>VZTU01031005.1:22095-368808 GCA_013400835.1 Zapornia atra | reverse complement strand
GGGGAGGGTTGGACTAGATGATTTTTTTGAGGTCCCTTCCAACCCCTGACATTGTGACCTCTGATAATCAAGGGTATAGTGTTTTATAGTATTTAATACACATAAGGGTTTCCAGTAGGCTAGTCATATACTTTTGTTTTGCAAACTGTGTAACCATACTGTGAAGGAATGGAGGTTTAAAACATGGGAAATTATGCCCTTTTGGTTAAAAATAGTCAGTAAATGTCAACTCCAGACAGATTATTTTAAATATATGGGAGGTGCTTCTTGAAAGCCTTGTTAGGCCCTAGTCTATATATAAAATCTGAGTACTACAGCTTCTGCATTTCCAAACCTGCTCTATGGATTTCTTTATTCTACCATCAGCGTCTGAACACTAATAATTTACTCTGAAATAGAATATGTCTCTGCTTAATAGAAGAAAGTAGCTAATAAAGATTATGACCTTTTCTTACTCCTGCTCCCTACCTAACCCAGAGAGAGCTAAAGGGCCAGATGAAGTGTTACTATAATATTGAAAGCATAATGCAATCAAAAATGAAAGGCTGCAATGATCCAATGGCAAATTAAGTTATGCTGCTGTTCTGTCCTCTATCAATGCTGTTCTCATCTTCTTTCTCTTCCTCCCGAGTCTCCTGCTTCCTCCCAAACATGGTTAAAGATCCACAAGGTGCAATCTGGAACTGAGTGTGTGGTTGCTGTACTGAGGACAAGCACAGAGGAAAGCAGATACTGTTTGAAAGAAAAAGCCAAGAACGTTCTTTTACTTCCCTTCTTCCTGGATTGGTACCTATAACAGAGTTTTGTTTTAAGAACACTGTATACCACCTGGAAAAATGGAATTTATGTGTGACTATCAGGATGCAGAGCACTTTAAAATGCATAGATGTATACAGGTGGATCAAATCATGCTGTATAACTGTGGGTAAAGCAAGCCAAGCTCTAGGCTTCCAAATCAGTCAAAAGACAAGACCTAATTTTACATGCAATTACCTCACTATCAGTTTCTAGAAACTACCTACCAACTAATCATCCTGTGTGGGAGGCCCTCATCTGAGAAATGGAGTATGATTGTAGGCAGTTGGGGAGGCCAATCTCTCAAATTTTCCGACCTATGTGTACACTTGGGGATGTATCTTTTGTATATAGTACGTGCCTGTCTCTTACAGAAAGACAAACACTTAACTGTCCTGTAGACCCTGAGAGTTAAGAACAGGTACAGCTCAAAGTCCTCCTCAAACTCTTCCAAGGTCAGAATGCAGACCCCCTGCGGCAGCTCTGACCTGTCTCGGCACAGTACAGATACTCTGCCGTTCTGACAGGCTGGCAGTTCATCACCCAGATGAAAGGCTCTGATCTCCCCTGTTTGTCAGCAGAGCTGTCACAGGTGAAATCTTGCAGATTTCCAAAGGTAGGTGAATTACAGAGTCAAACATGACTTGGGGGCAGAGGCAGAGAGGAGGGTAGGGACTATGCAGCTACAATTTCTTTAAGTTTTCAAGATGACTCAGGCATAGTACTTGGTGCTTCTGTCTGGCCCTTGCCCATGACTACTACATGAAGAGGCCTAAGGGACTGTTCTTGGAATTGCTCAATTGCCAGGGATGTGCTGCTCAGCCAATGGGCTACATATGGATTTCTTGGCCCTAGGAGGCAGAGACTTAAGCTTTACATTAAGCAATTTTCAAGACTTTCAGACTTCTGATATTCATATCAAGTAGGGCCTTCTGAGCCCAAAACCTCTACTCTTATACATTAAACTTTACTTCCTTTTTCAGAGAGTCTGATATTTTGAAGCAGTTAGGAATCTTCTTAGCATGGGAACATGAATCCTGAATATCTTACATGCAGGCCTGATACAGGGCTCTGAATCTGACGGTGATTCCAGTGCTGCAGTTCAGAACTCTCTAACTGTCAGAATGCAGAATGAGACTTAATTTTTGGTGTTGAGTTGTGAATAGCAATAATGAAAACCAGCTGGTTGTGTTCCTTTTTTATGGTGAAAACTTGAAAATAGCCACAGACCAGGAATCATTTGAAGGCCGCCTCAAAAAATAAGTAGCAGACATCTCAGAAAAGCCTAATCATGTTCAGTAGAGGAAGGAAAAAGGTTATAGGTTTATCAAGCAGGAGAACTACTTAAACTAAAAGCAAGAACTGTACTAAGCAGAACTGACCAGTCTATTCACCCTTTGTGTTACCTAGCTAATTTTGCTTGGGCTCTGACATCTCCCTGAGAGGAAAGCAGCATGTTCTCAGCATGAGTGGCACGCTAGTCATAACACTCATATGGATATGATCTCTACCTTACTAATGCCATCAAAGTGCCTGAAAAGAAAAGAAAGTAGAATAGAAGCCACTCACGTTCTTATGTGCTGGTCTGTACAGTGAGGAAGGGATGTACGACCACTTCCTTTTTTCAAATGTATTTATTGTATGCTGAGAATGAACTAACTGCCTGGCTGAAATATTTCTAAATGCCAGCAGAAATGTTTGTGGGTTAGGAACGTTGTGTGAAATAGCATCTTCAGAGATGCCACTCCCCCAACATCCCACATCTGGGCATATGATGAATCCCAATCATGAAAATAAGCAAACCATTCTACTAAATGTTGTTTATATATAAAAGAATTGGTATGGACAAATAAACACACAGTTTACATAAGCCAAGTTTCTGTCTCTTTCAGGGGCTGGTACTAAATGCTACTGATGAAGGTGAAATAAAATAAAAATTGATAGGACAACTTGCCTCAAGGAGAATTCCTAATTGTGAAAAGTTAGAGAATGGCTGAAAGATGAGTTCAAACAGTACAAAAGGAAATACATAACAAAAAAGGGACACATGCAGGGAGGGTTTTATCAGTTATGCAACTAGGTGTAAGCTAAGGTGTTGGGTGTTGGTTTTTTCACACGAAGCTTCTTTAGAGTTTATATAATGGCTTTTTTAACACATGAGAGTAAATCACATGCTTGGCTCTGACAGGATACTGCAGAGGGCTGTGTTTTCACCAACGCCCATTTAAGCCTCTAAGTAACTGTACAGGGTGAAAATTTTCCAAAGTAGTCCCCAGGAGGGTCACAACGAATCCTCATGATGAGTGGGTATGGTGCATCTGGAAGGGGTGTCTGGTTTCTGAGTCAAGAGGCAGAAGCGGGACCCCAAGGGAAGGCTCTGTCCCTGACCCCCTTTGCCCTCCCTTGTTCTGATCTTTATTGGGCCGTCTGCCTCATAGCATCAAAGGCAAAAGCAGGCCCGTGATTTGTCCTACAACAGCTCTATAAAAAACATAATTGCCCAATAACCCTCTGTCTGCAAACCAAGCCATCTTCCTGTTTCTTCTCTCATAAAGACTATTTGACAAGCTTGTTCCATCAGCTTATAAAAACCTAGAAATAGCTGCCTTCCCTGGAAAGAAACATTGGAGAAAAACAGAAAAGAAGCTAATTTATATGTAGAGTATGTATGTATACTTACTTGTTGTGGAAATCTTTGTATGTATAATACACCAACCACTTAAGACAGCCAAAGTACATATTGGCATGAAAAACAAAAAATTATTCCTCCTTAAAATAAGGATGTAAGCACTGCATGTTGAATTTATAGGGTCAGAAAAGTGGTGTATGTCCTGCTAAACTAGAAAGGGAGTGATTTAGAAGTGGTGCAGTAAGAATTATCCTGGCAATATTCTGACGCTGCTGATTATCAGAGAACATTTAAGATGGTTCTTTTTTATATTCTTTTTCTTCTTAAGGAACTTATTTCCCCCCGAAACAACATTGCTGAGATACCAACAAAAATGATTCTTCAGCCTTCCCTCTAAGGATGCTGCTGTAAATTGTCCAGTCACTTTCTGGTTAGTGTAGGGAGTAGCTCATTCAGGTGACATTCTGTCCTTAAGCATCCTTGAGGAAATACAGAGAAACTCCAAATTAAAATTGGTATACATAAGCCTTAAATCTAGATCACTTTGTGCCTCAGCCACTAAAAAGCAATTTTAAGTAATCCTTTGACTGAATAATCTTGCTTCTGATGAAGTTTTAAAAAGATAAGTTATCCAAAAACTTGTCTGACTGTTGCTGTTTTTATTTGAAATATTTAACACTGATCCACAAGTAAGGTTTGATTTGTGGTGCTGAGATTTACACTCCTAGCAAATGTAAGAATATTGCATTTTAATTTACTCTCAATACAACATAGTTGCTTTGATATGCCTGAGAATAACTGCCTTGGGATCTGTTCCTCCCAAATGACGTCAAATAAGAATTCCTCTATTAACATTAGTGGATGAAGGATCAGGCTCTTCAAAAACAAAGAAAGAAGTAATTTATGACTATAGCTATGGGCCAAATCTTGAAGTGTTTATTTTATTACACATGCAAGACTGTCCTTGAAGTCAATGAGGGCCTCAATGAGAAGAGTGGTGTTGAAGCTGAGGGAAGATGCTGATTTCAAATTCCACCAGTTTAAATCCATGGATGTTTCAGAATACTCTGATTTCATACTGGTGGATTTGTGACCCAGGATTTAATTTTACAGTTTTGTGTAAGAAAACCCAACAAACCCCAACCCAAATCTGGGACAATGATAAAACCAAAACCCTTACGGTGTCCTTGTAGAGAAGGCTGACCTGAGAGGATGCTAGAAATCATGTTGCTGCTCATTTTGCAACTGAGGCCTCTTTAGATTCTGTGTCTGAACACAGGGCAGTATGCGCTGCATTCTTGACTTCTGACAAACAACAATCTGCAGTAAACCGAATAACTCTTCATCTAATATGACTGCCAATCTCTTCCCAGCTCTGCTGGTGAACTTGTACTTGATCTATGCAGCACTCTTTACTATCCATCTGTGAGCTGGCATCCTTAACCAACAGCATCACACTGTAGCTACAGGGATGCCAGAACTGGAGTTAATTCAGCTACTTTGAATATGCCAGTTCCAACTTGGCTCAATCACCAGTTGTAAGAAACATTCCCAAGTATCTCTTACACTCAGTCAGCAGAACTCCAGCACTTCTGTCCAAATGAACAAAGTTCATCAGGAAGATTTTCTGAGAAATATGGTGGATGGGTAAGAACTAATAGTTTCTTGGGATACTGCTCTAAGCTCTCCTGGGTCAGCTAGTCTGAAGGCAGTTCAGCTCACACAATGCAAGTTTTTAGAAGTAGACTGACAAAAGTGGGATTGTCTGTTGGTCTTACTGTAATGTGTAATACATAGCTAATGAATAATAATTGAATGTCAGCAGCTGTAATTTGAAAGTTTCAAGTAATATAAAAAACTATTTAATTCACACTACATAGGATACTTCTTCTTTCCTAGCTTTTTTCAGTCTTACATAGAAATAAAGTATTCCATTTCTCTTCCACTTAGTTATCTGTTCTCTGATTTGTATTCACATAAGTAATTGTCTCTGTGGAACTGAATCCTGATTACAAATA
The DNA here is from genome assembly GCA_013400835.1 of Zapornia atra. Lineage (NCBI taxonomy): Eukaryota > Metazoa > Chordata > Aves > Gruiformes > Rallidae > Zapornia > Zapornia atra. The sequence continues at coordinate 363,366 of VZTU01031005.1, read as the reverse complement.
TCTATCTCCAGACTTTTATACAGCTGCCAGTTGCTGCTGGCTAACAATCTGGTTCCAGCATTAACTTTCTTCATTTCTTATCATGAGTTGATTCATCTCTGTTCAGTGGCCTCCTGTGATTAGACAATTGAGTTGCCAAAAAAACCCTCCTATTTCTCAAGCGTTCTCTATTTTCTCTGCATTCTTTCTGTTCATCGCAAGGCCAGTGCATCTTCATGTGGGACTGTGCTTTGCACCTCCCCAGCAGATACTGCTGCAGCTTTTCAGTAATTATACTTCTGCAGTACCTTCCAGCCCCTCTCCAGGCTCTTTCCCTCCCTTTGTACCTAGTGGAGAAGCAATACGTCTCCATCTTTTCACAGACTGGAAAGGATTAATCTCTCAAGCAGCTACATTCAGAGTGACCTGCCTGGTATAGGAGAGAGTGTCTATGGCCCCAGGCAATGTAGTTGGCTTGCCTTACAATTTAGGATTATATAGGAGTCCTATTTGCTGTCTCAAACACTGTATATCCAGTCTTGAAGAATTAAAATAACCTGAAAAATACAAAAGAGCTGATCACCCAAACCCAGTGTCTGCCTTTGTCCTAGTTTCAGCTGGGATAGAGTTAATTTTCTTTCCAGTAGCAGGTACAGCACTGTTGTTGGGATTTAGGATGAGAATAATGTTAACACTGATATTTTGGTTGTTGCTAGGCAATCTTTACATCATGTCAGCTTCTCATCCTGCCCTGCTAGTTGGGGGTTGGGGTGGCACAAGAAGCTGGGAGAGGATACAGCCAAGACAGCTGATTCAGACTGGTCCAAGGGATACTTCACATCATATGATGTCATCCTCTGTATATAACTTGAGGGAAGCTGGCCTGGGGTTTAGTCTGCAACTTGGGAACTATCTGGGCATTGGTGGTCTGCAGGTGGTGAGCAATTGTGCTGTGCATCACTTTTTTTTGTATATTATTTGCCTTTTCTGTCATGACAGCTGTTTTCTCCTGATGGTTCACCTCTTCTCACCAATCCTCTTTAGTGCTTCCCTGAATAGCTTGTTCTCTCTTAGTTCAACTAAATGGTGAACACAAGTATTCTTAAAACACTTTCAAAAGTAATGTATATACATTGAGTGAATACTGAAGTTACCCTATGATGAGCAGGTAGTATTTTTTAGTCAGGAAGACTTCAGGTAGAGTCTCAAGTACAGCTCATCCAGAAGAGTGGACACATAGTGGTCAGTCACATACCTCAATCATCCCCATCTTATTTTATGTACTGCCCAACCTACAAATTTCTTCTTCCTCATGTCTACCAGGAGTCTTGTCTTTCCTTGAGTCTACTACCACCCAACTAATCTGAGAGACTCCCTAGGGAATCATTCTCCCCTTTGCCAAGGAAACCTCTCAGCAGCATAGCTACCCCGTCTCTAAAGCTGTCCCTTGCCCTAGCCTTACTCTAGCCCTATGTGCCCTCTGCAAGTGGCATGCCAGTCTCAGGAGCCAACTGCTAGCACAGATGCCTCCACCTGGGGGAAGCAGAGAACCACAGAGAGGTCCTTACTTTTAGAATGTTCCTGAGTATTCTTCTGCTTCAGGTAGGAAGTTAGCTCCTAAATATGCACAATCAGAATCTAGGCTTAACAACTGTGCCATGTCCAACACTTGTGTTGAAGAGCCAGAACTTTTCCTAAAACCTGCTATGGGCAGGAGTTCTCATCTAAGAGATGCACGGTGCTGGTTTATCTTGTTATAAGATCAACTACATTGGTATCACCTTTGGGAAGACAAACTTGGGAGTTTGTGTGCTTCCTCCATAAATGACTCTTCTGAATCTATTTAAACCTCATACCTCCAGCTTATCACTCTTGGTGGTTTCTCACAAGGTAGCATTGGACCCAAAGTGGGATTTCCCCTGTAGCTGTATATAGCTTTGGGATTGATGCAATAGAGTGAGGTAATAAAAAGCAAATGGCATGATGCTGGACAGATTCACTGCTCCTGAATTTGCCATGTTAAGCTTGTCTGGGCCACCATGCTGTAATGCATGTAATTCTCCTAACGAATGTTTTGTTACATACATTGAATAATTACTACAGTAGTAATTCCTAATTCTAATGTACTGGAGAATAAAAAAGTACACCATTTGTAATGATATATACTATTAGCATGCATTTATGAACTAAACTGTATTGACTTCTGTGAGGAAAGCAGACAGGTTGAGGGGTCTGCCAGCATTTAGCATGGCAGACTGAAGTTTGAGCAAAAAATGGAAGCTGCTCTTAAAAAAAAAAAACATGAACCAATGTGTCAGTGGTAGAAAAAGTCCATGCTGAGCTGCAGAAACCTGTTTTACTTAGTCTCCTCTAAAGATGCTAGCATAGTAAAAACCCTGCTAACTTTCCTTGAAACATTAAAAACCTGAGTTGGCCCATCTGATGTTTAGATCTGTGGCCCAGCACCTTCAAGTCCAGTGCTGACCTTTAAGACTCCCTGCTCAGCAACTGTTCCACAAAATTGTTGCAAATGAAGGTCTTCATCCTGCTTAGCAGACCTGCATGGTATAAAGTTGAACTAAACCAGAGCCTTGATAAACAAAATAAGGCTCAGTGCTGGCTTGGAAGTTTGCTCATGCTGTACAGAACTGAGACTCAGAGTAGATGCAGGTAAAACAAAATGTGGAGGAACAAAATTTCCCTCTAGCTCCATCACTCAGGCTCTTACACATGTTGAAAATAAACATCCACCAACTTTTACAGCTGCAGAACTGGGAGTGTGCTATCAGGAAACCCACTAAATCTTTAAAGGAGGTACCTTTGGAAATATTTTATAGACACTCATCTCCCCAGCAGGAAAGTTAGTGCTGGAAAGAGACATCTTTAACAAATAAATAATAGCTTATTAAGTCACTTGTCTCCACAGCAGGAAATAAACTAGGGGGTGGGGAAGGAGAGTGGTGGGGTGACAAAGGAAGGGAAACAAAAAAACGTTACCCTCAACCTCTCTGCTCCAACAGAGCTGTATTTATTTAAAACACTCTTTTCCTAAGACAGATGGAAAAAATAATTAAACCAGCCACCCACCCCTTTTATTAAACTCCTTTGTGACCACCAGGGATACGATTAACATGGCCACCATAAAAACCCAGTCCCCTACCCTCAAAATAAAGAGAAAAACACAAGCAAGAGTGAGACACCGTGCAGTGCAGGAAGTAAATTAAGAACCTGCCTCTAGGGCGGTGAGAATATATTTCAGAGTGCCTGCTGGAAAATTTGACAAGAGAATTGAAGTAAGGGGGTAAGTGTTCAGTTTATCTCAGGCCTTGAGGGCTCATGGAAAAGAATCTTCCTTTTGGGTAATCCACCTGATGTGGAGACACTCTGTGAAGCTGCCATAGCTCAACAGCAGCATAAGCATAGAGGATCCACAGCTACTCATGAGGAGAGAATGGCAAGATACAAGTTGTCTCAAACTTCCCAACTTTCGATGCTTGCTCAAATCCTCTGATGTCCCACATGCAATCACAGAGACAATTCATGTGGTGCTAGGCATCTCATTAATTCTTTTTATTTAATTCACTGGACTCTTCCACTGTCCTCCTGCTGTTTTAAGGCGTTGCATGCCTACAGAAGGCCAGGCCAGGTTTCCCCAGAAAAATCTATCTTAATTTATACAGTGTAATAGAAGTCTGGGTTTCTCCCACCATGACAAATCTAGGTATATGGATCTTATGCAGCAGACTTTTTTTATTTTTAATTTCTTTTCCCCATACCAATTCCCTTTTATAGTCACTGGCACCTTAGTTTCCAGTCCAAACCAGCCTCCCTTCCACAAGATCAAATATATTCAGATCAAACAACCTTCAACCCTTTGCAGTGATTCCTCTGTGATCTCTTAAACTCTACTAACCTGCCTGTCATCAGAATTACAGAAAAACCAAAAAATCTTAAGTCTATCAGTAGCTAATCGCATGTATCCTCATTGGCACAGTGGCTACAAAACCTGATGGAAACAAAATTAATTAATACAAGGTTAGAGTAGGCTTTACATACATGATTGCAGTTACAGAAGTCAATACTGGAGTTACCACTGTACCTAGATACTGACTTTACTGTATTATTTCCATGTTATTTTTAGTAATAAACCAACCCTTTTTGAACATGAGTATACTGATGCTTGCTCCTGACTGCAGCACTTTGTTAGGATTCCCCTTAGGCAAAAGAAGATCAGCCAGAATCCGTATGTAGAAGGCTAAAAAATGTTATCCATTATGCGTTATCAGTGCATAATGGTGATCAGAAGCCAAGCATGGCAGTCTAGAATGAGCAGCTGCCAGGATAAAATGATAGTCATCTCCATGGTGTGGGATCTGCCAGCTTCCCAAACCAAAGATTTCCTTTCTGTGATTGCCAAGGAGGCTCCTTGCATACTGTCATTGTTACGTAGTATATAAGGAAGCACTGAAAGGTGGGAATGCATCCATAGAAAATATTCCTCATTATAATTGATTTCAAGCTGACTTGGGAAGAATTTTCCTTGCCTTTTGTTAACCACAGACTTGAGTGTTCTACTCTCCCTCCCTTAGGAAAAACAGGAGGCCTAATGGCTTAGTCATAAATCATTACTATAGACCAAACTTGTGATTAGTATCCTTTGTGCTGTTGATGTTGCCCATAGAAGTGATACAAGCTCAAGTACAGAATTAGCAAAATCACTTGTATGGATAAAAGGTCTCCGCTGACTTGTCAATAGTGACTGTTTATAGTGCTCTGTAAACGTACGAGAGGCGTGCGTGTCACAGGAACATACAGCCCAGACTGACAATTTGCTATAGAGAAAAGGACTGAAATAAAAGATGCTCCCACTTTAAGGGGAGACTCTAATATTTGTTAGTGTCTCTTTTCTTAGAAGAGCTGAACATGCTTTATAAGCACTACATTACTGGCATACATAATAATAGATAACTAGGGGTTTGATAGCTAGACTACTGCATGTGATTGCAGATGTTAGGGAAAATTAGACTAGTAGAGTGTAGTTCAGCAAAAGGGCACAGAGTCAGGAAACTGATTGCATTGATTGCTGGCTCTGCCACTAAAGTGTGCTGATACCATGAGTAAATCACTGGGTCCCTATCTACGAAATATGGACAAATGGGCTTCCTTTAGAAGACATACATTGACATAAATGGATAAAAAGTGTTAAAATGAAAGATGAGTGTTATTGGATTGCTGAGATTGGACTTAACAAAGCATTACTGGAATGTACAGTCTAGGTGGAAGTGGGAATATCTGCTAACTGAGCTGGATGTGGAAGTCTCATAAAAGTATCTTTCATGACTGTGTGATGACAGCACCATAATTTTAATGCCCTGTCTGGATGGCGCTTATACAGCAACATGTTTACTGTTCAGTACAGTTTAGGATATCTTTACAGTTATTTTAATGTCTAGATACGTATGTAACTATTTCAAAAATAGTTTTTATTTACATGCATTGTATCATGTTCTCAGCAGGGATAGCAAGTCAACATCCAGACGTTAGAATTTGAGGGAGGAACTGACCTTGCCAGAATTTCAACTTATGGTTACTAGTAACCAAAGTATTTCTATTCTGCTGTTCGTCTGGCAAGTAGTTATTAAACTGTTGTGGGCTGGTCCTGGTGACTGGCATTTTATCATCACTTGTAGCATTCATCCACTGCTTGCAGGGATGGATCTTGAAAGAAAGATTTTGAGGGCTTTAATCAATTTCCTGAGTTCTGCCCATCAACAGTGTCTTCATTTCCTGCCACTTTATAAAACAGGGTTAAGTTACAGTCACAGACTTGTTTTGGGTTATTCTAAATAATCTCACTGAGCTGCTTCAAGTTTATATTAATCAGGGATCCTGCTGCAAAGACTATGGGGCTTGGTGGGAATCTTCAGCAGACTTTATATCAGGTCTTCCAGCCTTGATCTTATGTTGTTCAAAACTATCAAAATTTTACCATTCACTTGAGTACAAGCAGGAATAAAAGCCTAATGAAGTGGTAGTTCAGCCCTCACTGTGTAAATTGTTCACAGATTGGAAAAACGTATTAGAGTAGTTGGAAAAACTGCTGTCTTAGTAATCCTGTACTGAATGAATGTAATAAATTTTGCATTTAAGTAATTTTATGTAATATTTAACTAAGAACTAGTGGGTGTTGCTTTGTTTTGGTCTGTAAGATCCAATTTCTGAGTTCTATGGTAGTATTCTATGAAAAAAGATTAATGTATACATAAAGATTTTCAATATTTGGCTCTCACCTACATGTTTCTGATAACCTAGAATTTACCTTCTAAGTAAAATTTTAAAGTCTTTGGCCTGTGTTATGTACTTACACTAGTTGTAGGCTGGAGAGTTATCAGGGACTTGACCAGGCTTGTTAAGAAAAGACCAGGAGTGTTAGGTACATTGATTGCTCTGATTTAAGATATAAAATGGGTTTCTTAAGTTTCCAGAGTTGTTTAATGACATGATTTCCTGATGCTCAGACCCATGTTCCATTCATACATAGGGTGTTGTAGTTAAAGGCATCACCTGATATAACAACTACGGGATTTTTTTTGTTTTTAAAGAAAGATGGGGTGGGGTGTTCTTATTTTTTCGAGTTATTTGGTGGCTGAATACTGAAATAATAAAAGCAGATAATCTAAAGAAGCACATGCAACTAATGACAGCATCATATTTGATACTGGGGGATTAGTGTGGGAAAATCTGCTCAGCATTATTGCTAAAATGACGATCATCTTCAGTAAGAGAAGCTCGAGTAGCTGTGCACTCAGTCTGTTGCTTGAACCTAGTCTCTAGTCAGTGAGGTAACAGTCTACATAAGAGAAAATAGCATAGTAAGATTTTTCAGATGTCAAACTTCAGTTGAAATTCTCAACAGTAAGTGATCACAAAGCTGAATTTATCTACCTTATTTTCAATTTCACTTTAAATAAAGTAATATTCCTGGAGTGATGTAACGTATCACAGTAAAGTGGATTTAGCTTGTACTCAGGCAAGTTTAATACATTTTGCTGTCGCTGCCTCTCAACTAATATATATAATTTTGTTCTTAAGCTTAGCCCACTTTTGACAAACAATTTGAGGAGATGGCTCAGTGGTGTCAAGAAAGAATCTAGGAACTAATATTTAACCAAAATTTTCTGATTGCATCAACCAATCATTTGTCTGTGAATTATTGACAGCTTTTCATAACATTCTAACTTTTCTCTTCATTTTTTTGTACCACCTGTTGGAATTACATCAAAGTGGAACAGGCTGGGAACTTAGTTTGCTTAAGAGAAAATGTGACAAGCACAAATGTCTGCTTTGTCATGAAGATTCCTGTCCCTAAAGAAAGCAAAAGTGTGAGAGAAAGAAACCCTGATCCTGGCAAAAAATAACATTATGTACTTCTGAAAACTTGGGGCAAATTTAACTAGCTGTCAGGCATGAGAGGACAAAAAGTATTTGCTTGTGCTTTCAAAATACTGTGCATGCTCAGAAGTTCTAAAAAACACTGTAAAGCATTACTGTGATTAATCAATACTGGTGTGCCATTTGAGTGAAAAATGCATTATCTCACAAATGAATAAGGATTTCAGGCTGACCAGCCTAATTGGAATATCTATTTATGTATCCATCTGCTTTATACCACAATAATAAACCGTAATAATAAACAATATGTGAAAATGGATTCTAGGAACCTGATCAAATCTGCATTTAACTCATCATACTCTTTCCATTGGCTTTGGTTTTCACCATTGTTTACGTTTTAAGAGTATTTGAGTTAGGAGATTTAGTAAAAAAGAGGAATTTATCACTGGAGAGGATGTTGATATTTATTCAGCAGGCAGAAAGCCTAAAACTCTGCAAGGTCATAAGTATAATTAATACATTCCTCTTTTCATTATGGATACAGTTTAAATTACTATGGCTTTCACTCACTGAAACATTTAACCCTGTATTCGACTCCAAGATCCTAAAGCTCACTACAGTCAAATTAGGCATCTGCTTAAACACTTTTGCTGTACAGAGGCAGATCTGAATTAATAAGAATCAAAATCTATTATGAAAACAGATGTCTAAATGTAAACTGATACCATAAAATTAGTTGTTTTCCTATACTTGCTTTCCAAAAAGATATCATGGACAAAAAGCATCAAAACTGAAAAGCCCAGAACTCAGACTTTGGGAAATAAATCAAGGTTGCCCATGTATAACTGCACCCGGAACAGCGTACTCAGCCATGGATGCATTTATGGCAAAATTGATGCCAGGCACAGTGATTGTGTGCTGGTTTTTCTACTTTTTTTGGCCATTCCTTCTTCAAGCAAATCCCTTAAAATTAATTAAAAAAAACAAGGAAAGTTTTGTCTGGATTAAGAACTCAGGAAAAAAACAGGCAAGGAAATGGAAATTTGAAGAAAATGAAGCTTATAGCCTAAGTGAAGATAGTTTCTATAAAACATTTTTGTAACTTAACTGTGATAACACAGTAGTCTGATTTTCCTTGATAGCATGATGGTTACTAGTTCCACAATCACTGTCTATAAAATCATAAAACTTAGTATATCCTGATTTAGGTATGTAGATGTTACACTGTGTTGGCATATTACTGGGAAAACCTCAGACAAAATTAGCTGAGCAACAGTTCACGAACAAGCTGCATACTCAAATCTGGTTTCATTTCTGAAGCATAATAGTTGATGATTTTTATTTGGTTCATCATAAAGATAGGTCTTCACAAAAATTTTATCTAGACTTATCTTGAGAAAAACCCTAATACCCATACAATGGCAGTGTTGGTAGCTCCTAGCGCTGCTTTTGTCAAGAGTCTGAAACCCCAGCTCCTATTGTCTAAAGTTATTGACTCACTGTGTGAGATGTACATAAGAACCAGTGAAATATGTTTCATTTCTCTGTAAGATTCCTAAAAAGGACTTGTAATTTAGTTGCACTGAAAACCTGGGGATGGATGAAGCTTAACAGAAAGAAGAAACAGGAAAGAATTTTACATCTATAAGGAAAAAAGAAAAGAAAAGGCTGTAGCTGAAACATTTGGTTAAAAGATCTTGCTTTGGTTACTAGAACCATAAAAGGCATGATGTGATAGCAAGTTTATTCACTTCTACTAACGGACGTGGCTTTATCTGCAAGTCTTCCTCCCCTTCCTCTGCTAACTGCCCCCCCCTCCTTTTTCCTCCTGTCCCCTGGGGCAGCACTGTGGTGGGGCTCAATCACTCTTTTATTAGTTGTGATATACTGTGGCTAATTCCCTTAATCTGGACCTTGCTTTCCTATAAAGCCCAGACCTCAGGTATTGAATTTCCCTGATCAAAGTGCAACCAGTGTGGGACACAGCAATCTCCACTAAACAGGGGAGCTTGGGAAAGCTCGTAAATGGAGTAAAAGAAATACACATACATACACGCACTCACAAGATGGTGCAATCAATGGGTAGAACAATCACGTGTGAAATATTACTGGCTCCTTAAAGTGCTGGTTCTGGGATTTACTGCAGTGTATTAATCTGCTATGCTTAATGCATTGACCTTTCACCCCTAGCAATTCAGTAGACGGTGCTTGAATTGCCAGAAGCTAATACAATGGATTAGGAGCAGAAAGAACCCACCATATTGAAGTGCCACGACAGCCCTAAACCGTACGACCAGTAACTTCTCCATCTTTCTTAATAGATAGTGCCAGACAATGTGGCTACCACAGAAAGGCTGGTATTGACAGCAGAATTTCTGGAAAGGGAGATCGCGGAATAAAGCCTTGTTATGAAACAATAGAGAAGTGTGGTCTTGTGACTGACTCACAAGACAGGGATTTAGAAGAATTTGTTTTATACCATGCAGTCATTCTTTTCTTGTGTGTGACCTTAGGCAAGACAATTCACGTCTTAGGATCATGTCTCTCCTATCTGTAAAACTGGGATAATAGCGCTTACCTAATTTTCTCACAGGCAGTGGGGAGGCTTTGTTCCTTGACATTTAAAAGGCACTTTAGGATCACAGGATTGAAAGTGTTATATATTCATGCAAAATAGTATGAGAGTCAGTTCATTAAATATCCATCTAGATGGAGAAGAGAACAGACGAGCACCTCCCTGCATATGTATACCAGTAAACTCAATCATTAATCTAAAAGCTTTTTCTTGAAAGTTCTGCATTCACCTGAACTGAAAAGTTAGCTCAGGTGTAAGAATACATGCTACACAGACTTGCAGCAATGTGTAGAAATACATGATACAAAGAGCAATATGTATCTGTAATGGTGACATCAAATGTCCTTTTCCTGCTCCCTTGATTATTCAAAATCTGTACATTTGATGTACAGAAACGCCTTTGGAATTCAATTTCCAATGTTAACTCTTGAATGTCATTGTCAACTATTTCATAACACTTAACAGTCATATAGTACTACTGAATTCCAAAGGAGTGTCCAAAAAAACCTCATAAAGGAGATTATTCGAAGTAATTGCTATCAAATACTATTAAATTCTGAATAGCACTAAGCCCCCTCCACCCGCCTGCACAGGCACTCTCATTTAGGATTAAAGGGACCTTTATTTGATTTGGTTTATTTCAATACAAAATAAATTAGGTTGACCTGAATTAGAACCTCTTTGATACTTGGGAAGAGTGTCTACACAGGGATTTACTATGCTTTAATTGGTCCACTTCAAAAGTTAATTTGGATATTTTTCCTGACATGCTCAGGAACTATGAAAAAGTACAAATGTCACATTTATAAATGGCACAGAATTTAGAGCACAGGTCTCTGAATATATATTTAGAATTTACCACTTCAATGAACTTAGTGATAGTGTTGTGTACTCCTCGAATGGGAATATACTCATAACTGTATATTCTATACACTGGTGAATAATGGTGAGATTCTGTACATCAAACTTCTGTTATCTGAAGTTAGGTCTCTAGCAGAAGGTTGTTGCTTATACTAATTCAACAGAAGGATATAAAGCCCTAGAAGATGGTATGCATCTCTGAGGTTGCTATTATACGATTGCTTTAAGTCAACATAAGAGGAGATTGTCCCCAGAAAAGTTCACCTCATATTCCCTTGTGTTTAGCTGCGTGTTTCACCATCTCTTTTGTGCCAGCAAGCATTCATACAGCCGCGTAACAAATTCAGTCAGGAAACTGATCCAACTAAAACCAGTTCTGAACAATAACAACAAGAAGAGAGAAAAAGATTAGTTACAGAAGCATCACTATGTGATGACTTAGGCAGGTTTAATTTTGATCATGCAACCATAACCTGAAAAAAGCAGGGTGAATTGTTTTCCAGAGATACTTCGTTCACTCTACCCATTATACAAGCTTTGCAAGTCAGTTGAGAGGCAGACACCTAACCTAAAGATGATTGAAGAGAAAGAAACCTAGCCCCAAAAAGTCATACTTGTGCAAGCTCCTGTGAATGGAAGTAGGTCTGAGTTTCTGGGCAATATTTGTACCTCATTTTTGGGGGGTTAAATGCCTTTCTTCAATTTTTCACAGCAAGTGCTGGCAAAGACAGTTGGAAACTTTTAAGTGCCCAATTTCTAGTACCTTGAAGGGACCTGGTTTTTAGAAAGTCCTGGGAATGCATCCTGTGAAAACCATCACTCATTTAGGGCACTCAAAACAGCTATTCAGTTTTGAAACTCCTATCTAAAAGGAGTTACATTCATATAAATTATTTTTAAGTAACAATCCAATGCATATATATTCTAATCCGGCCACATGAATATTAAGAAACAGTCTTTATCTGTGTGTCATTTCTGATTGTGTGACACATGGATCAGACAACACACTGTGCATTTCAAGAACATCTTGACTCAGAACACTGCAGCCAAAAGACCTGAGTGCTCAACTTCAATGGCTTTGAAATCAGAGCTCTTCAAATCATAATTCAAGGACTAGGGAGTAGCAAAGGGCAGAAGAGATGAATGGTCTAACAGCCAAGAATGGATCTGAGCAGAAGTGATGTCACAGGGCCGCAAGGGACAGTTGGGAGATTTTTGTGCCCTGGTGGGTTGTGGGCCCTACTGCTCCCTGCCTGACATCAGCCACTTGGAATGCCAGTAATATAACACCCCTGCGACACTCGGTGCTCCTGCCGTACAGTTTTATTGCCCTGCTTCCACTCTCTCTGGTTTATATCGGATTGTGTTTTCCAAAGACAGGCAATAAAGAGGGGAGGAGGGGAAGGGGGATTTATAGCCTGCTAAACTAAACTTCCCTGGGCTTGCTGTCCTCTGTCCCAGCCTTCCTCTTGCTGCTCTGACTGGTCTGGAGGAATAGTGCTTATAGCAAGGTCTCAGGGTGTGAAGGACAAGGCTTGTCAGAGACTACTTGGATTCTCTTCTTGGGAGGTCAAAGAGCACGCACCGGTCATCCACCAACTCAGGTGCTTCAATGTACCCGGCACTGCGCTGTGCTTTTATGGAAAAGCATGTAGTTTTTTCCATATGCTAATAATCTTGAGACCAATATTGAATGGTATACTTGAAGTTTGCCACACAAAGCTCTGTTTACAGAAGGATTGTGGGACAATGCTTAGAAAAATCTGGCTTAATGTAGGCACCTCTTAATTCTGCTTCTGTGAAATGGTTATCAAGGTCTCTGCCTCAGCAGATTTCATGTGGAGGTTTGGCTTGCTGCATGCATTATGTCAAGCATGATATGACAGTATGATGTGGCTTGGGATCTTTAAAACATATATCTAAACTGAGACCTTTTAGAATGTGCAGATGAAACATCTGGCTAGTCCTGATGAAGACCTCCAAAACAGCACTGTGCCACTGGTTGTCCTATTAAGGTACCTGAGGTGAATGTATTTAGGTAGAAACAATGGTGACTAGTTTTCTCAGGCGCTGCTGTTTCTGCAGGAGGTAGCTAGAATCCTGAAAGGCTGCTGCTTATGCATACCTGCTTTGGGACAGGCATGACAACGGCAGAATGTGAATTTGACACGATCTGTAAAGATGGGGGGAGTGGGGCAGGGGATGGGGAAGAAAGGAGATGAGGACAGGTTTGGGACAGGGAGAATCATTTCTCCACAGCAAATGTTTGGTGAACTGTTCACCCAAGGTTTAAGTCTCTGTCTGTGGGTTTTGCAGTATTACACACATAACTTTTAAGGAGAACTTGGTTTCAGCTCAGTGTGAGGGACTGCTGTGGGCAACATCTAAAAAAGGAAAGGGGAACCTGTGATTGGACATGCAAAGAGAAATCTCTTCCCTAGTCATGAAGACAAGATCATTGCATACTATGTACTTCTAATTTATCTCCACCCATATCCCTATGTTAGCCCCTTTTCTTCTTGCTTGTGGGCCAAGAATCTTCACTGAAGTCATTATGACTTCCACTATATGGATTCAGAGATAGCAAGGAAAGGGCAAGATTGTCTTTATGCAAAGATAGTTTTGCAGGTGACGGGGTGGCATTCAGGAAGCTAATGATAATTAAGTGGAATGTCTGTGCGAGGTCAACTCAGCAAGGGAAATCATTATCTTACAGATAGACAGCAGAAAGATACATGAAACACACAAATGCTGTGCAAAACCCCCAACTCTTCTGGAAAGTCCTTTCTGATTTCAAACCCTATGGGATGACACAGGAGCATATACACTAAGTATAAATGAAGAATTTATTCAGCCATGTATACATCCAGCGGTTTTATTTCAAGCCCCTCATGCCCAATAGTAGGCAGTCTCATTTCAAATACAGCAAGGATATGCATGTTTGGATGTAAAAAAAACCCTAACTTTTCCAACACTCATATAGCAAGAAGGTTTTTAACTCCTTTTAGGAAAACTGGTATTCAGTTCTGCAATTCAAAAGCAACACCTTAAGTGCACATGAAAGCATGAGCAGTAAGTTGCTAAACAGCAACAAGTGTATGGAGACTCTACTGAATGGTTTTCCACTAAGGTGATAGTGTCCAAACATTCTGGGTTTAAGGGGGAAAGGATCTATTTTGTGCTCCTATGGAGAGTAGTAAGAGACTCTGGATGTCTTTAGAGACTGGGACCCAATCAGTATTCCTATTATAACTCAAGTTTTACAAAAGCTTAGGGAATGAAACCTCTATGGTGCATCATACAGATGTACAAGGCTAGAAGCTGTATCCAAAAATCTCAAAAAGTCAGTGAAACACTATTTGAGTATTGAGGATGGAGCCTGCCTTTTGTTGCAATGACAGGTCATGCTGAATGCAAACATGCCACTTACAGAAGGAATTGTCTCTAGAGATTAACTTGTATTCCAGACTGGTAAGCAAAGACAACACTGGAATAATTATCCAACCTCTTTTAGAAGAGATCCAGCATAAACTGTCTAAGAACTCATTTTCATTTGTTAGTTCCTGGAAGGACAAGTAACTACTTTGGACACTCCTAATTAAATTGGCATTTCTCTGCTTTTCAGCCATAGCACACTTATTCAGGTCTTCCCCTGTTCAGAGGGACAGCAAGAGATAAAGGCACGGTTTGTACTCCAAAATTACAGATTAGTTCCAAGTGGGAGTTACAGTTGCATCTTCTCCACTGATCTTCTGCATGGGAATCAATGTTACTGTTTGTGAGAGAGAACGCAAGTGCTGTCATGGTTTTCAAACATTTCTATAGCTTTTTTTTTCTCCAGGAAGCTTAGTGTTCAACTTCCTCTCTATTCTGAAAAATTTGTTTTAACACAGACCTCTGCAAAGACACCTGACAAACCTGCTGCTCTTTAAACAGGGAATCTCAACCTCTCTTGAACGCTGCCACGATCTCAGGTGCAGCCTGGCAATACATGAATTACAGTGCTACATCCTGCCAGGTATGTAAATCTGATACAAACATCTCCCTTGCTTTGATGGTTTTGTTTCCTTATTGCTCTGTATTGTATTTAATACATTTAACAATTACTTCATCAGAAATAGTTCTGGTGGAATAATGAAAACAAATCCTGGATCCCCTTCCTCCTCTATTTCTGCTGCTTATTAACCCAAGGTGATTTAGGACCTTGAACCTTACAGCAATTGAAATTTATTTCAGAGGCTCTGTGCTTAGGGACATGTGGAAGAGGTTATTTATTCCAGAGAGTCATCCAGCAACGATGATGTCATAGGAGCTAGCAAAATACCATATCAACTCAGTTAGTTTGTTACCAAATCATTGCTTGCAGTTTCCTATACGTGGTGGCACCTGCTGATATACAGGGTGACTGAATATAATTGGCATATATATTGCTTAATTTTAATAAATATTTAAAGCTTACTTTCACGCTCTTATTTTTTGCCTTCTTTAAGCCTCTGTTAGCAAGCTTTTGCAGCTTTGTTAGTAACAAGCAAAGATCTATCGTAAACAAGTTCCATTTCAATCTAAACCAAAATGCAACTCAGTCACAGCAAGCTGAACTCCCAGGTAGCTCTTTGCTTCCTTTGCATTCGCAGCGACAAACGACAGACTTGTGAATAAAGCCATCTATAACGAGGATATTTTTTCTGTAAACTCCTACTCAGAGTTGAGTTTGAAGGAATTCTGCTTCAGTTACCTTGCGTTACTGAGGCCTTTTTCAGAGGTGTTTCTAAAATTCATGGCTTTGTCCTAAGGTCAGCAGTATTCAAGCTTTGCTCTTGGTTCTGAGGCAATATATGCATGCTGGTAAAAACTATTTAAGGTAAGAAGCAGAGCCAATCACTTCACTATGGTTTGTCTAGTTATAAGTTGCTGCTGGGCAGGGTAATTACTGGAGCACTGGAGAGTCTCAGACTTACTTTGTGGAACACAGCATTGAATCATAGAAAACAGGACAGAAAGGAATCCTAAGAGGTCTTCTAAGCCACTTCCTTCCCTGGGATAGCTATACTTGTAGTGTTCCTTGACAGTGAGTCAAGGATTGGGGTTGGATGGGGTGTTCTTTACACACAGAACTACAGGCTCTCTATACAATCTTCAGGTAATTATTCAGTACAGCATATACAATGCAGTATATGTGTCTCATATGGGTACTGAGTGGCTTACATACTGCTGGTAAAATGCTGTAGGACCTTTGCATTGCTGGATTAAAATGCATATGATTACTGAAGGTGCCTGAAGTATTTTTTTCCTTATGGTTTGACTCTTGGCATCTGATTGTGTGACGTAAAAGTCCATGGGAAGATTCTGGCTGACTTTGACTACTGAATTAGGTCCTTTATTGTATTGAGCTATTTGTAATTGGATTGTGACCTTCTGAAATATCAAATTATGTGTTATTACTTGTAAATGTTGGCGTGCAATATTCTTCATTGCAAATAGCTTGTAACTAGCCTGCTGTGAATATCCCATCTGCAAATTCACCCAAAGTGGGTTCATTACAAGACTCAGGTGATGTGAATACCATACCCTTGCTGGTTACCAAACAGCATTCCAAGTGTGTTATGAACAACTGTACCATTCAGTGTGTGCTTTCTGCAAATATTCAGATATTAAATCCTGCCTCTGTAGGTACAGTGCTATATAACTTGAACACTCACTGGCCTACAGAGTATCCTGTTATGATTAGGTCCATAATTCTTTCAAAATGCTAGGATATGTTCATAGAAATATTACTCAACACTTGGTTATAAGAAGTACAGGAGAGAGGTACTCTGCTAGAGAGGTGATCAGAATGTTATTGGGACATCAAGGAAGCAATAGGTGTGAAATTGTTATTTCCTACCTTGGAGCCTGGGAAGGAAGGAAGATAACAAGTGTAAAGAGGAACCACATTTTCAGTGTAAGGGCAAACTGGTCACTACATGGTGGTAGTGTCTCAACAAGTACAGTCTGCACTGGGTGAAGATCCTCATCCTTTTGACAGGTTTCTAGCATGATGTACTGAAGCCAGAAGTGGTCTCCACTGGTCTTTTTATAATTCTATTTTAATTTACACCAGTCTCTCCTTTGTCTCCTTCACTAGGATGTTACAGGCAGCCACTGGTATCAATCCCTTTCTCCAAATAAGCATATTATTTTAACATGGTCTTTCCCACACTTTTCTTTGGAAGCTCTTCTCTTTTATTTTTATTTTTATTCTTTCACCTCAAATGCATTGTTTCCTACCAAATGCTCTTCTCCATTTTCTTCACTGCAAACAAAGCAGATTATGTCCTATGTAATAGGATAGCATCTCTAGGGAAGATGTTGGCTCTTAAATGGTTCTCCTCTACTTTTTTTAATTCTTCTCTCGATAAATTTCCCCTATGCCAACTCCTCATGTTACTCCTTCTCTCCCATTCACTTCTTATTCCCTTCATGGATCAGAATCTTTCCTATATCTGCTACAGACTTCTTAAGGTGTTCATGTATAGTTAGAGAGTCCTATTAACAACAGGGATTGTTTGCATGACCTAATTAGATTTCCACAGAGGCAGCTTTCATAGGCCCTTTTGGGTTTTTTTGGATTGTCTGCAAAGTAATAGTGCAATGGCAGTGTTCATTTTGCTTGGCTGTATCAGGCCATATATCACATCCTTTTCCTTCCAGTCCTTCAAATATGCCCTTCTCATTCTTATTTTGGTTTCAAATTATAGATTATAAATTTCACTTCTCTCTGCTTTTCTCCAATTTGACCCCCAGCTGTTGAAACTACTTCAAGTGATTCCCCTGCCCACCTTCCACCCACCCACCCCCACTGCTAACAGTTTCATATGAAAGACAGCCCTAGCTTTAGGAACAAATGACGTCTCTCAGACCAGCTGTGCCTAATAAAAACCCAACCTGCACCTCTCACTTCCCTTCCTCAGAAGGATAAAATTGATTTTAAAGTGCTGATGATAAGATACATGGGAATGCAAAAGCTCCTTCAGTCAACAGACCAAAGCTTTGCACTGTGACATCAGTGTATCCAAAAGAAATGATGCTGTCAGTTCCTCCACTGCCCTACAAAGAGAAATTCCTACAATTGCCCTGTAGAAGGACTATTTGTTGTTTTAATTTAGCCCTGTTTAGTCTGACTAGAGCTATTTTCATTCCTGAAGTGCCATAACAAACACTAGAAAATATATTCCCCTCCAGCCTCCATTAGAATCAATCGATGTTGTGAAAAACACTTACTAGTATTGGATGACCACTCGAAACAATTTTACAGGAACACTGCAGAGTACCTAAACCAGGAAAACA
The DNA here is from genome assembly GCA_013400835.1 of Zapornia atra. Lineage (NCBI taxonomy): Eukaryota > Metazoa > Chordata > Aves > Gruiformes > Rallidae > Zapornia > Zapornia atra. Next base: position 345,233 of record VZTU01031005.1, on the reverse strand, counting down.
AGATGTCATTCTCCTAGAAATGACCCTGAGGTGCCTGCTGTACACAGAGCTGTTAGGTGGTATGAGCTGGTAGGTGGCGTGAGACATTGGATGTCCTGGCAAGTAGACCAAAGGTTGCCTGTACATGACCATATGACCGAATACAGCCATATCAGAGAGCAGATGAGGCTTCAAATCACTGCCTGAGCAACCTACAGAGAGCAGAGATGATTCTTATGGCTGAGTATTCAAAAATCCTCTGTTTCTCCATGTTTTCCTGTCATCAGACACAGCAGAGCATTTCTGTAATACTTAGTGCTGCAGGCTAAAAACTATAATGTGGATTATTTTTTTTCTGTTGCCCCCTGGATATTTATTCTAAAAATCTGCATCCCTCCCTCTCTTCACCCTGTTCTCAATTCTAACTGGATGGCATTTCTCTAGATATGTTCGATTGAATTTTCTGGAACTCTCATATGTAACATTAATGAAATTTCTAGCATATCTGGGTCTTGGTCAATGTAGAGATACCACTCTCTGGTTTTTAGTTCCATTTCATCCTTTGGTTCCTAAATGCAACAAATTATTTTAGAAAAATAGTCTAGGTTTTTTTTTAAAGTTCAGAAGAGGCTTCTCATTTCAGCTGTGGAATGAGGAGATTTAACTGCAAGTTTAATGCCTTTATTACTACTGTACAGAGTGAAAATTTTGATGAACAAAAAGGAATAAATTTATCAGTGCTCTGTTCAAATTTTGAATGAAGGCTGCTGTAGCTCATTCCACATTAGGCTATTCTGCAGATATAACCCCTCTCTGTCACTGAAAACTGTTTAATTTCAATTAATTTAGTTACTTATTACCTTCCAGAAAGTTCTGAAGATCTTACAGAAGTGACCTCTTAACTATACACAGGTGAACAGTCTAGGCTAGACAGCTGGAAAATCAAGAGGATTTCCCACAGCTGCTAATACCCATGGTTCAAGAAATGAGTCAGAGAAATCCAGGAGAGAGAATATCAGCTTGTTTTTGTGCTGAAACTGCTGCCTGCAGAATGTTTTGTACAATGTAATTACAAATGACTGTAATAATTGGGTCTCTATGAGTTCCACTGGAAGACAGTTTCACTATCTAACAAATTCATTTGGGAATGTTTCTGGCGCTCTGATAAAATGTAGTAATACCTTCTCATTAATCAAAGCTGCAGTTTTGCTTTCCTTTGCTGTGTCGTTCCTCTTTGGAGGATACAAATCTGCAGTGATATAGAATCACACCTTGGGGTGAAGAAAGCAGTGCTGTACATACGGAAAGAAATAAGGTACAGGGACTGGGGAGCATGCTGCATAAGGCAAGTATGATTGACTGTAGTCAGCATTGAAAAACTGCAGAAATACCTGACTTCTCTAGATAACATGTTGACAAGCCAGTTCACTATCTTCTGTTCCAGTACCTACTGCATCTTTCCCCCTTACTGCCTCAGAAATCACTTTTCTATTGCATGAAGCTTGAAATCAGTCAGCCTCCTGGATCTGTTAGGTTATTCCATCCACCCCAGAGAGGACCACTCGCAACTGAAAAGGCTTCAGACATCAAAGCCTCTCTGCTTTGTGGTAGGACACAATGAATTTGATTTCGCAAAGTACAGTGATGTGATATTATGACACAGAAAGTGAATGCGTGAAGTTGTCCTTTGCAACAGATCTTTCCACACATTGTCCTAGAGTGAATCCTATACAGCTAAGATAGCAGCACAACCACATTTCAAGTGATAGGTAGTATTATCAGGCACCTTTTGGGGCTGTTATAAGGTTTTTCTATTTGATAAAGTTAAGAACCGTTCATAATATAATTGGCTTATTTCCAAAATATTTGCACAGCCCCAGACAGGACAGTCGTAGGCACTGCACATGTGATCTTCTGGACCTCCAAAACTACATATCACGACTGTTTACAAAGGCAGCTACTTTACATTTCTGTTTCCCTTGAAAACTTCACACAGAAGCCTCTTCTTAATCATCCTTACTGTTATAGCTCAAAAAAAAAAAAAATACTGAGGAGTTTACCAGTTCTGAGGTGCGCAGTCGTGCGCGGAGGGGTACAGGACCGCTGTGTAGCGCACAAAGACGGGTCGACAACTTTCGCGGTGCCCGGAGGCGCGGAGGGATACGAGGCAGCGCGCGCAGTGAGGTTAGCCGTCGGTGCGGCACGCCCTGGGGGGGTGTTGTCTAGCGACGGTGCACGTGTGGCGGAGCGGCGGGGGGTCCCTCAGCGGCCGGAGATGATGCAGCAGAAGAGGACTTGGGGTTTGTGAGGTGTGTTGCAGGTTCCTGAAGCTTTTGATTGTGCCATTTCAGCATCAAAAAGCAATTCTGTGTTAAATTATATTTAAAAGTTGTAGATATTTTATCCCAATACCCGTGTTTTCAGTACCTTTGCCTATAAAGGTGGGCAGCTTTCATCAAAATGCCTTTTTTTTTTTTTTTTTTTTAATGTATTCAGCAGATCCATACCTTTGAGGTCATGTGCTTTGCTACCAGTTTTTCCCCCATGTCTAATGCATCCTGGGACAAAATTACTTCAGGGCTGCAGCCTGTGGTGGCACATATCCACTCCCTGTCCAGGAAACCTGTGAATATGCCCACCCATAAGTGGGCTCTTAATGCAGTAGTTTAGTAATAACTTCCATTATCCATAGGGTTGTGTGGAGAGTAAGGCTCCAATGGACTCGATTTCTGTGAAACCTGGGCTAGAAATGAATATTTCACATGATTAAAATGTGAAACAGTGAGAGCCAGATGAGAGAAGCAGGGTGCTGATGGGAAAATGAAGGGGTTGGACAAGCCAGGTGTGACTGAATGCATCTGTGTATTATTTATAGAAGCCCAGCACTCGTATCACATAACCTTTCAGAACCCTAGATGAAGTAACATCATCCCTTATTTCTGAATTACCAACCATTTCAACTGTAAATGAAGCTTTGGTGGGTATTTATGCATTAACTAGGAAGGACTTGCTGCTTTAAATAACCTAATAGAACAGTGACCCTGAATCTTCTGACCGGAGCCGCAGCTTCTATTTTACCAGAACTCTGTCAGCATAGCCTATCAGAATTCCCTCCTCTCCAAGATAAACTACATAACCAACCAACAGTCAATTTGCTTGTTTTGTTGGTTTTGTTGTTTGGTGGGATTTTTTTACTCATTTTAAATGCATACATATTAAGGCTGTTGGGATTATTGTCTCTACAGCTAGTAAAGAATAATAGTCTCATGTGTCTTTTAAGTATAGGCGAGGTCATGGTTTTCTGTTGTAAACTATCATTGTGATCCTGTGCTAGCTGGGAAATGGGTCAAAGCATGTTGTTTTGGAAAGCTGAATGAACCTTTTTTTGACAGAAATGGGAATTTCTGACAGAATTCTGCAGCAGTGCAATTTCTAATAGCAAACTTCTAACATGACAATATTTATTAAAAAGGGGGGCACACACACACACCCCCATTGGAAGCTGAAAGGCCAGTGTTTCTTTTGGTTTCCCAAACAAATATGGTTTCATTATCAGGTCTTTTTTAGTTAAAAGAATCATTAAAAAAGAAAACAAAGCTTCTAAACAGAAAATGTTAGACTTCTCTCTTTTGCATTAATGTTTGGTAAATGTTTCTCCAAGTTATTTGATTTTAGCCTATCCAGGTATGTCAGTGAAATTAATTTAAATTCTGATTCTGACATATTTGCAAGCTGTGGGAGTGGCTTGAAAGAAAGGCTTAAAAAGATGGTGTAAGTGGGCCTAAACACTTGTCATGTTATAACTAGTCTTTCTCCTTTATTCCTGTTCTCAAGGTGGGAAGCAAGTACTTTAATAATGCTGTACATGCTATGAACTGCACTGAGAACAGCCCTTGCTTAGGTCGTGCTTGTCCCCACTGGGAAGCGTTCAAAACAAAATAACATAAATGGATTCAATGATCTTGAAGGTCTTTTCCAACCAAAACCATTCTACTGTTGACAAGACTTGAGAGGCATTTACAAATGAATGGCATATCATCTATCAACGAGCAGTTATAGTTTACTCTACAGCCTTAGTCTTAGTCTATAGCTGAGCACCATGACTGCATTCTGGTGATCTCTGCTGGAAGAGCTTGATGTTGAGGTAGGCTAGTACCACACTGTTCTTTCTGTGAATCCTGTGGCTGTTGACTCAACTGGAGGCAGAGCTTTAGCTCTGTCTTAGGCCATATCTCCTGCCATGAATGCCTCAGAGTAGAATAGGTCCTGTATGCTCCCTAGCAGGCGCTGCTGCTACGCTGAGGCAACCACAGTGCCCTACAGTGCTCACATGTTCTACTGATTATCCAGCACACTTAAACTTTGAGTTATAAGGGTGACCCCAGCCAGTTGGCTGAAAAAATATATTTGACATCATTGAAAATGTATGCTGCTGCTGAAGCATGGATTTTAATTTGAGGAAAATGTCGGCCATAATCTAGCATACATTAAAAAATATATCTTTTTATTTCCATATGGGTCAAGTTAAGGAAAATATTAAAAAGAAAAAACCCACCAAAAAAACCCACCCTATTATATGAAGTCTCATTAAAGCAGCCTGGAAAAGTTTAGCCAATTTACAGGCTATACATCTTAATCTCCCCGAATTACAGGAACGATAGAAAAATGGGTGGTTGAGAGGGAAAGCGGGACCAGCAGAACCTGGCTGGGGTCCAAACAATGGATCAAGTAGCCCTTGCTTTCACTTGACTGCTACCCCTTGTTATTTAAAGAAAAGAAAGGATTTTCAAAGAAAGGCCTGGAAATGGCAAAGTATGGAAGGTACTTCCTTCTTCAAATGAAAACTGAGACCAAAGCTTGGTTATTTTAACATGGTGCCTTGCCCCAGCTCTCTGGTGTCTAGAGAGAGAGATTTCTGGGAGAAAATAAAGTATCTCCAGTTCTGTTGTTTCAATTCTAGGGTAATACAGGGGTGAGGGAAATAATGTGGCACATGATGGGAATGAGACCCAAGCATGAGTAATAAGCCAGAGAATATCTCCTACAGCTCAAGGAGAGCGGGCAATAACTGCACAACTTCCTGTTTGTTTGGGTACATATCCATGAAACTTTTTTTCCCTTCTGTAGGCAGGTGTTTAAGTACTGACTGTACCATTTTGGAAGCTGGCTGAGGTGAAGACGGGAGTGGAATGAGTTTAGAGATACTAAAGAATGCAGAGACAAAACGGCCAGAGGCAAAAGGAAGTGGCCAGGTATGAAATAGATAGTTAATTGCAATGACTGCATTCAGTGCTGTATGTGTAGAAAAACTACCTGGTTACTGCTTTTGGTGCCGCCGTGCTATGTTGCAGGACTCTACTCCAGTGACACAAAAGGCTGTGTAAAGAGAGTGTGGAGAATTTGGGCTAAATTATTTTTGCCTCTTGCACTGTCTAGCAGACCACAGTCTGCAGAGAGCATTAACGGAGGTGAGGTGTCCTGCCATGAATTAATGGGTATGTTAAGAGCCAGCAAGGGGAACAAACCTGATCAACAGAAGGAGAAGGAGAGCACCTACAAGATCTGGAGTGTTTGCAAATCAGCCTGTTCTTAGCTAAAGCTGAGGCTGGCCTAATGCATGAACCTGTGAACAGAATGTGACTGCTAGAAAGATGTTAGGTTGGTTTAAAAGAAACATTTTGGTTTTGAATTATTTTCAATGAATAAGAACTTGCAACTGCAGCTCGGACCAAAAACTTGTGGCAGAAATCAACGGTGTTTTCCCTTTGTAGGTCTGGTTACAGTTGACCCACCTCATATCCTGTTTCTGTGGTACCTGGAAAGCACACTGGTGGCAAGCTGGCTGATTGCCTAGGTAGGCGGAGGTGGTCTGTTTACCTCCCTGCCTTTTCAAGGTGGATGTGTCTATGCCAATATTAACCTGCTATGCATGTATGTATTTATTAGGCAAATTACAGATGACTTATCAGTCAGTTCTGCGCTTTATTTGGGAAGACTTTGTCTCACTGAACCATCTGTTTTATGCTTTTAGATCAGGGTATTTACTGCAGGGGAAGTTGCTGGAGATAAGGGTTTTTTTCTGTGCTTTGGTAGGTAGTCTTTCACTAGGGTATTCCATGAGCTGGATCTTCTGTTGCTGCCTTCCTATTCCTCAAGCCCTCTGGCCAGGGATTGCCTCATTATCAATCTAACAACCAAAGGGAGGGGTTACACTTTTTGTGTGGCCAGCTCTGGCTTGTTTGAGGAGTTTCCTGCTGACTTGTTTGCTCGAGGAAACTTGCAGCTTGGCAAATGGGCTGTGCAGCTTGCTTTCTTGTGTACTTGAGAGTGATTTTTGCATGTGTGTATGTCTGTGTTTGCCATGCCCTACCTTTTTCTTCTTTTGCATAGTCCTTTGAAACGTTGCCCCTAGGGGCTAAGGCATTTTGTGTGTCTTCGATGTGAAATGCGTCTTACAGTATGTGCATGTGGTAATGTTAATATGGGCGTGTCTTGGAGGCAAGTTTATTAATACAACTAGAGATAATGGCCTTGGCAATATCTTGAAGCATCCTGCTCCATTAAATTATAGACTCTGTGGAGACAAAGAGATTAGGGAGAGCAAGGGAGATTATTTCACAGAACAAAATATCTTAATTTGCTAGTCTTAAAAACTTTGCAGAATTTGGTGGGAAAAATTAGAGGCCTTAAATATGCTGAAGTTCCTACAGGTAGACCTGATGCACGACTGGCGCCGCCTTACCAGTTCGTGCCCGAGAATACACAAAGCAATATCTGCATGTACAGTCACAGTGTTAAAAACACTCGCAAGTGATCGGTGGCACACTGGGAGGAAAAAACCCCAACTGATTCTTGGCTTTGTAGAGGTTTGCAGGGATACATAATAGTGCATATTTTCTCCTGATGAATTTAATTTTTTCCATCCTTGTTTTTGTTCGTGGCCTGTCTGCAAGCAGACCATAGAACATCCTAACTATTCAACTTTTGTGAGTTCCTTTTACCATCTTAAATGCAAATACTTAAAGATAGGGGCCATGACTGCTTACACATTCCTACCACGCTTAATACAGTGACGTCTCAGTCTGGACTGAATTTGGTTGTCTGGGCAATGCTTTTCCTCTGCATAGCAATTTATTTTCAGTAGTGTTTTTTGGGCTACCTTATCTGTTCCTTATGTAATCCATCTTTTGATACTTTTTTGTTGGTGTAAATGTCTTAAGCTTTTCCCCATTTTTTCATGACTTCCCCCCCAGTTCATCCAGCTGTTAAAATTCACATTATACGTCTCTGCTGTGGGTTTAGTGACTTTCATTTAAACCTAGCTCCCAACACCACCTCCTCAGGTAGGCTTGCAGGCATCATAGATTCCTACTGATTTCACTTGCTTTTACTAGTTATTTTGCTTCCCATTACTGTTCCTCCAAACGTACCTGAATAATCTGGTGTATGTATATGCCTGGTCAAGGTCATCTGACAGAAGGAAAACATGTAATTGTTTCATTATTAACATCTACACTGGAAAGCTAATACTTCTGTGATATATATGAGCCACAGGGAAGAGGTATGACACTATTTCTTTCATGTGTTTTCTTCCCTTTTAACTTTCTTTTGCTGTTTTTTTTCTCTTGAGACATTCTGAGACAGCCTGCAATTGAGCAGGTAAATGTTTGAGAGATGTTCAAAGTCACTGAAATTCCCCATTGAAACACTGTAAGTTCATTCTCAGATGTGGAGTTTCTGGGATGCAGCCTGCCTTCAGTGGGATTTGACTGAGGTCCTTGTCAATCCAGAGCTTCCACTGTCCAGATTTCAGGGAACACAAATGTATGAGCTGGCAGCCATTGTTGCAAGTTTCAGAATAAATCTGCACTGTACTACCTCTGGTATTTTAAGACACTGTTAGATCTTCTACTTTTTGGTAATTATAACTTATCAGTAACATTTCTCCTGTCTAATATTTGAGTAATTGTGCATCAGAGCTTGCTGACTCACAGTGTCCATGTGAGAAGTTTAGCAGTACTTCCCAGTCTGTGCTGTCCCTGTGGGGTCAGGGAAAGCTGCTTTCCCAAGCATGGAAGATTCCCCAGAATGTGCATGCCAGGACTTTCCAAATAAGCCACATGGAGTGAAATGCTGATCATCCCTTGAGAATCAGTGCGAGCAGGGTAGCTGTCACCCTGGTTTTTGAAAGATTCTAGTCGTGAGCCAGCTTAAGGGAGAATCGGGATGATGTCTCTGCGCAGCATTTGGAGTTCTCAGAGGAACTGAGAAAACAGAGTGGGGGATTTCCCCCCCCCCTTTTTTTTTTTTAAATTCTTTCATTGAAACAAACTCCATCTGAAATTCGTCGTTGTTTTATGAAATTCTTTACCCTCTGTAGATTAGCCTTGACTCTAAAGTATAGCCACAGGAGAAAAGGAAAAGGAAGAAATGCACACAGGCTAGATGGTGTTACGTTGGTGTTTGTCTATCAGCAGGTTTGAAGGAATGAGTTCAAGCTTGGGACTTTGGAAGCATTGTATGTTATCTTGCCTGGCCACCAGCTCCATGTATGGCCTGGGGCAAATCCCTTTGCTTTTTGGTTTCCATTCCAGGCTGACCGCAGTAGACACACTTTGCAAAGCAGTATCTGGACATTCAAAGAAAGTAACAGATAACTCTTACGTTACATACCCGTTAGATTCTTGTTACTTTAAACTCCCCATGCTGCTTTTTGCAAAGGGGACGTTAAAGCTCTGTGGCTGTCTTGTCAAGCTCTTTCAGTTTATATGAATCCATGAAGAACAACTAATATTCATAACCTGCTGATGTTCTTTGTCCACATCATAAGTGTGTAATGGTACACCTGTCTTGGAGCAGCATGCGATTGTAGGGATGCACAGACTAGCTACAGCAAAGCATTTTTGTTTTCTATTTGTACTTTGTTACTATAAATGAAACCCTTATTACAGAACATTGGCCCTTACTATAGCAGTGCTCTCATTTGATCTTATTCAGAGCTCCTCAGATGTTCTGTCACATTGATACTAGCTGTACTCTTTTTCCATCATAGCAAGGCATTCTAGACTTCACCTGTATTTGTGATTGGAATTCTTTCTTGTATATGTTATATGAACTACTAACTAGGGATGAATTTACTCTACTCTGCATAAATCTCCAAACACTGTTTAATGGGAATCTTGACTGTTCCCTGAGACGAAGTTAAAAAGGAAAGAACACTTGCTTAACCTGCTCTTTGGACACTGAACCCATTTCTTGGGACAGTGTTTCCCCAAGGAGGAAGGTTGAAAGATTCTGCTGACTGACCACAGCTAGAAGAGCTGGCATGCTCTCCTGAGACGACTCTCCCTCTCATCATCAGTTCCCTGTGTCTTGTACAGAACAAACACAGATAATACAACATGCCTGTGCTTACGTTGATGATGTGTTCCTCTATGATGGAGATGACTGTATGTCATTCAGGTGCTGCCCAATAACAAAGGCAGGAAAAAAGCAGATAAACACATCTGTCCTTCTATTTTTTGCCTGTATTGTAGAGGTAGCACAGGTACATGGAGAGTGTTTAAGGCTGGCATCTCAGTAAAATCTGATCTAATTTCCACTGCTGCTGATACACGTGACTTTGTATGGTTCAGTCTTCATGATTCTAACTTTTTTTTTTGATTCTGCTGTTCAGAGCAATGTGGTTGATGATGAGGTAACACATGTATAGGGTGCTAGAGTTCCAGTGCTTGGTCATCTTTTCTGTTTCTGTCTGACAAGAGTGGATCACAGTCCCTGGGCCCTTTCTCCACAAACTGATAATGTCTGAAAATTAAAAAATAAAGTTTGAAATGAGCCTGGCGTTTGGAGGCTGAGAGCTAGCAATCTTGGTAGATCATCTGTATTTCCATTTAGGAGTGTATCTCATGTCTTTTATTTGGCATCAGTACTACCACACAGAGATGTGTGTGTAAACCTGAGATCTGCATTTGTCTTTTTTTGTTTATCATGCTCTTCACCGGTCCATTTGCCTGTCCAACTGCCATGCAGCTGTTCTTTCTAGTCAGAGGAGGGATAGAAGAAGAAAAAAATCCAATTCTGAAAAATGTTGTTTATTCTGCTCTGAGGTAGCTCCTTTGATGCTGTAAATATGATATGGTGGTTTCAAGAACAAAGACTTTCCATATTGCACTTCAAGTTGTCTAGTTTTGAAGAACTTGCCAATTATATGAATGGTAATTTTTACCCTATTAATAATATAAAAAATATGAATAGGGTAAGAATTAAATTCACAATTCTAGGTATCTTTCAGTGCACTTCTTTACACCTTAAACATGGGGATGCTTTCAAAAATCTGACCCTATCAATACAGCCTACATCCTTCTCTGAACCTCTGCCTTGCTTCTCTAGAATGCAGAGCTCTCAAGGGGCAGAAACTACAGTGTTTGCACAGTGTCTTATTTTCAGAGCTCTGGAATATTTGTTGTGATGCAAAACAGCACTTTTTTTGAGCTGAAAGCTCTCTGAGACACACTGCTTAGGCACAGAGTTTGTTCAGAGCAAGCATATTCTTGGGTGCCATTCACTTCTGAAGCAGTTGTACAGGCCTCCTACGATACCTGAGCTGGCAGAGCTTCTGGGACTGGCATTAAATGGAGGCAAAAGCAACATTATCTGTCATGGGGAACAATGGAATAACCTTAGGTATTGTTGCAAGAAATCAGGTAGAGATGCCTTTCTGGGGTGCTAATGCTGGGAAGTTAGCGGAAGTCGGGCACGCAGCTCCTGAGAGCTTCTGGAAAGCAAGAGCAGTGAGTTTACTTTCTTCTCTTTTTTTTTTGGTCAAAGTTTAAGTTGATTCTCTCTTCTACTCTATTGCCCCCCTTCCCCCTCTGCTCCCTAAGCCTGCTTTTGATTTGGTTTTATTGGCTAGTGAAAGGAATCATTTACTAGTCAAGGGCCAAGCAGTGACAAAGGAATGCAGGTAAATTAGTTTCAGTTCCTATTTCTCTCCGTCTTCCTCCTTTGGAATTTGAGCTTTAGAAAATAAAGTCTTTTTACCCATACCGTCCCCCCGGNCAAAGATCTGTGAAAATCAGAGAAACAATGCCGGGCAGAAGAAAAATCTTCAGCACCAACAGAGCACCCCAAGCCCTTTCAAGAACTTCATTTTTGTAACTAAGAAAACTCCCCGTTCAAGTACCTAAAAATGTCAAGGTGTACCCCACATCCAGTGAAATCCAACTGAAACACATTTTAAAAAAACAAAACAAAAAGCTTTCTACATGCACCTTAAAAATGCAGAAATAAACTGTGAGTGCCATAAAGCTTGTTTTAATGAATAACTACATACACACTGGGAAGTTTTACATGCACATATATCATGCTTCAAATGCTGAAATATAGTTAAAGTTTAAACATTTTCCTCAAGAAAATATGCAAAAGAACTTGCAGAGAATCAACATGGAGAAAACCTGTATGTACAGTCTTTCATCACTCAGTATTATTGAAGTATTAAGCACTAAACTAATAGTAGCATTCAAACTGTTGTCTTTTTTTTTTTCCTTTTTTCCTTTGTAGCTTGCTTTCTTTTGGGCAAAGTGCTTCAAATGTGCCTGGGTATTTCACCAACTGAATTCTTAGGCAAAAATCTTGAGAGAATCGAGGCATCGAGGCCGCATTTTCCACATTGCATCATTGCCCTTGGTAAATAATCCAAAACACAATGTGATGTTACATAGTACAAGGTATTGTATAGCATTAATGACAGAAAACAGTTTGTTTCTCTTTGGTAGCTTTTCCTGTTAGTTATTTCCACGTTCTTACTGTAGAAATAGAACCATGAATTTTCATTTTCCTTTTTTTTAAACACACAAAGAAGTTGCATATTCCATCTCTCAGTTGTCTTCACAATTAGATGTGGTTTGTGCTTATGCACAGCATAGACTTGAAACACAAAAGAACTCGGTTATGCCTAAACAACAATAAGGTTTTGGACACCAGCTGGAAGAAGCCAGGAAATGTAAGTTCAGGCTGGTACTCCCTCCTTGCCTCACACTATTGTGAGTACGTTTTGTGGGGAAAAAGCACAATGATGAGAGAGGGAAGAACACAGCGTCAGTCTTAACACTGCGTTTCCTGGCTTTTGTTGGTTTGTGTCACCACCTTAGAATGTTGTCTTTAATTTCTTTCAAAAGGGGCAAATATGTTTTCCAGAATGTTGCAGCATATGCAAACATAATTTATGTGCACGGCCAGCACATCAGCTATTGGGAAGCAGCATCTGAATTTGAGAAGAATTTCTTGGAAAACTCCCCTCCTGTATCTTCCAGCCATGCTTAAGTGAAGCTACTTCAGTTTGTGATTTCCAACTAGTACTTAAATGACTGTTGGAGACCAAAGGAATTCCTCCTCCCAATGGAGCAGTATCTTCCATTCAAACACATGCTAAAGCTGTTTTTTCTACAAATGATTTCTAGGGTTCGGCGTTTGAGTCTGCTTCTATTCAACTTAGAGCGGCTGAGTGAGATTCTTGGCTCATGGCAGATTAGGAAGTACAGAACTTACTTGAAAGTTGTGCAGTCAGACAGTATGAATGAGAGAATCTGATTAGAATAAGATCTGTTGTCTCCTTACCAGAACAATGATTAGGTCAGGTCCAGGTGCCGTTGTTGTTGGTTGGAAGGTGCGTGTAAGCAATGGAGGTCTTAGTTGTGTAAGAACTGAAGGACAGGACGCTTGTTCCTTGCTTGGTGCAGAAGAAAAATTGTAGCTCGTACTCTCGAGATGATTAACGTGTGTGTATATGCATACCTGCATGATTGACAAATTGTAGTGGCTTTTATCTGACATAGTTGGGGGTTTTTTCTACTTCATGATTTTGTCAACAGAATTTGAAATGCTTTCACATGTGCATGTCTTTCTACATTTTTAACTTTCCAGGTCACTTACAAGACAGACACCTCCATTCATTATCTATTAAATCTTGTTTAAAGGTTTACAGATTCTTTCAAAAGCGTTACTGTAAATGCGAGCAGAAGTTTTGCACTGAGCTGTCTTGTACAGCAGGACAGTACCAAGGACGTACTGTCTCTCTATTCAGAGACATTATTATTATCCTTATTATTGTGCAGATGAGTTTGGTACACAAGCATTTTGAAATTCCAAACTTTAAAATATTAGATTTATTTAATGCACTTCAAAATTTTCTGGAAGTAGACATGGTAGAGGAAAAAACGTTGAGAAATACCAAAATCACCTGAAATATCCACGTGACTTGAGAATTGTCGAGCCTGGTATTCTCTTTACCATTGAAAATAAATGTATATGTGCTAGTCATATTCATGCTGCTGTGGACTTCTCTCTAGTTTCACCTGAAAGAATGGTTTGGGAAGGAAGAGTTTACATGGTATCAAGAAAAATAGTGAAGGCAATAATAGTGAAACCATGTGAGGACAAAACCAGTGGGATATGTCGGCCCAAATTTGTCTTTACACATCTTAAAAGGTTAAAACATTATCTAATGAAGTCTTTCTGTCCTAGCAGATAAGCAAAAGACTTGGGATCAGCAGATCTTCATGTCTCAAAAATATCACGATTCGTTCTCTGGTTTGCACCCCCCAAGATGTTTTGCACAGTGAATCATGCCTTAATGAAGCAATAAACCGGATCCTAGTAGTCTACCACACTTCAGATATATTTTGCATGGTGAATTATGTCTTAATGAAGCAATAAAGTGGATCCTTATATTCTACCGCACTTTATATATTTTAATTATATAAACAAGTAACTAAATTTCACAACTTTGAAGCCAAACTGAAATCAGCAGTTTTGTTTAAAAAATAGATCAGCATAGGACAGCCTGTTTTTTACCCTGTATATTTTAAATGAATATACCAGTATGACAGACTTTCTTGTGAAATGCTGTCTCTGCTTGAGTATGATGCCATTGAATGTCAGAGTGTTTAACATTCGGGGAAGCCTGTAGCAGCGTTGGTTTAGCTATCAGAAAAGAAAACCTCAGTTTGTTCAGAATGCTTTAAACAATTAAAAAAAAATAATTCTGGGAAGGCTGTAGTGATGTTGGTCAAACTATCAGGGAAAAACCAACCCGCTTGTTCACCAGGGCTTTAAATGATTCTAAGCTGCTCTCTGTGCACGCTTGCACCTTAGCCACCCAGACCTGGGCAAGCGCCCCTTGGAAGCAGGGAAAAAAACCCTCAGCTAAAGCGGCTGTGAGGGGGAGAGTGGGAGAGCCGGTGTTTGGGTTTGGTTTTCTCTTGAGACATCAGAAAGCAGCGGGGGAGCCGGCGCTGCGCTCCCCTCCTGCAGGGCCGACGGGGAGCGGTGCAGGGCTAAAGGAAAAGCTCCCGTTCTGCCGCCAGGGGGAGCTGTGCCACCGCAAACCCCGCCCGGCCCGGCCGGCGCCGCCAGCCCCGGTGTCCTCGCGGGGTCCCAGCCCCTGCTCCAGCCAAGGAAATGAAAAAGGGAAACGAAACGAGCTTCCCGCCCCGGGCCCTTTCGGTAAACGCTTCATTCCAACAGCGAGCGCAAACCACTGGAAAGGCAGAAAACAAAATAGGAATTTTCCCTCCTCCTTTCCACTGTAAACCTCTGCGAAAGTAGCGACAGGATCCTGGGCTCTATTAGCCTGCGTTGGCTCTTGCGTTCTGTCTTTTGTCTCTTGGGCTCTTTATTCTGTGCTCTCTGGGCTGCTGGCATTTTAATTTTGGAAAAGGCAGAGGAGGAAAAGAGAAAATAATGTTTTGTAGAAACATGCAGTCATCACCAGCTGGACTAAACTAGAAGCAGCCATCGATGGCATAAACCGCTCATGGTTTATGTCAAAACGCTTCCAAAACGGGCAGAAAGTTGCACTGGATTGGGTGGTAAGGAGCTGCCTGTATCAGAAGTGAGATGTTTCTAAAGAAGAAAAGAGCATGGAACGCTCTGAAGAAAAACGAAATTCGATATACGATAAAGATTTCAGTTTTAAGTCTCCATCAAACATTATCTTAGATTCTGAAATCAAATAATAAATGAAATAAAAGAACGATAGTTGATGGATACATTTAATTAGGGTTTATTTACCATTGGCTATATAAACACTTTTGTTTCTGTAAGGGGAAGGATTTGTATCTGCAAGTTCTGCCTTGAACATTTCAAGTTAAAAACAAATGTTTTAAGAAAAGAAACTAACATAAAACAGCCCAGTGTTGGCTTTTGTGTCTTTGTAAATGTCTGTGGCTGTTTCTCCTTGTCTGAGGGAAAGAACCATTCATTAAATTAAAAGTGAACCAGTTAAACTGGACCTTTCATTGAAGAAAGTCTCCCAGTGATCCGTGCTTTATTTGGGGGATTGTCTTACAACACAAATAAACCAAGGGTTTTTTTATCTTGGGATCTAAAAATACTAGAAAGAAAGGAAATCCAAGCAAGGCAGAAAATACTAGGAAATAATTTCCTATTAAACAGACCCTCTGCCTCTGTATATCTCAAATCATGAAAGTACGCGAGAGAAGGGCTCGTATTCCTTTCTCTCTCGGGTTAAAAGCCAGTGACAGAGGAAATAGAATTCAAAGGTATCGTCAATGTTTGCAGTGTTCAGGAACAGAAGGAAATACACACTGGAAATCCATCGTGACTGTGTGCTGGCAACTAACTACTAAATGCAGATGATGTTGCTGTCTCCAAAACCAACTGAAGCAAGATAGAATCTTATGTGCATAAATATACTTTAAAATGCATATTTAGGGCAAGTTCAAAATACATTTATTTTTCAAAAAAAACAAACAAAAAAACCCCCAACCCCCTCAGTGTTTATTTAGATGCCTGTTTTGGCTGCCTTAAAGCAAATTCACACTACACATTCTCTCTTTCTTTTCTAATAGCACAGCATTACAAATCCTCTTTAGGAATACTGTGTGACAATAGGCAACAAAGCAACCAGTATTATTTGGAAGAATAATGACTTTAAAAGAAGAACAGCTTGAGAAATATTTTCATCTTCTCTTTTTTTTTGTGCTGCAGTTGAAATCTTCATAGTTTTATTTATATTTTTAATTTTTGTGACATTTATGTGGAGTATTTGCAAGATTAAGCTGGGGTTTATTGTTGTGTATTTAATAAAAAATGACCAGAGTACTCTGAGATGTAGGGCTGAAATTCCATATTAAACGGATTTTTAGACACTGAAATTGCATGATTGCGTAGCTTGTTAAATTTTGGAAGGCTGCTAGCTGTTTGACATAACTTGTATTTTTGGGCAGTGAAGCACAGATGCCATAAAGGGCTCTGAAGATGTCTTGAAAAGTCTCTTGATGATCATGCTGGTCAACACCAAAAGACACTAATTCCTTCTGCGTGCAGTACACAGGCACGTACATTCATGTACGTGTACAGTCACAACTTTTATCTTCTGTGACCACTAAAAATAGCTTTGCCTTTTATCTTTGCTTGTCAGCAGTATCCATACATAAATATAGCAATCTCATAAAGTCTCTTTTGTGCCTGCAATGAGACTCTAATTAATACTGCATATAATTCCATAACATTTATTATTGATAAGTATTAACATAACTTGAAAAAAAAAACCCAAACTATTCTTAGGATTATGACACTGACCTAGCATAACTTGATTTTAAAAAAAGGCATGGAGACAATAACAGCATTTCTTGTTTCTTGGTGTAAAAATGAAACAAACCTAAATGAAATTAAACTAATCAACACCAGAACCTTTTAACAACAGTATCTCTTTCTCCTGTGTGTGTTTCTTTTTCGTGACACAGGTGTGATTATAGTAATGGTGGGGAAAAAAATTGCTGATTAAAAAAATATTAATGTGAGCGTATTGTGCATAAATTCATATGCACTTGTCATTGTAAGTGTTTTCAAGTCTAACACCTCGTAGTTTCATGGCCCTTCTTGTTGGGCAATGCAGAGGGGAACCAGCCGGGACAGAACGAGCTGTCAGACGAGTGAGGGGGAGCACTGTGGGCATAGGAATATTGGAAGTCTATTTCTGTGGGAAACTAACGGCACAGATGGGGAAGAGGGAAAATATCCATTCTCTTTCATTCATCTTCTGAGAAATCTGCTGGAAGTCTGTGGTGCTTAGTGCTGAGAGCAATAGTGGGAATTTTCTTGCATCCATAGCGCTTCTCCGAGTGAAAGGGGCGTGCAGCTTTCTGCTTACCACTGCTCAGCTAAAGTGGGAGTCGATGCTTCCTGAGAATTCCTCCCCAGGAACGTACTGTAGCCACTCTGTAGGATAGGATTATATGAGATACCTTCTGTCACTCATTACTAAAATGCAGCTACTTCTAGGAGAAAATATGGGAGTTAATGCTGAACTGGTAGAATACGTAAGTGTTCAAAGACTTACTTCTCAATCCTTTACCTTTTATGGGACTCGCAATGCAATTCAATGCTAAAAGTTGCACTCAAGTGGGAAAAGATAATCTCTGCTAATAATCAATTTATGCAATGACTTCATACTGATGATTGACCTTAAAAATTGTGGTCCAGTAGAAGCTGGAAGCTAAAATAATGCTAATATGGCTTAATTCAGGAGGATTTTTGTCATAAACTGAAGCTAAGTACATTTCTGACTGCCACCCAACGTTAGAGCAGATTTTCTGAAGGCTTCGGTTCTCACCTAGGAAAATAAATACTATTCAGAGTACTGTCTTCCTTTGGGCTGCATCAGGTGTGTTTAACCCATTCCAAAAATCTGTCTGCTCACTCTGGAGCCTGAGTGACAGCTCAGCTCTTCTGAGAAAACCTGGCCATTTGTGTGAAACAGAGCAGAATGCAAGTAGCCTTACTTTGGACAAAGCAGCCCTGTACACAAGAGCTATTTCGTGCTGCGTTGCCAAGTGCTCCTTTTATCAAAGCGGTGGTCGTTTGTAATCTGTGGCTTGTAAGTGTGGGGCACCATATATCTAATTTGTCCAGAAATTTTATTTATAAATAGACAGGAACTTAGTACTTTGCCTGTTTGCCCAGGATTTCCTGACATTCAGCAGCCTTGCTGGATCTCTGCTTTTGCCGTGGTTGCGGAAAGCTCACAGGTACCATCTGCACAGCTGCGGTGTCATGCTCGCGTGTAGGATGGTGCTGTATTGCCTGGCTGGGCTGAGCAGGCAGCATGAGCCCGGCGCTCCCAGCACAGTCGCTGCTTGTGCTTCCCATTGATTGTAGAGCACGTTCACCTTTGCTGCAGAGTTCACTCTGCGCCTAAGTGCATATTGCTGCCCAGGAGCCAGGTCTATCCAACAAACGTTGCTGTTTCCAGCGTTAGTAAGAGAAAATTTCTAAATGCTTTGCACACTTGAACTTCAGTTTTCTCATCCTGATTACAGCTGGTGAGTGGGAGTGCACCAGTCCTCTCCTGCATATGAGTGTTATTTTCTGACTGATACAGATGAGCAGGGCTTGGTGTAGCTTAGTAATAGTTATGCTTTGAAGAAATGTTTGGTTTATATGGCTAAAAAGGAAAAATTGTTTTGGGGTTGTGAAGGCCTAAAGGCTGTAATCTGTACTGTCTGATCCATTTGCTTAGGAGCTACCACATCGAAGCACAAAACAGCCACTTGATTTCTTAAGCACCTGAAGGAGGAGGAGAGGCAGGGGGCTTGAGGGTGGAGGAGAAGGGAGCAAACAAACCTTGGCCAAAGCTTTCACAACAGAAGTCTCATTGTTTTAATTTGGAAAGTCACATGTGTAAAAGTTGCAAATTTTTCTAACGTTTCCATTAGCACATTTAAATCAGTTGTTGGAAATCTTGTTACAGGTAAGAATGTAGTTTTCATAAGCTCTCTGAGATCAGCGAGAGAAGCAAAACAAGAAACAAAACCCTTTTTCCTGATCTCCCCCACCCCCCACCACAAAGTCACCTAAAACTGAGGGGATTAACTATTATGAATCAATAGGAGGCACTTTTGAAAGAGGAAGCATTGCCATCCAGATTTGAGGGAAATGAAGCGTTTATTGGAACAAAAATACCCCCTTTGTTCAAATGTTACTTCATTGAATTGTGTATTCCCTTCTGAAGAGCATGAAAAGCAATTGAAGAAAATGTTTCATGCCACTCCTCCTTTCTTTTACCTCTCAGGTCTTTTTCTTTATGTCTTCCTGTTTTACCTCCTTTTCTATGCGTCCATCTTTCTCGTTAAATTACCAACCAGTGCTTTTCTAATTAATGCCAGTTTAATTTAATGTTTAATGAAGCTGTGACTGTGTGGGGCGTTGGGTTTCTTTTTGTGATTCTGGTCTGACCATTGAGATTAGCGGCGTCTGTACAAAGCTGCAAAGTCCCCTTTTTCTTTTTTCTTATTTTTACGAAATGAAAGTGCCTGGCATGCCAGATTAGTAGACAGTATCCTCTTCATCAAGTGTCCATAACTGTTTACCTTGCAGCTTTCTGATCAGTTGATATTTGTTCACATTCTTCTAAATTATTAAAGCTGATGGAGTTAGGAACAACATTATTGTAATATAGCTGCAAATTGAGCTGGAAAATCTATTTTTAAGAAAAATGATGACATAATGCTGGCAAATTTTGTCTATAAATATTCCATAAGCTTTTATATAATTATACCTGTCATTGGGGAGTACTAAAAGATGTTGCATGTGAATTTATTTCAGCTTGCACGTTGTTTACAAACAGTTTTCAGAGACTTTTTTCCTTGAGTACTCACAATTATTCTGCAGTTGGTTATCTCTGACCACATGATAATATTTCTGTTCCGTCGTAGTTATGTAGTTCAGTGTCAGAAGAGCCTTATCAGTAAGGCTATATGTACACTGACAGAACAGACACATGTACAGGGGTATAGGCCACAACTCCTCATAACATTTTCCTTAACCACAAACAGAGTTTTTTCTAGTGGTAAATGTGTTTGCAGAGAATGGACCAATGTGGTAGTAATTACTGCTGAAATGACTTTGTGATGGTTCTTTTTGGGGGATCAGCATATACTGGTGCTCCTCAGGAAGCATTGCTGGTCAGAGTGGTTTTGTGAACTATTCATCCTGTTTTTCAAGAGCACTGGGAAGTGTAATCCTCATCTTAAGGTAGCACTGAGGTACATAACCATGAAATCTTGGGGTGTTCATGTGAGTTAGCATGAGAACAGCAGTGTTCTGCAGATTCTTCCTGAACAACATTGAGCAGAAGTGTTTGCTGAGGCTGGCAGGAGGAAATGATGGAGTGGTGATTGGCCGGGCAGTTCTTAAATGTCAGCACTGAACGGTTGGCGTTACTAGATCTGTTCAGAGAAGTTGGGCTGTCGTGAGTCAGTGTCCGAACAATCAGGTGACTTTGTCTGCAAAGCAGATCTAAGCACTCAGTGGCACAGGTCTTGGTACTTACGTACTGGTATGAATTAGGCATGGGTGTTTGTTGTTTCCAGTCATATGAATCCTTTCTTATGTATTTGTTTTTCCAGTGGGATTGAAAAGACTGTCACTTTCAGATGTGTGATGAACTCTGTCCATCATACTGTCATAATGTAGCTCTTAATCACTTTATGGCTCCTATTTTCTGCTGGCACCATCCTGCATCATTTAGATGAAGACAGAACATTGTTAAGGAGCAGCATCATGGTTTTCCTGAGAGGCTATGTGCTGAAGCAGAAAGTATTCAGGACACAGTTTAATTTTGAGGTTGGTTTTTATTTCAGGAGAAACATTTGCAGTGTGACTATGTCTTTGTACGTGGTAACGTGCAGGAGGAGGATGCAGATTAGAGTGTTTAAGGGAAACTAAGAAAATGTACATGCTTTGCGACACGGACATGTTTCTTATATGAGACTCACCCATTGCTTCATACAACCGCTATTTACATTTGGAGCTAGTGGTTTCTTAAATGCTTAGAGCCCACAATTGAGCCCAGATTTCCAAAAGTGCTTGGCACCCAGCAGCTCTCACTGAGACATTTTTATGGCCAGATAATCAAAATTGCTCAGCATGGTGGAAGCTAGGGAGTTTTGAAAATCTAGCCACTTATTTTAATGCCCAAATGGAGGCTGGGTTCTTCAGGAAAGCTGGTTCATATGTTACAGTTCCAATGACCGTGTATCAATTCTGTCGGTATGTTTTTTTTCTCTTAAGGACATACAGTCTATCATATATGTGCCCTTCAAAAACTTTCCCACTCATTCTTCCATATAAATTGTAATTACATTAGTTTCATTGAATTTGGAAAGTTGTTGGTACCATATGAAAGAATCAAAGTTCAAATGAAAATCAGATCCAGTAATTATAGGATTTTCTACAAGCATTTTTCTTTTCAGGCTTGACTTGGAAATGAAATAGAGACACTCGTTTCCAGGTTATGAAGCAAACAAAACCAAATTGTGAAGGGTGAGGGTTGCTTAGATGAACTCCTCCTTATAAAGCAGTTTGACAGCTGAAAAGAAAAACATTGAGGTAACTTGTAAAGTGAATAAGCTTTTAGCTGTTACATTTGCAATTTTCCGCTTAGTGTTGCCTATCCTACTGAGCAGGGAGACTGGGTAGTGCACAATGTGCCAGGAATAATAGTCAGCATTTACTTTGTACCATGAAGACATTAACTAACTAGCCCAACACCCTGCAAGGTAAGGAAATAGCATGATTGCTGCCTTGCCTGTGGCAGAGCAAACACACTAGCAGAGGTTAAAGTCAAGGTTTGCCAAGAGTTGCTGGTTATGTTGGACCTCTCTTATTTCTTCTAACAGTTGCAGACCCACCTCTTACTGTCCCATGAGATGTTTTTCCTCTGTACTGTTCTAAGGACATGATACTTAGCAACAGATGTACTGTACTATTTGTGATAATATTGTTCCCCTCAGGCTCTGTTTTCCCCACCATGTGCACTTTATGCATCTTGGCTTGACCACTGGCTTTTCTCTTACAAAGCCCTAAAAGCACTGTGAAACTTCAGTTTACTGGGTTTGGTACATGTTTTCCTGGGAAAGGACTGGCCTCAGGATCATCCTGCTCCTCTTTAGTCTTACGCTGTTAAACATCTGTCCACTATCCTCTCTCAACTGCTTCTACTTAGAAGCAGTAAACTCAAGAGATGAGCTTGGGAGAGGAGGATTGTTTGCAAACATGTATCTCCTACAGGAAAGTGGGAGAGGAACTGGTCACCAGGGAGTGCAGTGATGAGTGGCAATGGCTTCAAGCTGAAAGAGGGCAGGTTAGGAAGAAATTCCTTACAATGAGGGTGGTGAGGTCCTGGCACAGAGTGCCCAGGGAGGCTGTGGAAGCCCCATCCCTGATAGGGTTCAAGGTCATGTTGGATGAGGCTTTAGACAACCTGGTCTAGTGGAGGGTGCCCCTGCCCATGGCAGGGGGTTGGAACTAGGTGGGCTTTGAGGTCCATTCAAACCCAAAGCATTCTGTGATTCTATGGTATGTACAGTTACTTTATTTAGCTAAAAGTGAGCAATAATGTGAGTAGCTTCAGGGAAGAGATAGCTAAGAAGTAGCTTGTGTGGTGTGGGTTGATGAATTCAAAAGGAATTTGTTTTTTAATTACTTTGCTACTTTTGAAAATGTATGCGTCAGTTTTCAAACAAAAGGAACTTAAGCTTTTTAGACAAAGAGGTCTCTGACTGATTTGAGGTGTTATGACACTGAACTGGTTGCAAGTTCATTCTCTTGCTGGATCAGCCTCCTTAAACAGTCTTGTTAAGAAACCTTTGCCAAGTACCATATTTGAGGCTCTCTTAACGTGGTGGTAAATGAACCCTTTCATCTGCTTTCTTCCAGCAGCAAGTCCCAGCTTAAAAGTAAGGTGCTGAAAAGGATGCAATAAATGCAATGTCAATATGCTTTTTTAAAACAGCGTCACTAGCAGCGGTTGGCTCTGCAGTATGTTAAAATACTTTGTGCTGTGTGCTGCAAAATACACAAATGGTGGGAGAACTCTTTATAAGTGTGTCTTCCTCACGTGGAGTGTTTTATGATGCCACTTTTCCAGGGCAGATTTTTTAAAATCTAGCCCTTCTCTACTCGCCCTCTTTCCCACTTGGTTTGGACATCCCATTTTTCGCTTGGAGTGGCTTTCACAAAATCTGGAATTAGATATACAGAAACTTTGGGCTTTCTTCCTTGATCTAGTACAGATTAGTCTCTGAGATTGGGAGATACTATGCTGTTTAGTATTGCAGGGAAGTTCTTGTGAATGCTGGTGGTACCAATTGTTACCAAAGGAATTCTGCTTCCCTAATTTCTCACACTGGGTGCTTAAGAAGAAGAGTAATGATCATTGGGGAGAGCAAATACAGAAAATCTGTCTCTAGAAATGACAGGCTCCTCACACGTCAGTCAGCTGAATATGAAGAGCAATGTTTTTTTTTTAAAGTGGTATTAATTTCGCTTTTGTTAGGAATGTTCTCCTTTCAAACTAAAGATTTTGCTGATTGTCTTGCCCTTCCTTCTCATTTGTTTTTCCCCAGTCAATTATACTATCTGATTGCGTGGACTTTTTGTTGTTACTTTTCAGTGTAAGTGAAAGATGAGGCTTAAAATTGGGCCAGTTGGTAGTAAATGAGTATTGGAGACCCCAGATGTGATTAGCACAGGGTAAGAAGGTCCAGAAAACCAATCTTTATGGCTGCATATTTTGTGACAGCATCTGAGATTATAGATAACAGGCATGTTAGTAGCCTCCAGATCTCCATGCCCTACCTCTGT
Source organism: Zapornia atra (assembly GCA_013400835.1). Classification (NCBI taxonomy): domain Eukaryota; kingdom Metazoa; phylum Chordata; class Aves; order Gruiformes; family Rallidae; genus Zapornia; species Zapornia atra. The sequence goes on along the minus strand of VZTU01031005.1, from coordinate 321,584 downwards.
GCAGAAGAACCTCTAAACCCCAAACAGCAACAAAAAAGCACTATTGGTTGTTTGACAGGAAAACAAATGTGTGACCATATACGCTGATGCCTGGCAATTGCTATCATTAAAAGAAGACCTCAAACAGTGTCCACTGCCTTGGAGGGTCATTAAAAATCCATTGGCAGTAGCATGCAGCTTAAATTTACAGCCTGAGCTCTTGCTTTTGCATTCTGCCCCTTTTTGCCCTTGTAATTTCCACTTCCTTATCTAAGCTGTTTAATTCCCCTGGCAGAGCAGAATGCAGACAATAGCTCTTGGTGTAAACAGTACAGCGATACTGTCCACCCTAATGTATTTATCCTCAGCTCCCCTTGCCTTGCTTGCCTGTCGTCTTCTTTTCCTACCAGCATTTTAAGTGAGAATGAGAAGTTCAGTAACACATCTGCTGCTGAAGCCCCAAGCTCAGCTCTTTCAATATATAACTTTCATGTAATTTCAGTTGAGAATCTCTCCTGTATAGGTTTTATGCAGTGTTCAGTCTGCAAAAGGAATTATTTAATTGCCCTGAGGGTATACAGGCCAAATAAAATTAAGTCCATGTGAGCTACTGTCATCTCTTCTGGCTTGACAAGTAAAGGTGGTGTTAGATTTGCATCTGCCGTAGTGTTATTAAATCTTTCAGTTTTTGAGGTGTGTCATGTTCTGGAATTTCATTAAAACCTTATCATTACCTGAAGGGTCAAATTTCTAGTCTCCATCCTTGTAGAGAATAGCCTGGAAGTGCGTTCCCTAAGTTTGATAATGGCTGAGAAAAGAGAAGGCAAATAAAAATACTCCCCACTTTGTTCTTTTCAGAATGCAAAGTTACTGATTGCTGTTTTGGTTTTTATTTGTCTTTTTGGTTTTGAGATCCTGTGACTGACTTTAAAATTCTTGAAATTGTGGGTTTACACATCAGTTTTGCAAATACAGGAGAGGGCAGTTCGCTGAATGCTTCCACTTGTGTGGAGAGTCATGCTGGGAAGCTGCTGGAAGTTAGGGTTGAGAAGTGCCACGCTCTCACAGGTTCAGTCTGGGAGCAGCATTTGTACTATGGAGAATGTAGGAGGTACATGGTGTTTGTAGCAGAGTAGTGTGTAAATGAGGATGTTGAAGTGGGATAGCCATGTTCATGGCTGATTGCATCAGTGCAGGTGTCCCCTTTCTGTGGGCATTGCTGTGAATACCTTGGATTTGGTAATTCATGGAAGAAACATAGGTCTTCGCTTTATAACCCTTCATGCAGAACTCTGCCATGCTATTTGCAAGCCCAGAATAAACCATTGCAAAATATGTCTGTCCTGATACTTCACTTACCACGTAACGTCACAGGCCATGGTGCTCCAGGACAGCCTGCTTAAGCCTTTTGTTTCCACTAAATGCTCATCTGCCAAAAATAACATGGAGGTTTCCCAGCCAGTAGTTACTTCTGCCTTCCCTCATCCCAACCAAAGAATGTTTGTGTGCTGCTGCCAGTTACTGCCAACGGCCGCCAGCAGTGGGGAATGCAGGAGCTGCCACTAAGTTTCCAGAAGAACAAGGCTTGACATATTGTGGCCAAAGAGAAATTAGTAATCCTTGAGGAACAAAGATTCCATTTTCATGGAAATCAGTCTAATGGGCAGGGAATGGCAGGGAGATGTAATTCAGATTCAATGGGATGTGTATAAAATAAGCCAAAAGAGTTTCTCAGCAGAAGGCAGATCTGTGATGTTAGCCCCCTCCAGATACACCTGGAATGCTGCCAGTTACTTCAGGGGAGTAGCTGTGGATTTACATGAGGCTGACATCAGAGTCTGGCTTGCAGGGGCAGCTCGGCTGACGTTGCCCAATTGTATCTAGGGCTCCTACGTACCTCACTGAGAGTGAGTAGTTTTTGAGATCCAGGTATTTTCCACCACAGTCTCTTCCAAATTTTCTTCTGGTTTTGAGGGCATTCACCATCTGCTTCAAGGGTATTTAATGACTTCTCAAACAGGAACAGCCCACCGGCAAGGCAACAAAACATTTCACAGTACAAAGCCACCAGCCTGCTAGAAATGATACATCAATTAATGAGTGTTAAAGATTTTCTTCTTCTGCGACTTGGAAAGTTCTTCACTCAAATAAGATTTGTTGGACAGAAATATCATGCTATGTAATTGCTACTTTCTCATTTGTCCTACGACGTACAGACTGTGGTCCCTTACATTAGAAGGTTTTTTCTATTTAAGAATATTCTTTCTGTTACAGCTTCTATACTCAGTAAACAAACATAAGGAGAAAGACATCCAGGATTTAAAACACTAGGTGAGGGAATGATAGCTATGTGGTGGTTTTATTGTGTACTCCTCATTTTTCAGACTACTACATAATCTTTAGTGGAAACTCCAAATGAATTTGTTGTTTGATTAACTAATGGGTCGGTTCCTTAGCAGGTATGGTTTGTTGTTAATGGAACTATAATAACGTGTTGATTTGTACCATGACTCCAACTCTTTGAAGTAAAGAATTCTAAAGTATTAAGCACTCTCTGTGGGTGTGCAGCATTACAATAGTGTGCATGGGATGTGTGTGTATATAGAAGTTAGAATTTATTTTTTGGCCCCTAACCTTCTTTTGGTGTCTTGCAAAGAGAAGGTCTGGGAAAGTCCCTTCTTGTCCGACCTCTAAGTGTTTAAGAGCTCTTTCTGTGGTTTATATTATATGACTAGTACTGTGCTGGGAAAAAATTGCCCATTTGTTTCTAAATAGTTCAAAAATGTCACCTCAGGTTTCTCATTGTCAAGATTTCCTTTGAACCAACAGGGAGAACCAGCAAATTCATTAACAAAGAAGTTCAGACCTCTTGGTCATAGTGTCCCTAGGCTTCAGAGTAATTTCAAGAGGTCTAGATCTAAGGTTCTGTCCTGGTTCAGCCACAGTTGACTGTAATCTTGAGGTGTCTGAAAGCGTGCAGTGATCCAGTAGCTGATAGCTTTTACGATTATCTATATTGAGCCTTGATTTTAGAGCTCAAAGAAGAACCAGGAGTGAGAAACGATGAGTAATAAGAAGGTTGAATCACTGGAAATGGGACCCTTGCTCCTTCTCAAGTAGGTTTTATGTTTCTGTTATTCCTCTTCGTGTCCTCAAAAAATAGAGGAAAACACAATTTCATTCTAAATCATCCTACTGCTCTGTGTCTTACATATCATGTGCAGTAGGATGGATGGAATTTGTTACTTGTTACCATGAATGTAAAGAGACTGCAATAGTCACATGCTGGAACCATCAGTAACTCATGCCTATACTCCAGAAGAACAGGCAGTGAACTCTGCTTATGTTCCAGCTGCTCATTCCAACAGTTGATTGACCCCTTTGGTCTCCTTGGTTTAAGTTTTCATAGATATCTTGCTGTTCTGAAGCGTGATCATTTCTATGGAAATACAGAAATAACGACAGCACTGATGGGACAAACCTTAGAAACGTCATCCCTGTTGCACCATAAGGTCAATTTGTATAGTAGGTTGAAATATCTTAATTTGAGAAATGTAGAAGTTCATGTTTAGGTATTGATGCACTCATGGGATGGAGAGGGCATAATCATCCTTTAAATATAATATTAATCCATGCAGCATTAGAATAGAAATATACTTGAATCTAGGACTTCAGCATCAATTACTATTCTTTTTTATAGTTGCATATATTTAAATGTTTGTTTGTTGTGGAAAGTCAGGGTTTTCTCATGTTGATGTTTACTAATCCTTTGCATTACAGAATCTCACTGATTGGTCTGAGTTGTATTACAAATTACCTTCCCAGCCACCCATACTTGGTCTTCTGGGTTTTGTGGGTGGGCATTTCTGTATAGTATATAGTAAAATAGAACAGAGTATTTCAGTTGGAAGGGACCTACAATGATCATCTTGTCCAACTGCTAACTGCTTCAAGGCTGACCAAAGGTAAAAGCATGATATTAAGGGCATTGTTGAAATGCCCCTTCAACACTGGCAGGCTTGTGGTATCAACCACGTCTCTAGGAAGCCTGTTCCAATTTTTGACCTCGCTGCCTATAAAGAAAGGCTTCCTCAAGTACTTAAAAATACTTAATAAGTGCTTAATTCCTGTTATCTTTTTGGCTTCTTGTTTGGCCTGTGCTCTCTTTTATCAAGCTAGCAATCCAACACAATAGTGCTGCTTCAAAACCACCATCTGTCTTATGAGTAAGAGACTGCAACTTGGAAAAAAAGTCAGAACATCACTGGAGTATACAGAGAACTCTAGTAGAATTACTGACCTTTCTTTCAAACAAGAAGTCAATCTTTGGAGGTCATAAATGTTTCTTTTTGATGTTTAAACAAATCTCAATCAGAAGTTATAGGTTCACTTTTGGAGGTATAATTTGACTGACAGGTAAAGTCCTTACTTAAACTTTTCATCTTTTATGGCAAAATTGTTTGAATATTCCAGGATTTTTTTCAAAATTGTATGTGGCTGATCTGATCCACTGTAGCTGGTCTGAGTCAGTAAGGAAAGTGAATGTGTTTAGCAAGAATTCAACTGAAGAATTACATAGGTACTTATTTCTTAACATCCTTACTAGCTGTTATTCTCAGTTACAAATTTGAGCCCTGAAATGTTGTCTGAAAGATAATTTTTCAAATTAATAATATCAGTTCTACTTGCTTTCAGTTAATACCCTGGTCCCCTCACTAAAACTAAACAAACCAACCCTTGTCAACAAAACCAAACACTAGTCCTTCATTAAAACATCTTCTGAAATGAAAAAAGTTCTTTGAACTTGAGACTCGAGTGTTTTAATCTGGACTCTAATTTTACCAGGAGAATGAAACCCTCAGGTCAAGGGGGGTTATAACCTAATTCTAAAGTTCAGAGTGCACCAATTTAAGGGGCATCAGTTCTAATTAGGAGATTCGGTAGGTTTGAATTGTTCTGTAATTGTAATCTCTAGTAGGCATTATAAACATGCAGTGATGCAACAGAATATTAAATTATCCTAGAAGTGATAGTAATGGAGACTTTCAAAATTTAGAGGGGATCCATCACCAGTGCATTTGAAAACTTGAATCCAAGGATCTATTATGAAATAGGTGATAAGCACAAGGTATAGAACTATGCTACGTTATTCTTCTCAGCATGATGAACTCAGTTGGGCTTTGCATCTTTAATCTTCCTGCTGGAAGGTTTGGTAAACTGAATGGCAGAGAGGTGGTTGTGGTACAGAATCTCTATTGCATTGGACCCTGTAGTAGGTAACGTCTACAGAGATCATCTAACTTCAGTGAGAGTCCACAGCGTGTCAAGCTTGGAGAACTCCTAAACTGGAGTAGTTCTTAAAATGGTTTTTGTACATAAATTGAAAGTAGCTTGATTAGGCTTTGACAATTATTGGCTCCACTGTTGATATGAAAGGAATGGGAAGCAAAGGAGACAGCTGCTTGCTCTTAGAAAAGAGACTGGTGGTGGTGCAAGCAGTAGAACACTTGGCCTTCCCTTCCCCCTGGATCATGACCACTTATCCTTTGCAAAGCTTTTATATAGAGCGCAAGGACCTATAAATAACAAGGGAGCCAATAAATAAATACAGCTGCAAGCCGACAAAGGCTTCTGATAAATGATGTTTATTGAATTTCTCACGTGTGGTCCAGTTTGAATCCAACTGTGGGGCTTGTGAAGGTTTTTAAAGTATATTTTGTGCCCAAGCCTGGGCTTCCTCTCTGGTAGGCAGAATAGGGAGCTTTCTGGCTAGCTGAGTAAAAGGGGGAGGCATGGGTAAAAAGAAGCTTTTCTTTCAGTGAAGCTAAGCTTATGGTATTAACTTTAGACAAACCAGTCCAAGATCTAGTGCCTATTGTTTACATGAGAGGGTTTATGAGAGAAAACAATCACATCCTTGCAAAGTGCTGGTTGAAACATGACACCCTCCACCCAATAATTAATCCTATGTCATTGTCCTGTAGATGCAGTAATCCATATCTAGATTTAAGTACATTTTATTGTAGCTTTCAAAAACTGTAGTCAGTGATGTAGGTAGGTATGGCCTGTTGGGGTGGATGTTGTGTGGACAAGACAAAAAGAGAGCCCTGGTGCTGAAGAACTTGAAGTCTTCCACTTGAGCAGGAGTTCCAGGTCTGCTGGGTGCATGGAGTTGGTTGGATGTGACCCATATCCACCATGGGAGCTCTATTCAGGTAAATTGACAAAGCATTAATTACTTCAAAGGAGAGCTAATGAGGCAATAAACCACAAGGGTGAAACTCATATGGTTTATGGTACCATTAGTAGGCTGAAATGGAATTATAATTAGAGCAGGGCAAACGATTCATAGTCCACAATTTATCCAATGGATTTAGTGCTTGTTTCTGTTCATGAATTATGCACAAGTAGACATATTTAGGAATGTATTCATTGTTTGAAATTGCTCAGCAGCCACTTTATATGGAGACATTTCTGCCTATAGGAGTAGTCTTGTACAGCTTGTTTCTGCTTTCTCTTTGCTTGGGAATGTTTGTGTGTGTTTGTGGTCTGTAGTGGGTTACTGAAATACTGAAAAGCTCCTACTTCTTGGAATTTTATAGGGGAAAAAAAAAGCACCAAGTTAATTGTCGTAGGGTATGCAGCAGTTACCTAAATTTGCTGCAGAAACCTTTCTTGATCTTCTGGGATGAGTTTTTTGCTTGAGCAACAGACCTTTTGCAAACAGCTCAGTGGTAGAGAAGGAACTTCAGCAGTACTGGCTCAAACATCCACTCAAAAAAATTAATAAAACTTGTGTGTCCAGATAGAAGTGTGGTTCAGAAATGATGAAACAGGCTCAGGAGAGTTTAGGTCTTGGCTTGCGTCAGGCTCAGTGTAATTCAAACATGTGTTTGAGTGACAGTCTTATCTCAAGCTTTGAGGTGACGTGGGGTTGAACTCATAAAATCCTTCTTGGAGCTCTTCCAGTTTGCATAAATTACTTCTATAATCTAAGGGATGATGCTCAGTCATGGGAAAACATCCCAGTCTCTGCTATGATTAATTTTGACTTATTTGTACAAGGCAGCAGTGTTCCTGAGAGGGAACTAGCGTTTGGAGACGAGACTGTACACGCACTGATGCTCCTTGTCCCTGGATGATGTGTTTGTGTCTCTATCTTGCTGTACACATACTAAAGCATGTGGCAGGCTTTATTGATATCCAGCTCCTTTCCAGACCTAAATAGAGAAGTAGCACTTCTGAGTAGGGAGTCCCTGAACTATCCATTTATATGTTCTGATGTCTCTGCCTCTCAGTCTAAATGTCTTGGGGCCACTGTGTTTTTCCATTGCAATCCTGTTCTCTTCTATGCAGACCTATTCAGGAGAGACAGAATTAAGCCACAAACCTTTATCTTCTTCTAAAGCTGCTGTATACACTAGCCTGTTAATCAGGCATTTACTTCTGTATACCTTAGGTGATTGACAAGCTTACTTTTTGGAGTAGAGGAGCTTTGTGCTGCCCACTAGTCGCCTGGTTTGCTTTCCTGAATAAATCATGCATTCTCCTTTTTGTACAACATGTTTAGTTCTGTGGTTTAAGAGCTTTAACATATAGCTCTTGTTTGTTCTTGCTTTTGTTAATAACTAATTGTGAATTATCTATGAATGTGCTAATTAAGCATTAACCTTATATTGTATACTATCCAAAGAGCCAGGTCTTTCACAAGCAGTATGTAGGTAGTAACTTCTGGAAATATCCCTGGGCTAGGAATGTCTGCATGGGTTAGGGATGGTCTTGCAAATTCTGGTCTGCAGGGTAGTCGTCGCACAGCTCAGAAATCAAAACAAGTCATACACAGAACAAATCCCTTGTAGGAAAAGAAATCAGGATCACAAATGGGGAAATATGTATCAGGAGTATGGTGACATATTATCCTTTCAAAAGGGATGAGATGATTGGAATTTATTTTTGGTTTTAATGTAAAACTCTGAATGAAACTCGGGTAGAATGACATGTGAAATAGAAAGACTGCCCACGTGCTGTGGGACTGTTCCGTGGATCTGTGTACTATGAAACTTTCTGTGATTCTACGACTCTATTAAAAAAGAGGCAGAAAGAGGCTTTATAACAGTTTGGGGGTTTTATGTACTGTTAACAGTGTTCTGCCATGGCAGCTTAAGGTTTCTGTGTGCAGTGCAGCAGTGATGAAAATCATTAGTGTAGCATAGAACTGGACTGAACAGATACTCAATGAGAGGGTCCTAGAGGTGGCCTACATAGAGACCAAGGCAAATACCAGTGTTGCAAATATAAATTGATAATTGATATAATTGATCAATTAATTGATGCTGGTGACAGAAATGTTGGCAGTGATGAAGCAGTAATTCTTCAATGTTCTAGAGGGAATGATATGCCAGGCTAATCCTGATTCTGTTGCCTGGCCACAGTGAGCCTCATAGGGATCTCTGCATTCAGCTGGCTCTCTCTGGGGGTCAGCAGCACCTCTTCAGGCTGCCCTCGTCTTGAAACATCTCAGGTAGCTGATAATTGTTGGGCCTCAGAAAATCCAGTGTCTTGATCCAGCAGTGTTTCTGAGTCTCAAAGGTTTCTAGCTGCTGAATTCCCCACCAACAGCATTGCACAGTCCATCCTCACTTCAGACTTTCAGTATCTTGTTTTGTACATGACCCAGCAAAACCCCTGTCTAGCTCTGAGTCAGTGAACAATAAAATAACAAAGTTATCATTTAGATGTTTGAATTAAAAAGATTGTGGAGTCTGTTTCTACAAAATGACTTTTCCATCAAATATTAATAAGCTTGGCTGGTTTGTTGTTTTTGGTTTAGCTTTTTTCTTTTATTTTCTTTTTTTTTTTAGAAGAAAAATACCAAGAGGCATAAATCTATATTAAAGACTAAGTGCTTACTAAATGGAACTTTATGCACATTTGCTGTGGTTTCTCGCTTTCTTTTTACTCGAGTGTTACAGAGGAAGGCCAGCAAAACCCACAAAATTGTTATTTTCTCTCTCTTGTCTTTTAGCCCTAATTTCTATTTTGAATGCTGCTGTTTTCTGCAGCATGCATTTCTGGATGCCTGATTAAAGCACAGATGACATGATACATGATGAAAGCCAAAGGGTTAATCTTCTAGGGACTCAAGACTAATGGCCCAGTAATGCTTAGCCAAGAGAGAATTGTGGCTGTTTCAGATCTTAGTCCTAGTCAGTTTAAAATAATTTGGAGATTTCCACTGGAACTTAAGGGGCAGTAAGAATAGATTTTAATAAGGGACAGTAGTGCTTAACATTGAAGTACTGTATCTTGGATCAAAACCTTGCTCATACCTCTCCTTTTTCTGCTGCTGCAATAATCATCTTGAGACTTGCGTCGTAGACCTTCTGTGATCAGATTTTCACCACAGTCCTGCATACATATAATTCCTTTTCATATCTGAAATCAGGGCAGGAAATTTCCATGCAGCTTGTGAGCACTGGCATTCCCCCTGCACCACCAGTGCTGAATGGCTCGTGTGCTGCTCTGTTCTGCGGTTGTGCAGTCCTTGGTACCAGGGACCACTCTTTTTTAGAGATTTACTTTCTTGTCTTACACCAGTAATGTGGGAAGTAACTTAATTTCTCAGTATCATGAGCAAAGAACAGTGCCCCGCGTACTAGGGCCTGTATTCCTAGGCACAGCCATTGCTGAATGAACTTGGTGAAGAAGCCATAGCTACTTCAGCTTTCTGCAGAGAGATCAGAGACACTCTGCTGCTGAAGTGAGATGGTTACAGCCTTAGCTTCTGAAACCTCCTGTTGCAGGTCAGTATGTGGCAGAAATTTAGAAGAGACTTCTCCACCTTTCAGCATAGCCTTAAATCTTCATTGAAGTCATTCTTTGCAGCTCCCCCTTCTCTGTCCTGCTTGTTATCTGTGTATGAGAGCATGTGTGTTACTTTTGTGAGCGATATAAGTAGGCAGCACCTGTTTCTGTATATATGTATATTTACAGAGACATGTACCTATATACTAATTCACATACATGCATTCAGACAAGTCATGGAAAGTATAAGTGCAGTAATCCAGCTGTAAGTATAAATGCTTCTGACCATGACTCACGAGCGACATGTAGGTGTGCGCATGGGCGAGTCTGTGCAGGTCTGCATGTGGCATGTAGGTAAACACGTGCTTGTATCGGAGTCATCGCTCCGATTGTTGTTGCTGTGAGAATTCTGACTTGCATCCAAATTCTCTTGTGCAAATGGTTTGGATTTTGGGACTCCTCCCCTTGCTAATGTGCTCTACCATCCTCTCTCTCATTGAAAGAAAGAAGAAGAAAGATGGAAGGCAGGAGAGAGCGGTGTAAAGGTCAGCTAGCATTGCAGCCTGATGCAGAGATTTATAACCCTCCAAATTCTCCCTCTCTCTGGCAGCATGTCTTTACAGACTCACATTATCTCTATTAATACCAGCCACAAGGTCATTACTCAGGCACTGAGCCTTCCTCCAGCATAAATATTTATACAAGGCTGACCTGCGGCTGCTGCGTTTGCCTTTTATTTGATTTCTGCCGCCTTTTGTGTCTGTCAGCTAATGTCTTTAGCTGCTCTGTCTGGGACAGTGGGAGCTGAGAGAGGAGCCGGCGAGGGGTTAAGAAGGGAGTGAAGGAGAAGGGGGGGTGGCGGCAGGGAGATTGAGAGAAGGAGGTAGAGAGGAGAGGGATGGATAGGAGGTTGACATTTTGTATGATACCCATTGCTACAAACATAATAAACCCTTTATTTCACACCAGCTTAAAATTTATAAGAAGTCTGTATTTTGCAATAAGATTGTAAAAATTGTGAAAATTTCCTTTTATCCACTCAGGAACGTTTTATGTAGGGAGTGTTGCTTTCGCTGGAGGTTAATGGGATTGTAGAAGCTCATTTCAGAGAGTAAGCTAAAGGTAGCTTGCATATAGACATGCGTGAGTGAATACATAAATACACTATCTCACAAATTTCCATCAGGTATAACCTCATGGATGTGCATCTATACTCACCTGGACATGCTGGTACTACCCTGAAACCTTGTTTCTTAGCTTCTGAGGCAGGCGCAGATATGCCTGGGGGCTGAAAGGGAGTTGAGGTTGCTGTTTCCTGGGGATACGTGTTCTAAGGAGCAAGGGCAGTTGTGGTGTCTGAGCGGTGGCCTGGTGCTCGCCCTTTGGTAGAGCTGTATCTGGCAGGTATGTGTCAGAAGTCTGGGAACAGAAATGGAAAATTGAGAGGAGCAGGGTGCATCCAGTGGCTGGATAGAAGTAAGTCTTTCAAGTGTGAAACTGAAGGGAAGGATCACGAGTTTAACTGTATGCTAAAATATCTAACGGTACAACCTGTCTTAGTTCTACAAGGACTTGATATTTAATAGCATATTTAACTGCTGATTGGTCCCTGGCCCTCCTGAGCTGAGAGCTTTCAATACAGAGGTGGAGGAGATACCATACTAAAACCAAGGAGCTTCAGTGTAGCAGTGGATTAGCACTGCCTTAGCATTTCCTTGTTTTAATCACTTTAAGCCTGGTAATTTTACTTGATTCTGCTTTTTTTTCTGTTCCCATAGCCATTGCATACTGCTAAAGGTTGCAGACTCTGGTTTGACCTGGTATAGAAAATGGTACAGTTCACTGTGATGGGTTTTTCCTGTTGCTGAGGAAATACTGTTCAGCGTTTGCACAGGAGGATTTCCCCCCTAATGTCCCTTAAAATCGCAGTCAGAAAGGAAGTAAAATTAAGCTAATGTAAATATGGCCTTCAGATGTGTTCTCTCTACTTTCTGAAAGATTTCCTAATTTCCTCCTTTCCTCCTCCTTTGGAGAGTTTGAGAAATGTAAGTTCTGCTTGCCATCGGGCTGCAAATCCTGCTCGGTGCTATCCTGTCAGTGATGGCTGGAGAGGCTCGCTGCAGAGGGAGAGAGAGGATACTTTCTTAAACTAACATGTTGCCCTTTGTTGTCACTGTAAGCAAGGATTTTTGAGCTTGAATCCCAGACAAACATCCCTTTGTGTGGTCTTGCTCTTCCAGCCTGACTGCGTTGACTGAAATAATCACCTAGCTTTATTTCTGAGAAACTTTTAGGTTTTATTGTGTGCAGCTGCCTACATCCCCTTCCTGAATACAAAAATCTTCACTTCAAGTCTTTGAACTGTGTTGTCAATGATGTAGAAATGGCTTATTCCAGGAATCAATTCCTTTCCCTACCCCACCCGTGGAGATTTTTTCCTTCATACTATTGATTCTGTAATACTGTGTTTGCACAGGACCAAAACTGCTTCTTTGTCTCTCAGGAGGTTACAGTTTTAAAATTTTTAAAAAAAACCAACCCCCAAAATCTGCTCTTATTTTTCTATCTTGTACTCTCTGTAGAGAAGCAGGTTTGTGAATATCTTTAGTGATCAGCCAGGCTGTTTTGAACTGTGCAGCTTGTTGGAAGCAACCTGGGTGCTGTTAGATACTCACAGAGCCAGTGGTCAGGTCACGATGAGGGTCATTGCTTGAATCTTAAATCAAGGAAAATACAGCAGGTGAGAATGGTCAGCTAGAATTAATACTTCTGCTTCTTTAGTACAGCTTCTCACATCTCATGCACTAGGTGAGTGAGTTTGAGTATGTAACTGAAGCTTGGATATGCTGTCAGGTGCAGACATGTTATGAAGGAATAGCAGAAACTATTTCAGAAGAAAGTCTTTATTTTGAGCATGTATATGCTTATGTTATATATAATGTATATATAGTATACATAATATAAATAATGTCACTTGCACAGTGTTACCTTGACACTTTTCAGTAGTTTCTGCAAATAAATTCCTTACCTTTCTGCCCCAAGGAAGAAGAGGAGGAACAAATAACTCGTTTTATTCTTGCTATTGATGGTTGCAAGCTGCTTAGAGTGGCAAAGCGAATGGCAAAGTGTGGGACAGGTTGTGAGGGGGGAATGCAGGGGGATTCTGCAGGTGATTAAGAGATTAGGGAGATTTCAAGGTATTTGAGGTGGGTCTCTGATTATCATTGTCACTAATGTTTAATTTCCCTAGTTGAGCTGATACTGGTGAGGAAGAAGGGTGAGGACCTGTTACTAGCATCTTCACCCCAGGTTCTGGCCTACACCAGCACAAGCTGCAGGCAGGAATGTTCTGTGGGTGGGTGAGAGAATGACACCTCGTGCTTGTGTCTCTCCTTCCCAACCTGGCAGGTGAAGCAGCAGGAAAGGGAATTCCATGCTGGAATGGAAGGTGAGAAGTTTTATATCAGTTCCACTGGAATTAGAGAATTTGGGGTGGGGGTGAGCGAAATGTAGAACATATACAATGTAGTCTCTCCCTTCTTACCAATTGTGATGTTGAGTACTATTTCTCTTAAGCTGTCTTCACACTTTCCTTTTTTGGTTACTCCTGTCAAAACAGAAACCTACATCCTGGGTATGAAAACAGAAGTTCTTGTTGAGAAGCTTCAGCTGGAGCTGTGGGAACTCAGGGACATGCACTGTGTGTGTGTTCCAGCACATGCATTTAACCCCCAGTAGTTCTTTGAGGCTTTTGACCCAACAGTGCCACGGAAAGGTCCCTCCCTTGTCATTGTCCTAGCTCAGCTGTTCATGAGGATCTGTACTGATTCAGATTGAGGAATTGATACAGGCTAAAGCCAAACATTTCTTTTTTCTTTCTCCTGACTAGCTGTAACCCAGAGGAGTTCCCCTATGTGGTCTGCTGCCATAACATCACGGCCAGGTTAGAGGGGGATGGGGACAGAAGGAAAAGGGTGGGGCCATTTCTCTTTGGAATTGGCATAGAATTTCCATAGCAGGCTGTGAAACAGTAGTGGTCGCTCTGGCTGTGTAACACAATTTTCAGCAAAAAATATTAGAGTAATGATCAGCAGTGAAACAATTAAAATAACTTAGATTGAAATTATCATGTTGAGGCTTGAGGGTTACAAACAATTGAGGTGAGTAAGGATGGTTGCTCCCTGTCGGAAGTACTGTTGGGAAAATCCTGCACCAGTTTCACTTGGTTGAGATTTTGAGTATATCACTGCATGAAGCACCACAAATGTGATCTTTTAATTAGGGACACAGCACTGTGAAAGGAAGGGTCAGTGCTGACCCCACAGATATAAAACAGGGAATACGTACAATCTTCCTGCCAGTTGGCAACTCAAGGTGAGCTGAAAGGGAGTAAGTTACTCATGTTGATCCAGATGTTGGTTCTTCAAGAAATTGGAAAGATCAAATTTCCTAACTATTTCTGATCTTAGAGCTTTATAAAACAAAGGTGACTCAAATATTGTTTTCCAGCATAGTTGTAGGTCTACTGGTTGAAAGGAAGAAGTTTTAGAATTGTTGAAACTGGTTCTTTCCCCATGGTCTTTTACTGAGCTTCAGCTGATTAGCAAAAACATGTTTCAGTGCTTCCAGAATTTTAGTGCCAAATGAAGTTTTATTTTGAAACTTTGGTTAATTTGTGTAATGTTTAAAGAAAGCAAGCACTCAAAAATACAACACTGTACAATTTCTAGCTGATGATTTAGCTGATCTAACCAAATTTTAGAAGTTATAGAATTGTATTTTTTCCAGAATTTCAACTTTTCTTCTTTTGTTAAGGTGGGGGAAAAAAAAGAAACCTGTCACTTTTTCCCAGTCCAGGAAAAGAGTTTGCTCCTCTCTTTTTGATAGCCTCAGTGTGTCAAGACATTCCTTCCTGAAGTGTCTGTGCAGGTCCATACCGCTGATGATGATCTGAGATGACTCTGTGTGTGCTGTCAGAGAAGTATAGCTGAAATGCTGCATTTAGTTGGTGTATGCTAAACTCTTTGCTTAGCAATGCACATGAACACATGCTCACATATATACATGCATCCCTTTAGTTTTAGTTTGAGGATCATGATCTGTTCTCATTTGTGCCCACCCACTATGCCCTTTAAATTTCACAGAGCAACTGTTTAGTTCTCTGTTTTCTTTTTATATTCCCCCCCTCCTTTTTNNNNTTTTTTTTTTTTTTTTTGTACTTGACTGGCTTTTCTCTAAAACCTGAAACTGATTTTCCTTGGCTAACCTGGAGTTCTTGATGAGAAACTGTAGTAATACGTTCAGAACGTTTGTTCTGGTTTTCTTGTCTGCTTTTATTCCAGTGATTTAAGCAAGTTGTGGAAATCTACCTGATAACATGTAGCAGACACTTTTGTGAGGATCAGAGAGCCCTTGTCCAATACCACAGTTTAAAAAGGGGAAAGCAGGTTTTTATTTCTTACCCCTGTGACATTTTTAAGTTGCACTGTAGATCCTGAACTCTGGGGGGTCAGTGAGATTAATGGAGGATTTAGAAAATCTTGAAGATTTAGAAGATCTTGCAAGATCAGCTCCTCGTCACGTAAAGAGTTGGAGCTACGTACCACCAGATCAGTCAGAGCGGTTTTTTTTGGCTTTGCAGTAGCACAGTGTAAATATGTGGCTTGAGGCACTGGTGTCTGAGACCCTGTGTCCTCAGACTAATACATGGGCTCTCATTTAAGAGGCAGTGAAGAAGATGCTTCTGTCTTGCAATGTTAGGTGTAATTTCCCAGGAAAGGTTAATGTGAAGTGAACGTGGAAGAGTCTCCCACCATTTCTACCCTCTCCAAATGTGCCACCATTGGATCATACTTTGCCTAGTGCAGCCTCATGGAGCCCTGTGGAGCCTCCATGTAGTAACAGGCTTTGTGTAAGTGCTTCTCAAGGAGGTGTGGGTTTGCTGTAGCTTCCCGCCATTTTTTTTCCTCCTGCTTTGCTGAGATGCCTGGGTTTCAGGTAGCCCGTTTCATTGATAATTCTTTTTTTAAATATATATATAGATAGATAATATACAAGGTCTAAGCCTGTTGGTAACACAGAACTACATATATCTGTGGCAGATTTTTATTAGGAATAGTGAAGTCCATCTGAAACAGATCAAAACAGAGTGAAGGTGGAGAGTAGCTATGAATCATAGAATCACAGTATGGTCTGGGTTGGAAGGGACCCTGAGGATCATAGAGTTCCAACACCCTGCCACAGGCAGGGCCACCAACCCCCAGGCCTGGATCTACACAATGTTACCCAGGGCCCCATCCAACCTGGCCTTGAACACCTCCAGGGATGGGGCACCCACCACCTCTCTGGGCAGCCTGTTCCAGCCTGGCACCACTCTCTCTGTAAAGAACTTACCCCTAATATATAATCTAAACCTTCCCTCCTTTAGCTTTAATCCATCCCCCTTGTCCTGCCATTGTCTACCTTTTTAAAAAGTTTATTCCCCTCCTGTTCCTCTGCTCCCTTCAGGTACTGGCAGGCTGCAATGAGGTCCCACCACAGCCTTCTCTTCTCCAGGCTGAGCCAGTCCAGCTCCTTCAGCCTCTCTTTGTAGGGGAGGTGCTCCAGTCCTCTGATCATCTTTGTGGCCCTCCTCTGGACCCTATGAAATAGCTAGTTAGTAACCAGATAAGGTAGATACACTTCAACTACTTTGCAAGTATGTTAACTGTATTTTTGTTACAAAGCTGTGCTTCGGAATTGCAGTGGTGGGCAGATACTAAAACCTCACAGGATTCGAAAGACTTGATCCAGTCCTGAGTCTCTGTGCAATGAAGCAATTTTCAGTGCCTGTATGATGAGAACTCGTAGTGACTTGTGAGCCAGGAAACATGAGTTCTTAACTTGCCTGTGGTCATACGGCACATTGATTTCCCTTCTTGGTGTCTCAGTGTTTTCAGATGGAATACAGTGCTAAGGATACTTATCTTGTTCTGTGAAGCCCTTTTGGATCCGTACATGTTTGGCAATGCTGTGCCTGCACAGTACAGTCTGTTTAACTGTGTTGGCTTCATTTAATAAAATAGAGAACATGGAAAAGCAAAAGGATTGAAATAGGAGCACACTGAAAATCATGAAGGAGAAACTCCTGCTGCATGGTGGTGAACTGAAACACTGACGTATTGAAACTTGATGGTTTTAACAAGAAAATGAAATTATCCCTTTTTTTTTCTTATGAGTGTGACAATTGCAGGCTGTTTCAGGTAAAAATTTAAAATAAATCTCTTGGATGCACTAAATAAAGAAAATTTCTTGCTACAAACTCCACTCTAGACAGTCTTACAGTGTGAACCGCACACAGTTGCTGATGCATATGTAAGTGCACGTTATGTCCCTGTGCATGTCTAGAGGTGGTGCATTTTAAAAACACATCTGAAGGATGCTGAGCTTAGTCTTAATGTCTTTGAACCTGAGTTCTGAATGAAGCATGCAGATATTATTGAAAGTTTGAATAACAGGTTTATATGTAGCTCACCCATTTGGTGGATGATACATAGTGTATCTTAGAAAAAGAAACCAAATACCTATCAAGAACAAAGCCTTGAAATGGAACATAGAATCTGTGACTGCTGCAGAGTCTTTGCCCATTTGGTGAATAATACTGTTCTCTGCCAGCACTTCAAGTTGCTACTTCAGCGTACCAAAATGAGAGTGCCTTTTGGTGTGCCTGATTCTGCATGTGAAGAAAAGATGATAATACTTCTGCTCAGCACTTGGATGTCAGGATTTCCTTACTGTTTATACTACCTACACAGCATAGAGTGCTAGGCCTAATATTTCTGAGGATCAAAGTTCAAGCACTGTTTTACATGAGCTAAAGGGAGTTTCAGTGGGAAAACTTCCAGCAGTGGAAGTTTTTCTCTAGTATGCTGATGTGAACCAAACCGATGTCCTGGCATTTGTGTATTTCTTGGATCTTTACTGCAGATCCAGGGGAAAGTGCATTTGCAGGATTAAAGTGGGGTTAAGGAGTTGAATAGCAACTGCTGAGAGACTAGAGAAGAAACAGCTGATCAGGAAGACACTGTTACCATAAGAACTATTCAAGTCAAGTGATGGGGGAAGGCATGTGGGAGAGGGGGCTGATGAGGGATGAAGGTCTGCATCTTCTGGGGAATGCATGCATGGAAGCTCCTGTGTCAGGTCTTGAAATGGAGTGCTCTGACACAGCTGCTTACGCTGTTCCTTTCCCCTGTGTCACAAGCATCTTTTTCACAATCAAAGATTAGGGCTAAAATGGGCTAAGTACTCAGTGTCCCCTATGCTATGAAATACCATCTTTGCTCAATTACTGGAAAGTCACCCTCCCACAGGGAGCCACAAAGCTGTAATGGAGTTGAACACAAACATTTGTTTTGTTTAAAAACCCTGGTGTAACATTGCTGTGCAACTTTGGAAATGTCAGTTCCTGTAAGTGCTCTGAGCCTGAGACCAACAGTGCAGAAAACGCTGGAAGAACCCGTTGCGGAAGCGAGGTTTACCAACCTCTTCAATGTTTCATGCTGGCTTCACAATGATCTCTGGAGCTCCCTGCTCCTTCCATGGCTCCTAGCTTTCTGGCTGTGACATCTCTCCCGATGCGCTCAGACAGAGGGAATATGCAAATGGACGGCTGCAGCTCTGTGTTCAGGAGATGTCATCTCCAATTGGCATCAGGCAGGGGAGCAGCAATTAAAGCTCCAGCGGACTTTCTGCTCAAGCTCCAGGCACACTGGGGGAGGAAAAGAGAGAGAAAGAAGGTAGAAAGGAAAAGTAAAGTATTGGGGAAGGGAGGGAAGGGGAGAAGGAGGGGAGAGAGAGAAAAAAGGTTAGGGAGTGTGGGGAATGCAGTGTGAAAGAATGGGAAATAAGGACAGCGTGGGGCAAGTTGGGGATTGGACTCAAGCTCTGAAGGCCCCTTCCAATCCTTAAAATTCTGTGAATCCATGAAATTGGGGGGGCGTGACTGTCTTAGAAGGGGGCAGGATAAAGAGAGGGGAAGCGGGAAGGAGATAAAGGAATGAGTACATGACACTGCCTGAGACATGAGAGAAGTGGTAGAGTGAAGCGGGTGACAAGGAAAGCAATTAAAGCATCAAGGTACAGGCAGCTTGTTTGCTTTTAGCTGTTTGGTGCTGGCTGATGAGAAGAGAGAGGACCATACTGTCCCACTCCTCCAACTGTGGTGCTGGAGAATCCCTTTATTCCTGTTTTCTGGTGACCTAGTGGTGTAAATCAGCTGCTCGTTCACAATTGTGTGTCAGTTGGGAAGAACAGCTTTGCAGAATTGAGAGGTCCATGGGCAGGAGAGAAAGAGAATGAATGCGTGGTCTTGCGGTGCTATCCCTACATGCCTGGAGAAGGCACCTCTGCAAGGCTGAAATGCCTTCAGTGCTTTAAACCAAGCTACATCCCAGCAGTGTGCCTAAAGGATGTTCTGTGTAGAGGTGGGCCAGCTGAAAGGTTTGTGTACTCAGCACAGAAGTTGCTGTTAGGTAGGAGAAGGGTTTGCATAAGGCAATAACACATAATCCTTGACTTCTCTAGTGTCAGTGTGCAGTGGTCACATAATGCAGCAGATTTACGACGGTAACTCCTTTTCTGCCAAGAGACGAAGTTGCCTGTGCATTACAAACCATTCCCAGTACACCTTGCTATGGATCTGTGTAGAGCAGGGGCACTCAAGTGTTTTGGGTTTACTCAATTGTAAACCCCAATTCAGAAGCCTTGATGACATCAAATGCTAGCGTAACATTTCTTTTGATTGCTTGTTCTCTCACAACCCCGTCTTGTAATCTTTAGTAACTCCTGGTCTAGAGGTTATAATCAAGATCCACAAACCTGCTGATGATCATAGTACAAGCATAGAGGAAGAAACAGGTTGTGGAGTTCTGTTCTTCCCTGTGTATCTCACTTCTGGTCTGAGTTACCCTGGGCTTCTTTATAATTTACAGCGAGAACCACTTAATTTCTTTTGAGAGGAGTTCATCGGATGCATCCAAGTCCCCTGTTTCACAATGGTTAGCTCAGCATTTATGTTTAAAATTAAGACTTGGAAAGCCAGATGACAGCTAACTCACCTGCCATGCCATGAGAAAAATCTTACCAAGTCACTAGAACAGATAGAGGGGTCAGCCCCTGGGAAACTGAAGTGCCAAGACATTTTGAGGTTACGGCTGAAATAGGAATTGAATCTGCTTTAAGAACCCCAGATGCTTTCCTACTTAATAACATTACCAGATCTATTCTAACTTGCCATTTTTATTGCTTGAGTGCTAGGGGTCTCCATCTCTGACAGCTGTTACATATCTCTGCACCTTTGTTTGGGGTTCCCCTGTCATTTCTCTGCTCCCTTGCTTCATTGTGATGTTCTCTTTCAAAGTATTTCTGGTAAACTTTGATTTTCTGTTCTGTAGCTGGTTTGAGCTTCTTCAGCACCAGAGCTGTGTGCTGGATCCTTCATTCTTTGTCTTCACCTATTTTTATGCATTATTACACCCTTGAGGGTTCCAGTGTCTTTGTACCATAATTCTACTTCGGTAGTGGATCTGGGCACAGGTAAAAGGTCATGACCGTCACGAGCCATCAGTCGCTCACTCTTCCTTTGCCCATTCTGGATTCCTGACTGCTAAAACAAACCAACTTCTCAAAGTCTTTTTTTCCAGTGTATTCTCAGTGCGCCAGCTATTAAACCTTGAAATACAATTTGGAACATAAACTTTGATGGGATTATTAAATCGACAAGGTTTAGCTGCAAAGAGCTAGACTGTTGCCAAAGCTCCATGCTTTAGCTTATTAATAGTAACTAAATTGGGGTGAGAGCTGGCAGAGGGCAAGCAGAGAGCGAGATGGAGAAGCACAACCCTTATGCACTCGCTATCCTTTTTAGCGTTTTATTTTCCCCATCTGGATTCCCCCTGCCGAGCAGCAGAATGGGCGTTCAGACCTGCGAGCAGTGCCAGACAGCTAACTAGGCGCTACAAGTCAGCCCCTGATGATATTTGGCATCGGTGGGCCTCTTTGTGCCAGTGGTTTAGTGCCAAGAGTAATTGTGATTTACACCCCTTGCCCCTTTGGTGGCAAAATGGTTTTGATTAAGTGCATACCACATTTATTAAGTCTTGCACAACTGAGCACAGGGTCTTGCCTGGGACGCCGTAAAAGGCAGTGAGATTTACACATCTCCCTGCAGGATTCATTTAATCTCTTGGGGATTTACTGACCTTCAATTAGAACTGTTAAATACTGTTTACTCGGTACCTAAATCATGCAAGGCCCAGCTAGAGTTTCTTTTTTGTTTTCATTAGTAATGTTGTGATTAAATGTGGGAGGAGAAGGGAAAAGGCCCAAACACAGTGAGACCCAGTGAGTACACACCCTAAGGAGAAAGACTTTGAAGGTTTTAAATCAAAAAGCTGAACAGACCAAACCAACTCGTTTTTCCTTAATGATCTCTGATATAGGAGGCTGCTGGTTCCAGTGAAAGACAGAAAGTTACTTTTCAGGATTTGTGTACATACTGAAGGACACCTTCTTCCCTTTCTTTGTGTTCACCTAAACCAATGCCTGCAGATTAAGGGAAGGATAAGTTTCAGCTTCAGAGAGTTTCCAAGTAAGTGTAGAAAGAACTTCTCAGATTGGATATGGAAAACGTATGTGTTTGCCTGAGGTCATTGAAGTTATCTATGGTTAAGGTACTACTCTCAAGGTAGCCAAGTAAAAGTAGTCACACTGTGAAGTAGGATGATTCTTACTCTAACTTCCTAGAACATAGGCACAACCACTTCAGAAAGTCTTCTGTGGTTCTAAGGAAAATATCTTCTGTCCTTTGTTACCAAATACTCAGAATTTTGAGGTGGTATAGAGGGTTAAAAATGCAAAATAAGTCTGAGCGTATATTATGGAGCAAATATTGCCGTATTTTAGGTCTAGGTTACCACTTGGTAATGTGCCATTCCAGTTGTTTAACAAGCAGTCACAGAAAGGACATTAAAAGATTTTGTGTTTGTGAATGGAGCTCAGGTTCATGGTGAAATGTTTTTTCTAAAGAATGTGTCCTCTTTGTATAGTATTTTTAATAACTGGCAGAAAAATGTTGGCAAGTTAAGCACCTGTGTGGGAATACCCAAAGTTCAGAAATGAAGTCATTTTGTCTGATTTTTGTGGAGTAGGTTGATCATGTGGCATCTTCTAAAGCCCTGAGAAGTTGAACATGTCCAGCAGTGCTGAAGACCTGTTTGCTAGGATGAAACTGGTGTTTGACAATCTGAAAATTCCTTTTCCACAAGGATTCTCTAAACGTTTCTTTAGAACTTGGCTGCTTCTGAGATTTTTCCTGCCAAAAAACCTGGTCGACTGGGCTGTTCATGGAAAGTGAATCCCAAAGGACAATGAATTCATGGGTTGGATAGCCATAGCAAATGTCAAACATTCGATCAGCTCTCATTAGGAGCTAGCAGGTCAGGCTTCTTGCTTCCTCCTGATTACTCAAATTAATAACCCAACTCTCCATCCTGGTGCTTTCTCTGGCATTATGTCAAGAGTGAGGGAATGAGGTGCAGAGGGGTTCAAGGAGACAGTGAAATGGTACATGCCCTTTTAATTCAAGTTGGAGAAAGTTCACTTGAGACCTAAATCAGAAATTGAACTCGTATCTCTGGTCACAACCAGAGCTGTAGAGCATCTGAACTGAAGCACGTGAAGATAATTCACAGGTTTTGGTCATTGAGCCGTCTTAAAGAAAAGTCTTTAAAGTTATAGCATCAGCCAGAACCTATGCATGAATTTTGGATTCTGATTTTTAAACAATCTCATCTGGGTAATGACTGTTTAAGGATGTGTGTGCTCAGTGAACTAACTGGATGAAAGGAAAAAAGGCCCTTTGAAATGTTTTCCATATTGGTAGCATTAAGCAGCCCAAGGCCAGTGTGGTACTAAAAGGCAGAGAAGAGTAGGAAGTCTCAAAATGACCTGTTTGTAGAGCTGGGTTGTTAGCACCTTACTCTGTAGTTAACAACAACAAAATAATAATGTATTTTCTGTTCCCGTAACTGCATCACCTCCTCACGTTATGGTGATTTACTTTGGTTGGGTAAACGTGGAATCATTCATCTTGGGGCTCTGGTTTTACTGAGCCTCTTCAAACTTGTGTCTACATTTGCAGGTGCCGTTCCGAAAACAAGCAGTTTATGAAAGACTGCAGTGGGTAACAGCAGGGTGCTGCCAGGGGTCTAATATTGGGAATTGTACTTATGGAGGGCAGCTGGAAGTGAAGCGTATCCGAGGGGCTCAGAAGTTCCTACCACTCTGGGTTTCTGGTTTACAGTGTCCTCACTGAGAAATTGTACAAGGTTTTGCATGTTTTCATTGTGTAGCTATACTACACCCACTGCCATGGGTCTGTTTTTAAACTAGGACCTTTAAAAGCCTAAGTCACAGGTCCGTAGGGCCTTTCTGAAGACCTAGATCCAGGGCAGTCTTAGTGCAAGCACCATGGTGAGTGATTTTTGACCAAGCTTCAAATTGTCCCTAGATCCTTAACAGGTCAGAACAAGTGCCCAGATCCACATTCTGAGTTTAAATACTTCAGGTGCTTGTGACCTTTCTGATTTTGTGTGGTGGTGGTCTGTTGGTCTTAGGCTTGAAGAGCAGACAGTGGAATAGGTGGCTGAAGTCTGCTGCACTGTTGGCTAAGCTAATAAGCATAATTCTTACACGTTGCGGGGTAAAGTGGGGAATGACTTTGACAGAGCAGAAGCAATGGCAGCAATTTCAACAACTGTCATTTCTGGCCTGTTTTTCTTATCACACACACACTGCAAAAAGACAAGTTGTGGTTGGTGCATTACAGTGCCGGCTGCCCTGCTGAGTGAGTACCTTCACACAAGGACGACAGTAGGACAGGCGTTCCTTTTGAGAGACATTAGGCAGTCCTACAGCCCCTGAAAAGCTCTGCTGCTCCTTGATGACTAGGAGGTGCTAATCTCTCTGTTCCTAAGAGACCTCTTTGTCCAGAAGTGTCAGGATTTAATTGGCTTGTTCACACTTTCTCCAGCAGACTGTAACACTTCCTCCTCAGCCCTCTTTGGTTCATGGTGTCATCAGGGCTGGAAGTGTTTTGATTCCTTTACAGACAACCTGCCTCCACACCAGCAACAGGACTGGGTGGACTGGTGAGGGTTGGCCTGCTGGAAACTCTTAATACTAAACAGCTAATTTCTTTCTTTATTTTGTCTGGTTTGTCTTTACTTCCTAGCAGTTATAACAGCACCTGCTGGTCCCCCTGAAAGACTCGGGCCCCATTGAGCTAGGTGGTGGGCAACCGCCATGACAATCAGGCTGCTCGTCTGTACGGATTCTGTCCTCCCAATAGAGGAGAATCCAAAGGAGTTTTTTGTTCTCATTCCTGTACATTAGGGAATGAGTACAGTTCGTTGCTCCTTTAACCCTGTGTCCCAAGAATTTCCAAGGCGCTGCAGCCCACTGAGCCTGCCAGGGGCTTGGGAAAGCACTTTCTATCCTGGGGTCAGCCGCTGCCATGCTGCAGGACTGCACTGACTCGCTTTGACTCTTATTGCCTCTCTTTTCTTGTCTTTATGGCCTTTGAGCTTCCTGGGACACAAACTGTAAGTAGGTGTTTTTGCAGTGCTTATTGTATGGGTAACTCCAGCTTTCTTGATGCCACCGGACAGCAGTGACCGGTAACAAAGCCGTCAAGTTACTTGTGTGTGAAGTCAGGGGGACATGAGAAATTAAACAGCTATTGAAAGCTTAGACAGGACCTGTTAGGTTTCTGGTGCTTTTCTTTCTGATGACATGTCCTCTCTTCTGTTTTACATTTGTGTAGATTCTTAAACTGTTGCTCAACAGGCTGAAAGGTCCTCAGTGGTAGGAACATAAATAGAAGCGGGTATTGTTGTCAGGCTGATACCAAGGACCTAAAAGAGGACACCTAAGAATTCAGGGAAGCCACCTGTGAAAATGAAGATAGGGAGGAGATAACATGATGCAAAATCGGGGAGAGGAACCTAGACAGACCTGGCAGATACAATCATTAAGGACCAGAAGGTTAACTGACCAGACTGAGAGTGATGGTCTATGTAGTCCTTACACCATAGGTATGAGAGACACCACCCTTCTATTTCTGGAGCTGAGAACTGAGGCTGTTGGACAGCCTCTGCAAAGCTTGTGTCACTCTTAAATAATTGTTCCAAAGAAAGTAGGGGGTTGGTTTTTTTCTTTTTTCTTTTTTTTTGTTGGTTGGTTGAGTCATTGCTGACAAATAGAAAAATCATTCCATGGTTATCTGAAAGACGATGTCATATACAATGGCAATTAGAAATATTTCCAAAATTAAACCTCCAAAGGAGGAAGTGAATTACAATGCAAGCAACCTTTGACCCTAGAAAATCATAATGGCTTCCTGGATTTGGAGATACTATGAGCTAAAGCCAGAGAGGTACTGCTGCTGGTTGCAATAAGTGTTAAAATTAGAACACAATGTGGTAACCTTGGGTGTGTCTTTCTGATCTGAATTCTCCTCCCACCCACACCTCTGTTTAATAATGATGTGCTTTGAAAGGCCAGTGTCTGGCTGCCTTAATGTCTAGGCGTTCACACGGAGTGCATCAGCTTTGGTAGTTATCACTCTGCCAGACAGTGGGCTGCAATCCAAAAAAGTACAGAAGCACTTGTTTACACTTAAGTATGGGAACAATTCTGCCAAAGTAGGGATGGCTGCTCTGCAGGGGTCCAAGGAAAGCAGATACTGGTGCCTGTAATTGCCTCATCTGAGAGAGCTTCATTGCAATTTCGGTTTTGTTTTGTTTTCTGACATTTTGGCACACTTTGTAGGTAGAAACCTGCATCGTCCCTTTGGGAACAGGGATCTTGTTGCCATGTACCCCCCCCCAAAAGCATGGGCTTATTATTTTTACAAGAGCAGTACCCAGAGTAGGCTGGTCTCATACCAGGCTTTGTAAAGACACATATTGAAAACCAGCTCTGGCCTAAAAATAAATAAATAAATAGAAATTACAGTCTAAACAGACAGGGCAGACAGTTGGTCTCTTCTGGGGAGAGTGACAGAGAGATAAGCCGGCCTAGGAAATGTTAGGACATTTAAAATCTTTTCCTGTTCTCTCTCGCAGAAGAAAGAACATTATATTTGGCTACATCCACAACTCCAGATTTAAAAATAGCTGGGTTCCTTCCTGGCTGAGGGAGAAAGACAGAAACGAGCCAAATTTATTAGCTGCTTAGCAAGCTTGCATTGAATTTCTGTTTGTCAGGACTCCCCCAAGTAATTGTGTTTTTATATACAAGTTGGTTGGGGGAGTGTTTCAGGAGCAAATGCCTTGATTTATGCATTGATACCTTTATTTGCAGGAAAAAAACAAGTCCAGTGTTTGCGTAAGCAAATTCCAGCCGTGTAAGTGTTTGGGAAGAGAATGGAAGCCAAGGGGGTAGAATTGTCATTAGACTGATTTGGGAGCTGGATTTAGTTGAAGGACAACATTTTAAAAACACCTAAGTGACATGGGAGCCTCAGGGCAAGTTTTCCCCGGGTGGGGTTTGTTAGGGGAGTGCGGCATCCAGCTAATGTAGCTGGACTGCCTCTGGATCTGCGCACCCAGGTAGCGCTGCGTGCTGGGTTTAGCAGCTTAGGGACCTCTGCCCTGCATGCTGCTGTGCGGTATTGACTTTCCCTGTGTAAGGTTTTCAAAGGTGATTTAGGCATGAGCACTGGATTTACAGGAGTATTAAGGTGCCTATCTTCCACTGAAGGCAGTGGAGGCTGGAAGCTTTAAATACCTTTTTGGAGGGTCTGAGCCTCAGGGCCAGATTTAGGGAGCTGTATAGATATCTGAAATGCCTGGTGATCTTTACAAAAGCACCAAATGAGCTAGACCTGTCTCCTCTTGACTTCAAAGTGACTCGTAGAGATAAGAAGGTTGGTCCAAGATCTGTGTCTTAAGCTGCCTGTGTAGCTTTGTGGAGTTGATCTTTAGGATAGCACATCTTACCTTGGAGCCCAGCTGGGTTTCACTGAAGGTAGGAGTGTTGCGGGTATTTCAGAAAACACTGCCTGCCAAAATTATAAGTAAATTTGAGGACACAGAAGGGGTTTGCTGCAGTGAAACTGCTGACTTGCTTGAGGTGCTGTGTGCTCTGCCCGTGCTTTGCTTCTGTGACGCAGTAGCAAAGCCAAATATGAAACGAGAGGATGGGATTCCTGTGTTTCCCCTTGGAGTACAGGAGGTTTGGTGGTGAGGACATGGTGATCAAAATAGAAAGACTGGGAAAAGCAAAACGAGCGATGTGTTTGGGGAGACAGAAGAGAGTAAAGGGAGCATCAGATAATGGAGTGGGGGGAAGGAAAAAGAAAGGAAGAAAATCGGGCCCAAATGAACATCTGTGCCTGAGCAGCTGAAGCCATTTGTGCAAAATATTCCTTGCCTTTGTAATTGAAGACTTTGAGGACAAAGGAGTCTGTTCCTCTTGTTTTTAAAGCTGTGTAAGAAACTCCAGGTCTGTGCTACTGGGTGAGGATGTTTTTTACTGGCTACATTCACTATGCAGCAAGGGAAGCTCCAGCATCACCACTGCAAGTCATGTAAGAAACCAAACCACTGGAGTTCTTTTTCCCCATCACTGTTGCCATCCCAGTCATAGCTGGCCCCAAAGGGCTCTCAGGAGATAACTCCACTATTCTGAGAGGATCTTAACAAAAGAATGGATTTGCGATTCTGCATGATAGAAGGGGAAAAGAAAGTAAGGTTTTTAACAGGCCTTCTTCACAACCGGCTGTAAAGATTCAGATCTCTGTCTTTGCCCCCGTTGCCTGGATCTTTTAGATCTGATTGCTGAAACAGATCCTCATCTAGCCTGGAAAATTCTTTCCCCTGGTAGGACTGCTGAGGGGCTAAAACCAAAAAGCACGATGATCTGTGAAGCATGTTGCACAAAAGACTCCATCATGCAATGAAGTAGTGACAAGGCTTTGCTTAAAACCCAAATGGATGCGGGTAAGATTCAGACTGGTCTCCTCCCCTGAGGTGGCTCTGTGATGGGAGCGTGGGCTGAGCAGCCACAGGCTCCCTTTACTCCCCTGGGGGCTGCACCGCAGTCAGGCGCATGAAGGGCAGGGAGCACGGCAGGGAGGAGGGGAAGGCATGTCCCTGCTGACCCCTTGGAGCCATCGTGATCTGACAGCCCTTTCAGAGATGCGACTGTCCGGCTGACGACAGGCCAGTGACAGCTCTGTGCGGGGCGTGCTCACTCTCGCCTGCCCTGAGCGCCCAGGGGACGGCCGTGGCAGCTGCCTGGAGTGGCTTCCTTACACATTCTGCTCTTTTCAATGCCAGCAAGGGCGTCTGAGTGAAAGAGAGCACAGCAGACAGAGACTGAATGACACGTGTCAGTCATGCTAGCTGCAGGGTGTTCAGAGGGAAGGAAAACAACTCTTTTATTCCCTCCCGCAATAACCCCAGCTCAAGAGCTACCCCACAGGCTTGCCTCATGATGCAACCAGCCTTCTCTTCCTTTCAAGCCCCTTCTCGACACAAACCTGTTTTGCTCCTGTTTCCTACTTGAGTGTTTGCCACAATGTCCATATTATTATTTCTCAGTTGAGCCTTGAAATGCTCCTCCTGCGAGTGCATGCAGGCTCATCTCCACACAGCGAGGGCAGTTAGCAATTTCTTCCCATCCCCATCTGCTACCTGCCTGCTCCAGAGACCCAGTGAATAGCAAGAGGCAATTTTGCTTGATGCTTCTGACAATTTCTATTAAGGAAAGCTGAGAGCGTATCAATTAAATATATTATATAGACACAGGCAGCCTTTAGGATTTGCTTCTATTTTCTGCAGTACTCCTTGATGTCATGCCTTGAAGACATCTTACCTCCGGTAGCAGCAGCTGCCAGCAGGATAGCTGTTGTGGGTCAAGGGAGCCTCAGATCCTGAGAGAGAATGAACAGAGTTGAAGGAAGAAGGAAAGTGGCAGAGAAAGATCCCCCTTGGGTACTGGGTAACAGATATTGGCTTGGACTTGGGAAAAAGCATATAGAAACCAGGCTAAATTTAAACAGATAAAGAGGCAGATAAAAGGAAACCAAGCAAAGCGTTAAGGCTTCTGAAGCTAAAAATCAAGCTAGTCTGCAGCAGCTGAAAGCATCTCCCCATCACTTCCAAGCAGGCTAGACAAAGCACCAGAAGAAACTACACCCAGAGCTGCCCTTTTGGGCTCTTCCGGCCAACATAAGTAAGTGAGATACGGGGGAGCTTTAGGCAGATTCTTTCATAGTCTAGAGGGTGCAAGAGTTTGGTAGCTTGAAGCACTCATCTGTGAGAGCAGGCAGTAGGGTTGAATTGGTAAACCTGTCAGTCTCAGACTCATAACTAGAGAAGGCTGGCTGAGCTCCTCCTTTGAGTTGCAAAAGCCAGTTAATGGTGTGCTAGCAAGTCTCGGAAGGTGCACCAGGAGACAGAGGTGCACGATAAGGAGGTGAGACCTGCCTTGTAGCCTTGAAAGCTGCCTCAGGTGGGAGGAAATACCAAGGGCTGGAATTGCAGAGCTACTCAGCTGAGATCAGGCCCCTGATACCCTTGAAAATCATCCCATCAAGGTGGAGCCTCTGTAAATAGCACCACTTGATGTCTTGGGCTAATTCTGCAAATGTTGAGGCTGAAACAATGAGGCAACAACTTCTGGTAAGATTGACTCCTGGAGGTCTTGGCAGCTCACTCGGAGAGACTTGTAGGGTTGGCACATCAAGAGGTTTTTTTCTTCTTCACTTGCAAGCAACAAGGAATCATGTGTTGGGGTGCCCATGAGCCTTGAAGAGCTCAAAGTGTAACCACAACCAGGTCTTTTTTGCTTGAAGGCACTATGAGAAGGATCAAAATTCTAATCAATAAGAAGGTGAGATTCACGCCCATTCTCCTTCCCTGAAAAGCCAACTACCACTCTCCTAGTTTCTAGTAGAAGCAGAGGTATGAGTAGGAACAACCTACTGTAGGAGGAGCCCAGACCTAGGAATGGTATCTGATTGTTGTTGGGCCAGAAGCAAAGATAGTTATCTAATATTGGCAGCTCAAAAGCTGAGGGTCCTTCCATAGTTCTCTTTACTTTCAGGCTCTCAGATGACAGCAGAAGCAATACCTTTTTCCTTAACAGCTCACCCAGAGGCTTTAACTGTTTCAGTTGGTTGTGGACCTGCCCCCTGTGGTATGCAACCCCATGACCTCAAGGCTAGTATGTAGAAAGGTACTTCAGCTTGTCACAAAACTTTTCAATGCAAATCAAATAGCGTGCTGCTGGCTTAGATGAAGTAAAATGCGGGGAACTATTGTTTAAGAACACTGAATACTAGGTTTTCCTGGTGCTGCCTCATCCTTTCTGAGTACAGCGCAAAGGATACAGTTTAATTCCTATTCCCATGTGGGATCAGGTCAGGTATCAAGTGGCTTATCCACGTTTATGTTTCACCAAGGTATTTACAAATGAGGGTGTTTATTCTCTCAGGTTTTTTGGTGTATCTTTCCAGATGTGGCAGACAGGCTTATTGAGAGGCAGATTCATGGTTTCTGGGGCCAGCTTCATCTTGTGCTCACTGGTAAGGAGTATACCTGTTTGATCAAAACTCTAAGAAGGTGATCTGTGGTGGTCAACGTGAAATGAAAGCATCTGAACTGGTGACAGTTAAGCCTTGTTAAATTTTAATGATCACAAACTTCCTAATAATATGCAAATATAAACATAACTGTGCTTGCTCTGTGCCCTAGATCTGTATCTGTTATACAGGTTATTTATGCGATGTCTGATATCACTGTAATATGTGGTATCTTTTCTCCCTGGTTGTCAGATGTGTGCTCTCAGGTGGATGGATTCAGTGATTCAGCAAGTCCTGTCTTTCCCAAGTTTCTTCAAAGGGATTAAAAAATAAAAACCTGACTGGATTAGCAAGCAAGAGCCATAAATAGAGACAGAAGGGAAAGCCCATAAATCTCAAATAGCTTTACAGGTTGAATCTTTGGCTTTTGGATCTTAGTTTTTATTGCCCAAGGTCTTACCGAGGAAGAGCAAAGAAATTTTTGTTTCACTAAAGGCAATGAGAAGTTTGCATGATTCTTCTGTACTTTTGTTGTGTTAGTACTAAAGCTGGATTTTTCTTGGATGCAGCTTTCTTCAGAACATGGGGGGAAAAGTTGTTCTTGTACTGCCCCAGCTGCTCCGTCCCTTTCCCTCCTTCCCCCTCCTTTCCTCTGGGTTCCTTGCCTTTCATGTCTTTGTTTGACATCTCAGAAAGAATCATGAGGTGCTGAATATTATTAACTTCTAAACACCTAAGAAATCAGTAGGAAATCACAAACATTTCGGCCCCCTGACAGTCTCCGTAAATGACCTGTCCGAAATCCCTCCCCTTCTGAGATGAAAAGAGGGAGCCAGGCAGAACGGAGGAGAGAATGGGGAGAGCCAGGGAGTGAGAGGGATACACAAAATAAATGAGAAATATGATTAACTTACTTCCTTGGCTGGGTCTACAGCTGGTTCTGGGTATTTAATAAACAGGTTGACACTCCAGGTTCCCCTCATTAGGTGATCACTAAGGTCTGGGCTGTCATAAATCAAAGAGCCAGGTTATCAAGGCCTGTGATCTTTAACTGTACAGGGGCGCCCAACTGTCTGCCATAACGAGGGCTGAAAAGTGCAAGCTGTAAAGAATTAGCTGGCTGCGGCACTTTAATACAGGGCATGAACACTGTGCCGTCTGTGGAACGCTTGCCCAGGTATGTACGTGGATGGGCTCCTGTCTGTGGGCTGGCAGCAGCTCCTGGCTTTGTGCCGTGGTGTTAGGAGGTGAAATGCAGCGCAGAGCAGGTCTGGCTGTTCGTGGGAAGAGGGTTAAGGAGTCATCTCAGCTTATGTGTTCAGCAGAGGGAGAGAGATTAATTCCTGGGCCGCCAGAGGAGCCAATTCTCTTAATTTCCTTCAGGAACCAGGGAGGAGACACAGCATGCCCCAGTCTCCTGCTGCCTGTGCCATGCAGGTACTGGGGTACTGTGAAACCTGTATATATGCTAAGTGTTTTTAGAGGAATCATTGCTCTGTGAGGTGTACAGCTTTACTTGGGACAGCTTGATCCTGCGCTCCCTTTGTGAAGGAAGCTAGGGCCTGCAGAACACGTTCTTACATTGCAGGTAATGCAGAAACTTGATGAAAGCTGGGCTGCCTGAAGGCCATAGCCCAAGGCTTCCTAACAAGTCTGGCACATGGTTAAGATCTCTGAACCCTTGAGTAAGGCAGAGCATCAGACCACCAGTTTTTAGGTTGGTTCTGCAGGACAAGGTGCTCACTGACACAAACACCAGTGGTGAGAAAGACTTTAACTCTGTGCAGCATTTGTAACTGTGTTAGAAATTGAAATGAGAAACTGAGAAAAAGGGAAATAAGAAGAGCTCCCAAAGGAGATGTGTATTCCTGTATGAAAAGTGGTGGGTTCCACAAGCCATGTTGTTATTAACTTCTGAAGGAGTAAGCCTGAGGAGTGTGGACAGAGGGTGAACGAAGGATTGTCAAGCTTTGTGTTTTACTCCTGGCAAGTAATGGGACAAGTCAAATTTCCACATGAATCTGGAGGAAGTTTGAGGCACAGCTCTGTGCTAGAGGGTGGGAATCAGCACAGCTCTATGGGGAGGCAGCTGTTTGGAGTTCAGCAGTGCCCTGCAGCAGTGGCTGTGGCTTCGTTGGTGACATCTCCCTAAGCCATCTTCTGTGGAGCAAGAAAGATGCTGTCAAGACCACCTTAGGCTGCTCGTGTCGACTGGGGACACTTGGTGGGGTGCATGTAAGGAACCACATAGAGGAGCCAGGGAAGAAGCTCTATTACACTTACCTTCAAAATGATGTCCTCAGGTGGG
Source organism: Zapornia atra (assembly GCA_013400835.1). NCBI lineage: Eukaryota > Metazoa > Chordata > Aves > Gruiformes > Rallidae > Zapornia > Zapornia atra. Next base: position 288,861 of record VZTU01031005.1, on the reverse strand, counting down.
TCTCAGGTACTGCTTCCTCCCTTGGACAAGAAGGGTGATTGATTCTCAGTGGAAGACAAACTGGGAAATTAGATGACATGGAGATGACTGCTGTTTTCAGGGACTGAAAGCCCTAAAGCCTCATCCCAGCAAACATGGATTCACTGAAGCAGCTGTACACCTTGTCACATCTTGTGTGAAGGCCCACATCTACCTGTCTACTAGATATTCAGCTGATAGGGTAAGTGATGTCCCTAGGGTTAAGCCAGAGCTGAAATCCCTTGAGGGACTCAGAGCGCAGCTCCCGCTCTGCTGCAGTCACTGCAGGGCACTCCGTCACTGGTTATAATGGGGTGGGGGGGTTACTACTTTACAGATTGCAATGCAGCTCACTGCCACGGGGCAAAGAAATGTAAGGCTGAAGCATGACATGCTGCCCCTCGGCCATCACACCGTGTGGTTCGTGTCAAGATGCGAGGTAAAAGCGTCTGGTTCACAACAGTGATTTCAGGGTGTTTTCCTGGCTCTTTCTCCTCCTGTTTTCCTCAGCTGCATTCGATACTAGCCACATAGTCTATCTTTATACACAGGAGCATCTCTCTTGTGAAAAAAGAAATAAAGCTGTGCTCATGAAGAACAAGAACCATGAAAGAAGCTATTAATCCAAATACATCTTTTTTTAAAACACACCCCCAGCCCTCTGACTTCAGTCAGTAATATGAAGGGTTTGGAGGAGGTCAGAGACAGATCTTCAGATGTTTGCATGACAAATGTTTTCAGCATGTCAAGTTTGCATTTTGGCAGCAGAATAAAGTGACTGAATTTTCAGAAGGGCTCAGCACCTAACCTGCAGTCAGTGTACTCTGTTCTTTTGGAAACTAGCCGTGTGCTTCTTGATAACCAGATAGGACTTACCCAAATACCTAGGGGCTTGCTTTAGAATTTTTAAAAGTGCCTAGTTGTTTTAGGATTATGCAGAGAGATTGCACGAATGGCAGATTGCTAGAAATACCTCCTTGAGAAAGCTGATAGGAGTAGGGTGCATAAATACCCTCTCTGCCTCCAAAAACCATTCTGCAGGCCCTGTATCATTTGAGTGGTTTTGAAAATCCTGTCCTAAGGTCTTTGCTCAGCTCTTTCTTTGCACTTGGACATAACTCTCATTGACTGTTGTGGGAGCTCTTCTTGAATAGTCGATTTGCTAAGTCTCTTCTCCAATAATGAACTTTTCAAAAGCATCTTGAAATCAGAAATCCATCTGCAAAGCATTTGTTACACATAATGTAGGTGTACTATGGATTTGTTCCAGTATATTTCGCATTCTTGTTTATACAATCTATACTATTAATCATCGGGTCGTGTGTCAGGACTTCAGGTTCTTGAATTTCATCCCAAGGAGATGAATTACCAACCCAACAAAGCACATGAAAATCTTCTAGGTTATTGCAGGAAATGGCCAACAGTGCTAGTCTGTAAGGAGACTCCTCCATTACTGTTAACCAGTTCCTTTCTGTATCATCTGTTAGGGTGAAACACATGATATCATAGAATGTGTTAGGATGGAAGGGACCTTTGAAGGTTGTCTAGTCCATGTGTTTGTGCAGTGTTTGCTGCCCCATCAGAATCATGGCTGTCAAAGTGTGGTGTGTGTCAGCATTACCTACCCTTGCAGAAAAGATTTCCTATCTTTAGATACTGGGAAGTGACTATTTTGCTCAATATGTTTAGCTTGTCCTGTTTCAATACCTAGAGAAATATTTGGATTTGAGTGTAAGTGCATGCCAAAGGACCCAGAAGTTAAATAGCTAAGAATTTATTTGGAGACTTTGTGTTTTCTGCTTTGTGAAGCACTGACACTTCCTTGGAAGAGTACAGCTCAAATAAAGAAAAATAAAAAAGCTGTCACTTGTCTGGACACCCAGGTAAGTCCCATGCAACAGCTACTCACAAAATGGCAGTTTTGGGATAATGTAACTGTTTCTTTTAAGGAGAAAGAAAACCAAACCCCAACAACCCAAACCCAAACCAACTAACTAATCTACTTGCACACTGAGCAGTGTAACAGAAGGAAAGTTTACCTTCTGATGGTCTGAACGGAGTCCCAGACTTGGTGAATGTTATATTATATAGGTGTAGCTTATTGCTATTGGTCCATACACCACACTTTGTGCTTGCAAAATAGCAAAGCGTTCTGTTGAAATCAGTTTGTTCTGGTGTCCAACTTGGCATTGGTTTTAAGGAAGAGGTGGGTTTACCTCAGGACAGGCTTAGAAACAGCCGAGCTGTTTCACAGAAGCACCAGGCTGTTTGTAATACATGTTTTGGCTGAGCTGGAAGGCAGGCTGGGCTATGGGTGGAGGAGTTCTGTGGCTCTAAACCGAGAGAAGCTAGAAAAGCAGTGGGAGAAGAGGACTTGTGGGGCTACAGAAGACATGGTTTCTGATTGGAACTATGGTGCAGTACTGGCACAGCTCTAGATCTGCTTCTGTCCCTTGTAGGCATGACTGTTTTACTTCCTCAGCTTTTTCTTCTAACTAGCACTGCCCTACTCCCTGATGATGCCAAAAAGCGCTGGATTTAGTTGAATGGCTTTGTAACTGCATGAGCTGGGTGTTTTGGGGCACAGTTTAATCCTTTGTTTCTGTAGGGTACTAATGAGCTGTTTCCAAATCCTCAGGTGCCACTGGAGAGTCATTTCTTGGCAACTTCTGTGCTGAAAGACAGAGCTCAGGGTTTCACGTGTGATATAATTAACACCAGGCTAAGTGCTACTTAAGCACCTGGTATTGTTTATATGTTCCTGAGTTATGCAGACTTTAATGTTACTTTTGTTGTGAGTAAGCCAATGTCATCATCATATTAGACTAACATCACTCACTGTGAGAAGACCCCTAAATCTGCCTTTCTGAGATGCCTGGTCTTGTTACTCCTGGGACTCCATTGTTCTGACAGGCTCAGTTAAGGTCTGAACCTGTCAAGTTTTCATTTTGGCCTTAGCTGTTACTGTTGTCACAGTTTTTAAAGTTAGGTGGAGGTTGCTGAGTGCCAGCTAATTAATGAAGATTTGAGGTGAAGTATAAGCACTGAGGAATGTGGTAAGTTCTGTCATTTGACGTGTTCTGCACCAGACTGGATTAAGCCATCTGGTTGTGTTTCTCCTCCTTACAGATGCTCTTAGATGCTGTGTCAGAAATACTTTTAAAAAACCAAACCAAAACCATTCTGCAGTCTCTGTTATGCTGACTTCATTTTTAATGACACTCACTGGAGTAGTTCAGCTGATTTTAAAGGTGCTCTTTGTGGGACCAAATACTTGGTGGAGACACTGTGTGACAGAAAACGCTCTGGTCTGTGATGCAAGCTGATTCTTTTACAGCCTATCAAGGTGTGGGTGCTGCTGGCTCTGCGTGTGAGGGGTCTGTGAAGGGCCACCTGCCCAAACAGTGGTGGGGAGGACAAAGACAGGGTTAGGATACTGTGGTTATTTAGATAACTTAGAAGTATTTTATACACCTTTTGATGGTTCATCCACCAGCTTTTCTAAGGTCAGTATATGTTCAAGTTCTGTAGAGAGCATGCAGGGAAGAAATGAAGAGCAAACCAGACATGTCTTTCAATGTACTTGTTACTTGATTCTGGATGTCCCTACTGAAAAGGAAATAGGGGAAACCTTGGAAACCAAAGTGTTCTTGGCTGCTGCTAAGTTAGGAGCGCCCTGGTGAATTATTTTTCCTTTCTCCAGTCAGAACTGTGGCCTGAACTGCAGATCAAAGAAGAGCAGCGCTTTGGTTAATCTGGCATAAAAATCTAGTTTTCTACAAGAAGAAAAAGAAATTGAGGCCCAGGCTCTGTGGCAACTGTGAGCTAGATTGTTCAAATGGTTGGTAACTATAACACAGTATAAAACAGTATTTGGCAAGGCAGACTGCTAAGGTGTTGGGAAGGACATAGCATCCTGAGCCAGCATTGTTTCCTGCTGTTACAGGGAGTGTTCTCAGCGGTGGGTAGATTGGCTTCTGTCCTGTTTTCATCGGACTATTACAAAGAAGAAAAGGTGGCTAGCTGATAAAACTTCATATCTGCTTCAGTAAAGGTGTGCTGAAGATGCAAGCAATGCTTTTGTTCTCTGAATCTGTTCTGCATCACATGCTAACTTTATAACCATCGAACCAGGGAAATCTGACATGGCAGGTCACCATTTGTTGTGGGTTTGACCACATACCAGACAGTGCTTACTTCTGACATTGAGATATAACACTGTGTTTAGAGAAAATGCTGCACTGTGACCTTGTATGGCGCTGTTGGGTCCTGCGCTGTCAGACACAAAGCTTGCTAGATGCTTTGATGGGGGACTTGAAAGCTGATTCAGGATGCCTGATTCTATATCCAGGTGAATCTTATAAATCTACATCTTGCTAATCAGATCAGAATCTTGAATCCTTGCTTGCTGCTGAGTGCTCTGGGCTTCTCCGTGTTTTGGTTTGGGCCAGTCCAAGCAGGGAGCTCCCAGACTTCTGGTTGCCACAGTCAGTGTCTGTCTGGTTAGAGCCCTGCAACAGTACCAGTCAGGGTGCCCTTTAGTATTCTTGCATCCCTTGCCCCAAAGGCTTTTCTACCTGCAGTCTGATGCAGTTACTCTAATCACTCAGGCCTTGCTCATCTTTTATCCTAAATTGCTTATTTAACCACAAGCCTAAGTCCTGAGATCCCAAGCTGGCCTTGTTCAGAACTGGACAAACATTTTCAGGTGAGTAGAAATCTCCATAATGAATTTATTTGAGTTTGAGTGGTGTCTTGCTCATCAGGTGTGTGAGTATACAGGCTGTGCCTGAGATGAATCTGCCCAAAGTCCTCCTTGGAGGGAAATTCTGTTTCCTACCTATGTAGCTGGGTATTTCTATTGCCTAGCTGTATGTTTTATTAAGCAACTAATGATAACTTAGGTTGATACCAAAACTAAATATTCTTGCTGTCACTAAAGCTAATAACATTTTCTTCTACCCCCAGGTAGCTAGATAAAAACCATGGATGTCAGTCTGTTTCATAACCACTGCTACCTGCTACGAAAGAACAGTTGTGTCCTATTCCCCATTTCAGACAGAAATTAAATACAATCCCATCGATCTTTTTCCTTCAGTGACATCTTTGAACCTTCATATAATTTGTGATGGTCTTGTCTGTCTATAGCTGTGTTGCAGTGAGGTGGCCAAAAACTGGGTGTCTTGGTGTAACGTGAGGCTTGCCTAGCAGCTCCAGGAAACATCACTTTGCGTTTCTCACCATTCAGTACATTTGGGGATGAAATCTCCTCCTCCTCCTCCTCCTTTCTCTGGTGACATCTGTGTGTTGATCTGACACTTGTTCACATCTGTTTGAACTTGTATATTATAGGTGGAACATTCTGTACTTGTCTGTTTTGTACCATCTTGGCACAGTCAATCTTCCTTCCCTGTCCGTTCCCCATCTTCCCCCTCCAGTTTATTGAGGTCATTGACTTCTAACAATACCTTCCAGAATGGTGGCTCGTGAAACTGGAGCTGGTGCTGTCTCCTGTAGAGCTACATGCAAAGTGTCCTGTCGGTTTGCCAGAAAACTGCTGGTAATTTAAGAGGATTTTCTAGATAGCTCTGCACCCAAATTGTGGTGGTTTTAATCTACATTTGATTTCCCTTGTATGCCTTGAAAACATTAGGTGTGCGAGGATTAAAAGCATTGCTTTTTTTACTTTACTTTTCAAAGTTAATCACCTCTAATGCTTCTCTCTGTAATCACTTGGACTGTTACCCCATTAGATGGAACATAATAAATGGAACATAATTTGTTCCTGACCATTTTGCATTGACAGTTTTTCACCATCCTATTACCTTCCAGTTACTTCAAAACTGATTGTTTAAAATTTTTTGCATCCTTCTAGACAGTGCACTTAAGTAATTTGAGGTTCACTGAGTTGTGCATTTAAAGATGGGTCCTCTATTTGCCTCCTAGAACCTTCCTTGTTCCCCAGAGTTATGTCAAGTGTGCAGACCCCCATTTGGGCTGTGCCAACAGAAGTGGTGTTTAAGCTGTTGTATTTTTTTCTGGGCTGCGTTGTCTTCCTTCATAGGAAAATACCTTGAGTCACCAGCAATCGTTCCATGCATTTGCATTGATGGCTACCTTATTTTTGTCTTTACTGGTTCTCATCTTTGCTGTAAGTTGTTTTGCGGTTCTATCCAAGATTTTTTTCCCTTCCTCATATGCTTTTCCTTGATATTAACCCTTACTTGTGTGTTACTATTTCCACGCAGGTGTTTAATTTTTGGAGTTAATTAAGATCAGATACTCTCCCTTTCCCTTCTGCCAGCTTACTGCTGTACCCTTACAGTCTGTTGCAGTAAGCTCCAGCTTTACCTCACTTCCCACTGCTGAAATTTCTGAGAGTTCCAGTGATTACCAGTTCCCACAGGTCACTGCCATCTCCTGTGTTGTAGTCCAGTCTCTGATCACGGTCTGATCGTACCTTTTCTTTGCGAGCAAAACGTCAGAGGTTGCGATTCTCTTTAACCCATATTACCTTCTGGTAGCAGTTTTCAGCTAGTTCGTTCCTGTCGAGTAGGAAGAGATTGAAGACAGTTGATGACACTGTTCAAGTCCGCCTTCTGAACCCGCCACTGTTCCCAACACGCTTGAAGGACAGGGACTCAGACTGTGACTGGCAGTACTGCTCTTCCAATGGCTAACTCTCTCTGACCGCTATGGAAGATTCCCATTATGTTGTGTGGAGTATTCTAACCCTACTCTATGTCTTTTTCCTTCCTCCAACAAAGCATTTCAAATTCCTGGTTAAATTAAAACTCAGTCTGATTTGATCGTGGGAACTATGTTTTTTAAAAAATAATAACAACTTTGAACTGCAAAGCACTGCTTTGACTCATCCATCCGTGGCTGTGATCCCCTGTCGTTTGCTGTTAGAGAAAAACCCTGATGCACGTGGATTTTCGTTCACATCAAACCACAGGGAATGTTGTGTTTGATCCCAACATCACAGGAGAGCAAGGAGATTCGGTATGTGACCAGAACTGTTCACTATTCTCTTGCGTAAAGGGTTTTGGACATCCACTCAGAGAGCAGAAGCAACAGCATATGACTTACGTGCCCAATTACATGCTGTGTATAACTAAATAGCTGAACCGGACAGTTTCCAAGGGCTCTGCAGTCTGCAAACAGGCAGTGAAAGTCTCCAGCAAAAGACAGCGTGCGTTCAGAGACATCGGGCTTCTTTAATGCATTGTGAAAACAGAAAAAGGCTAAACTTGCAGCTATCCCTAAGGAATTATCCGTGAGCACTATCTGCAAATAATAATTTAATCAGCTTATTTGGATGCCCATGGTCACAAAGCTGTAATTGATTAAAAATGATCCATTTTGTAACAAAATAAGGCTGCAGAATAAAAATGAGATTCTGAGGTGATTCTAATGTGCCCTGCTCTGGGGATACAGTAAGGAGCAATCCTGTAGGGAACCAAAGAGTCTCCCAGCAAAAGGTTTGGGGTCTGTTACTGGATTTTATCAGACTTTAGGGTTTTTTATACTGAATTTGGACTTTCTTTATTTTCTTAATTTATTTTTACAGTGTAATCATGTTTCCTAGGGAGCTGAATGGGGGAGAGGAACTTCTTTCAAAGGCCACATGGCTGACTTCCAATTGTGATAGATAAAGTCAACCTGCTTGGCCCCACCACCAGGAAATAGGATGCTGCCCCTTTAAGCGGACTGTAAGGAGTATGGAATTACGGCTAACTTGGTTTGGAGCCTTTGTGTAAGGCTTTCAGGAAGAGATAAACCATTAATCATGCACAATTACTCTGACCTTGCATGAACTAAAGCCTCTCTGAACACATAAGATTACCGTCTCTGGGGACCTTGGGATACTGACACGATCAGCTCAGCACTAGGGCATTGGAAACAGCCGCGCAAAATGGCTGAAAGCTTGGCCTTTGTGTGCTGTTCTTAAACTGGAGTCTTTCTCTCCACCCTGGGCAGCTATTTGTGTGACACGCTTGCAGTGTAAACTAAGGGCAAGTCATTTCCCTTGAGCTGGGGTTTGAGCCGGTAGCAGGGGAGTGGGAAGCCAGGGTGCTTAAGCGAAGAAATCGTTTGTGTTTTGAGCGAATGTTTCCTCCAGCTTCCTGAGGTGGAGCTCTTCACACTCCCTTCTCCTCTCTCCCCGGGGGGTGGGCACACAACTGTCTTTTTCTCTGGGGTCAGTACAGCTCCTAGCACAAGTGTTACAGCCTGTGGCAGAGATTCAGAGGTACTGCTGCTGTGGTGGTTATTTTTTTGCAGATGTTATTGCATTCCCAGTACCCATCCTCACCTGTTTGAACTAGATTGCAGGTGGTAATTTTCAGGGTCAGCCTCCACTCCCTCCATTAGTCTTGTTTAGCATTTCTCTCACCTCTTGAACTCGTTAAACCTGCCTCGCACACATACTATGACACACTTTCCTCCATCTCTTCTTCCTCTGGCCTCCTGGCGCTAGCAGCAATATGTGAAATAATAGTAATAAATGAGCAATTAAGTATTTACTCATTAAGCAATTATTGACTTCAGCTTGTCATTTTTCAGAATTAGGGTGAGCTAAAAATGCACAGGGGCAGTTGCAGGAGCTCAGCTGACTGCCTGGGGAACATGCAGTGCTGTGATTACACTATGGCCTTCACGCGCTCAATCCCCGCAGCTTCATTCGTTACAAAACCTGTAGCCCTAGAAGTACTTCACTCACATATATGATCTTTTTACATTATTTAGTGAAGTGCAGCATCTATTTTGAACATAATTTTACTTTGATACAACTATCTTGTGTCTCTTCTTCACAAAGGACTAATTATATGTCTGTATTTGGATCTGCAGAAGGAAGTTTATACTAGTTTAACCTAGAGTTAGTAAGTTACAACAGTAAGTAGTGCTTACGCAGGTAGTAGAGTGTAGAAGTCCTGCAGAGCATTTGTTGTCCCTAGTTTTTATCTTGCCTTTTAAAGAAATGGCCTTCGTCTGGGAAAAACTGTAAATGGTTTTTTTAGTGTCTTGATTTTACACTCTCCATGGCAATTTGACTGCGGTGGTAGACCTGACAGCAGATGACAAGGTTTCTTGTTAGAAGTTCTTAGTCATCTGTATTTTTCGAATCCTCAATCAGTTGCCAGCAACCCTTCTCCATTACCAGAGAGGTTGACAGGAACATGAATTTTGCTACTTCAGCCTTTATTTTTCTGAAAAATGATTTGTGTTTGAAACCCAACCTTTCCCTGTATACCTCTCAGGAATGCATAGTCGGAGTCTGCACAGATCGCAGCTCCTTCCTTTGCTCTGCACATGATAAAGACTTGGGAAAACTGTAAGCTTGCATAGACTTTATTTGTTGGTATTTTAAGGTTCCAGTGATAAAATGTTCTGTCTGTTGAAGTAGCAAATTTCTCATTTTTCAGAGATGTGGTTTTAAGAAAATGGAGATGGCTCAACATACACCATAGAACTGGACCATGGGATCCAAAGTAAAATACATGCCCAGTCCTGACCAGCAGTTCTGTACTGCATGCTTTGTTAGAAGATGGGTAAGTCCAGAAGAAATAAATAGGCTCCTCACATGGTGAATTGATGCAGAGAAGGTGTATTAGAACTTCGCATCTCCCTAAGAAGCTATTTAGAAAGTAGTCTTAATAACCCTACAAGTAGAGTGGGAAGGAATTTTTTTTAACAAGATACCTGGCAGGAAAATCAAACCTGTTGCTTCAGGACATCAGCTGCTCTCTGGCTGCTGGCAGCAAGTGAGGAGAAATTCCTTTATGAGGAAGATTTCTCTAAGTTGTTTGCAAGCTTTCTGCACAGTGTTCCGGAGCCACGTTCATAGTCACTGTTAATAGCAGACCGCTGGGTTTGGTAGCAGCTGATTTTATGGTTTATATTTTATATCAGAAGGATATTAAAAGGTTCCCTGTGCTGCTAGGCATTGAGTCTGAGAGCCTGGTTGGAGGGAGCTGTCCAGTACTAGCTGGAGAAGACACATACTGTGTTCACTCTTCTCCCTGAATTTTTTTTTAAGCTTTTTCCCCCCTCTTTTTTATGTTTTCCTCTAATGCATTCTAAAGGTCCTGCTAATGGCTAAAGGGCTGTTGATGCTGAGAAATATTCTACAGAAATTGAAGTCATTGAAAACAAAGCAAAAACAGGCTTACTAAAACAGAATGGGTGGAATATTTAGTGGAAAGGTAGTGAAGACCATTGAAATAAACAGGAGGGGAGCATTGAAAAGGAAAAACATCATTTAGAAGCCATCAGCCAAAACACAACATTCTTTAAGGGTGACTTATTTTGTCAGTATCACTAAAGCAAGATGTTTCTGAATGTTGAACTTGCCTATATTCAGGACGAGGAGCTACTGGAAATATAAAAGCAAGATGTTAGCTGCCTGGGTAAGACACTGTTGGAGTAGATTGCCATAGGATGTGGCTGATTGCTGAGGAAGGGATAAGAATTAGCTGTGATTGGGAAGAGGGAGAAGCTTGGTGGTAGGAGTTTGAGGGGAGTCTGTTCTGAAGCATATGCTTCCCTGCATGGGCTGTAAGGGACAGAATCAACCCAAGGTCGATTCTCATCTTGGGTAGGCTGGCTTCAGTCAGGAGTGAATCAGCTGAAGTCAGTCTCAGAGTTGCATCAAAGCTTGAAGTGAGTGGCATCAGGTCCGTGGTGGTTTTTTGCTGGTTTTAGTCCTGTTGTGCCTCACTGTAATGAAGATGTGGAAAGATCCACGGTAAGAGGTTATAAAATGGAACAGTTTACCATTTGAAGGGAAAAGGACAACCCCCTGCTTCCTCATTGTAGTCCAGATGTTTATTCAGTATCCACACTGCAGCGTTGTCGGTACACCAAGCATAGCTGTTCCTGACACATCTGTTAATGAGTATTGTTGTCTGCACTGCCAGAACTGTCATATACCCCATGCAGACGTACAGGCTGACCTTCTCAAAAAGGTGCTATAGACTCTTCTTCTTCCTCTTGCTATACTGCTAGGAGTACTGGTGCTTACTACCTTAAAACTAGCTCACCTATGTGTATTCAAGCTATTCGTGCTATGGACTGAAAACAGAAGCAGGGATTTTGTTCCACATATGATTTTGCAAAATCTGCAACCTAATCAGACAATTTCTGCAAGCTGTGAACCTGCCCTGGTTTGGCCATTCTCTATTTGAAATCCAAAAGCCTGAGTTCGTGTGGGTCAAAGAAGGAAAAAGGAGACACACACTCCGGCAGCGTAGATCTCTGCAGATTCTCTGCTCCTGACAGCCCAGGTAACTCAGTTAAACCAGTGGAATATTTTGGCTGAGGGACTGTTCTGCACTAATAGGAAAAGAGAGAACTTCAGGGGTTAAAGGCAAGAGCATCCTTTTTATAATTAGGACAGATCAGAAGTGGAGCAAAATGTTCTTGCAGCTGAATCAGCTGCCCTCTAACCAGCCTGGAGTCTGGAGCTGGGGCCTGATGGACACTTGTACAGAATGCAATTTAATCTGTAATGGCTGAGGAGGACTCCTCAAAGTCTGCGGCAAATGGCAATTATTGTCCCTTTTTGTCACATCCCCCCCAACCAAAACAAAAAAAGAGGAAAATTAATGAAAATAACAACAGGGAAGGATCCTAACTAGCATGCCCTGCCTCCCCCATTCGTTTAAAAATCTCCTGCAATGTAGTGTCTGAAATGAGCTGCCCAGTATAATAAAATCTCTCGAGCACCAATGTGAAACAAGAATTCCTCCCCCACACGCATGCACACGCACCCCTTTTCCCTAATGAGCGGGGAGACGCCAGCTTGGGGGCTGCAGCCAGTGTTAAATTAGCAGAGAAGGCCATCCGAAGTGGGCTGACTCCAGCGTAAACTGCCTTAAGTGTCTGTTTATTAAATCACACCACCGCTTAGAGTCTGCCCTGCTGCCACATCAGAGCTGTCTGCATACAGACAGATCCTGGGCAGTCCCAGGGGAGCTTGGTCCAACTGGATACTGGTAGTAATAAAGCGGGGAGGGGGGGCAGCAATCCGCCACCAGCAGGCCCCTCGTTAGGCTCCATCATGTGCTCTTCTTCAGGAGCAGAAAGGGCTTTATCTGAGGGCAATGACTGCATTTGTAATGGTGGGGAGCCTGGATATCTTGGAAACTCCTAAAGTCTTCTTCCTCCCTCTGTTTTACAAAACGTAAGTCGTGGCAGGCGGTTCTTGCTGAACTGGCTTGTGTGAGCCTTGCAGCTGGAGCCTGTGTTGGTTCTTACTGGGAAGGGTGGCCTTCGGTTTCTACTGTCCTGAGGTTACAGTGCGAGCAAGTTGTTAATACCTAATGATTTTCTAAGAGAATTCACTGGAGTCAATCAAAGACTTTGGAAATAGAAATTCAAACCTTAAGGCACCGTCTGAAAGGGGAAAATCAAAATGCTCCTGTATGTTTGTACAGTGTGAGGTGTAACGCGGGTTGGATTCTACACGTCTGTAAAACAGGGATGTTACATACACAGCAGTTAAGACAGACAGGAGAGTGATAGCCAAGCTGTCAATCTCATCCCATCGGTCTGGAGACATCGCTCCTTTTCCTGCTAGTTCTGGGAGAGAGACTTCACCCAGAGCCCTGCTATATATTCTCGTCTTTCTCAATGACTGGTTCTTAAATACAAGTGGAACCAGGGCAGCTGGCTTATGAGTCCTACTGCTTATATTACAGATTGGACTGTCTTGCCCCCTGCTCTGCATTTGCAAGATAATTCTCCTTTTCTGCACAGATCCCTGTAGGAAGAACCTTGGGGAGAAGCAGATAACTCATCCCTAAAGGGAGCCTAGGATAAAGTTTTGGAAAAGTCTGTGAACAAATTGAAGTGTGTTCTCATGAGCTCTAAGGGTTTGCTGAATGGCTCTTATATTTGCCATCCTTCCACTTAGCAGAGATCTTTCTCTGTAAGAAGATCTTTAAGCTTCAAACAAGTTTCATCCATGTGTTTTCAGGTCAGGAAATTGAATGTACAGCATGCAGCTCCATTTTTGTTTATTTTTTAGAAAATTGATGTATACTTTCATACAGGTATCCCCTGCCCAGGCTGTTGATTTGTATCTTCTGTGAGGGATTTTTGCTGCACGTAGGCTTCCAGAGGCTCTGTTGCAGCCCAGATGGCCATCTTCTGTGAGAGCAGGTTAGAAGTCATGGTCAAGCGTCCTGTTTTGAGGTGGCCTGTTGACATTGTAGTAGAGCAGCAGTTGTTGAGCTAATTTGTATGAGGAAGAAGCTATGCAAAGTTTAATATGAAGTGGTTGGTTTAGCTGGCAGAAAGGGAGAGGTGGGCTGGTTTCCATTTCCCTTTAAAATGTCAAACACTAATAGTCCCTTCCGATCATCCTGAGATTACCAAATAATTGACTCCCGCCTACAGCAAAAACCTCCCTGATCAACAAAGCAGGAAGCTGATGACAGCAATTGCCTGAACGTGTCCAAATTAGTCAACCCCTTGCAACCCCAGCAGGGTCAACAGTGGCAGCCCAGAGGTCGTGGGGCAGCAGGAGATGGAGGTTGAAGATTGCCCTGCTTCCTCTGCCCTCTCATGCCTCCAGGACATAGGAGGGAGATGAGGGATTCACAGCTGGAGCAGCCAGCACCTGAACTGCGTGTCCAACAGAGATCTGTTTATTCAGAAGATCTGCTGTGTGTTAGCCAAAGCCCAGGGTTAGGGTAGGAGTGGAGGAAGTGCCTGTCTCTGTGAGTGGCAGCAGAGCAGTTGTGTTCTGTGTGGGGCTGACCCAGTGTCAGGCAGCTCCTAGCATGTTTCCCCTTCATGTCCTCCAGGGTTTGCTTGCTTTGCTGCGCAGAACTGACACGTTTACAACCACTGCTGGATTATTTTTTCTGTGCCTTCGTTTGTTCTCCCACAGCTGTGCAAGTGACTGCAGAAATATTTGAGTATGCGAATGCTGCCCTGGGATAGCCCGGCAAAACTGGGGTTTTAGAGTATGTAGGAGTAGGTGGACAGCCCAGGACTGCAGAGAGAAGCCAGAGAAGGATGTGCACCAAGCCATTCCTTAGTTGGGTGCCTCATCAACGCATGCAGTTAGGCATGCTGGGTTTTTTGAGTTTATAAAGTGGGGAAAGGAAAGCAGCAAAGAATCTCTGGTCCTGCTCCCCTCTCATCTTTGAAAGGACTGTATGTGTGTCCGTGACTTCTTGAAGGCAGCCCAAGCATCTAAGAGTTGTGGCATTTTTGTAAGATTATTTTAGGACTCTGGGAGAGGACAGAGGGAAAAAGAGAGAAGTGTTGTCTCAGAGCTCCCAGGCTATAGCACTGTTGTTACAGGTAGGATGGGAAAGTTTTAAGACCAGGCTCTTTGTTTGCTAGCCTGTATTCTTGTCTGCGTTTCCTAAAGCGGAGGAGCTGGGGATGGGCAGCCGGCCCCTGACAGCTCCGAGCGCCCTGCTGCAGGTCAGGACCTCTGCCCACGGAAGGAGCACTGCCTGTGGGCCTTCCATGTCTGCTCACCGAAAGCTCGGCTGGACTCTCTGTCGCTCTGACAAAGGTCACTTTTACATCCCGTCTTCGAAAAGGTCACAGCATGACCCCAGGTGCAGGAGAAGAGGAGGAAGGACAAGAAGGCTTTCTCTCTTCTTTTTTTCTTCCTTTTTTTTTTTCTTTTTTAATTTGTTACTACTACTGGAAAAAATCTGCCTTGCCTTTGCCCTTGTTCCTGCCCCCTTGCTCTCCCTCCACACTGGCACCTTCTCTTCCTGAATGCTATAGTATAAGTTTTCCCCTTGTAGGCTGAACTGGCTGGTTACAGGATTTTCTCCTCTTTTTCCACCTGGTTCTATCTGTGCAGCTGTAGCTGTGGTATTGATACCCTTTCAAATTAATAAGCAAACACTGCCAACCTTACTGTTCCCTCCAGATGTAAGCTGTGAGCACAGCTCGTCACCGCAGCTTCTGGAAGATGCACAAGCACATACATAAAAGTAGTTTTTCCCCCTGAGGGCTGGGAGGGGGGAAGTAACAATCCTTCTCCACCTCATTCTGGTGTGTATTGTGGTAAGTGGATACATCTCCTGAAGGGAAAACTACTTTCTCCTGCTCTTTTCTGTCAGCATTTACACATGTCAATGGGAGGGATGAGAGGTAAAAGCCGAATCCTCAGGTGTCGCTCACAGTGCTGCATAGTTGTTTGCCGAACTAGGATTTACTGAACCAGCTAGAGGATGAAAATCATTTCTTCTTGACTTAAAGAAGGCCCAGTGGTTAATGAGACATTTATGTTCAAACCCTGTACAGTGTCAATTCAGAACTAGGATCTTTAAGTGCTGGATCATCCTTCCAGGGTTATTTCAAGTTCTTCCATGTCATAGAGTTTGAGCAGCAATAGAATTCTTTTCTTCATTTTGGTTACTGATGGAAGGGAAGAATATAGGAGGTTTCTCTGCTCATTTTAATACTTTTTCTTAAGGGTTGGACTGTGTTACTGAAGACAAAGGTGCTGGACATGATACTCCTTGTGGTGTTCTGCGGTGACCTGTTACCCATGCTTGTTGTAGTCCTTCAAACAACAGAAGTGGGAGATTAAGTTTTAGAGACATAGTTGACTTTGTGAGGACGGTAACTTGATATAAGCTATTTTATTTGCAGTGTTCATTCTTAACAAGGAAATTCCTTATGTTTAAGTAGAGATAGAAAGCGGTAGAGAACGAAACACAGAGGAGTCTCTTTTCAGAGAAGTCATTAGAACTTTTGTATAGGAAACAGCCTGCCCCTGGCTGGGCTTTGAAAAACAGATAGTCAAGATTTCGCTTCTATAATAAAATGTAATAATGTGCATCTATCTTAGATATATGTAAGGGCTCTTATTACTCAGATATCTCTGTCACATCTCACAATTCGGCTTTGTGAGATAGCATTCCTTTAATAAAAGTGCATACTGTTACCCCAGAGCAATTAAGGATCTAAAGACCAGCTTACTTTCAGTTGTGCAAGTGCCTTCTCCCATTCCTGAGAGTTCAGGAAATTCGTGCAGCTGGCAGAATGTGCACTGGGCCAGTCTGCCTGTTTCTGAGCATTAACTAACCAGATGGATAGAAGTCCTCTATATTGGCCTGGTCACGGAAAGGGCAAAATCTGTGGAGCAGCAGCAACTTGTGTAAGGTCAAAAACTAGGTCATGGTCATGCTAGGAAATACCAATGAACTGTGCTACCTGTTGAGCAAAAAACAACAACAAAAAAGAAGAAATAGCCTTGATGAAGAATACCCACAGACCCAAAGGAGATTTTCTGGATTTCCAGTCGGAAGAGAGACTGTTCCACTAATTGGGACTTAAAAGGTCTTTTCTATTCTGTTTAAATTCTTATAATATGCCCCTCACCAAGATATGAGGGTGTCTGTCCAAGGATGTCTCTCTTTTCAGTCCTTTTAGCTGTGTTTATTTTCCTCTCTCCCCTTACCCATTCTTTGCAAGTTCGTGAAGAGCATTCAGACCCCATGAGGGGGTCTCTACAGATCCCCTAAGAAGATTAAGCTCTCTGAATATTTCATGCCCCTGATTGACAGTTCTTGAGGACCTCTTGTAAGCCTGGCGCCCGTATTCTTGTTAAAAAAAAAAAAAAAGAGAGAGAGAGAGACAAGAAAATCACATCCAGAGAAAAAAATTGATTCTATGGGCCCGACCTCTGCTGATGGAAGGCACTAGACGGAGGCAGTTCCTCCCGGACATGTCCCCCTCCCTTTCCCTCCCCACCAGTCTCTATTGTGAAATAAAAGGAAGGTAATGGGATTGTAAGAAGCAAGTAGTCAGAGAGTGGTTGCTGCCCCATCCCCCTCCCCTGAGCTTCAGTGCTTAGGCTCATGGCCCCTCAAGAGCTATTGTATGCCTCCGTCCCTGACTCTCATTCTGCATGGCGTTCCTCCTTTTCTAACAAGCTGACCTAGCTGAGCCGATGGCCCCTCATTAGAGGCTGAACTGAGGAGCGAGCCCTGTGCTCTCCTGCAGCCGTTTCACCCCATTAAGGGTTGCCCCCTGGTTGACAGCAGGGAAAGGGAGCCGACGACCTGTAAATTTTCATCAGACTGCTTTAGATTCTCCCTTCCCCCTTAATCATCCCGTAATAGGCAGCTGAGAAGTTTCTCCTTTATTTGGAAAGGCAGGGCTGAGGAGATCTCCTCACATGCTGGGTTTAGGAGACATTCCTTGATGGAAACAGGAAGATGAGGATGAGGGGGAAGAAAGGAAGAAAGAAACAGCTCCTAACCTTCTTAGAACTGGAGTGCTGCTGCAGTTGCTGTAGATACCAGTGTGGAAGACAGCAAGGTCCCACTTGCTTCTTGTCTGATGCAGAGGGAGTAAGCACATCGCACAAAGTCTATTCTTGTTTAGTGTGGGAACTGTTAAGCTTGGCCGAGAAGTGTAAATCTTCCTAGGAATAGTAACTGTAATTGCAGAAACACTAACAACAAAAGGCCTCAATCCTTCCACTTGCTGTTTGTTGACTTCAGAGGGTCACCTGGGATCCTCAGGGTCATGCCTCTTCTGGCTAACCCATTTCTGGGGCTGACTTGAGATACAGGTGTAAATGTCTTGTGTGCCTTATCCAAACTTGGGTTTGCTTCAGCTTGTTTTCAGGCCAAAGAAGAGCAATTTCCAGGATGATGCTCTCAGGACATGTTTCAGTTCTCCTAAGAGCTGTGTGACAAGAAGGAGAGGAGGTGGAACTCATTCCTTCTGGAGGGAAAGCCCAGGAAGCAGTTGTGGTTTTGACTGTCTGTGTTTCCTGAATATAAGTGAAGGTGAGACTTTAAAGTTTTGTTTTGAGCTGTCCCCAAGGTAGAACAGGCTGGGTGGGGAACAGTGAGGGTGTGGGAGCCTTGTGAATACTGAACGCAATCCCCACCAGCGCTAGATGAGGGAGAGCATCTTTTCCTGGCTTCAGTATCTCTCATGTCCGCACCCCACAGACAGAGAACTTCTTCCCTTCTTTTGACTCTGCAGTGGTTGTGGTTATTGGTCTCTTACTGCAGATTTAAAGTTTGGGTTTTTTTTAAGATGTAGTTTATAAGATGTTTTAGAGACCAGAGCACAACGAGGGAAGGATGTGTATGCTCTTCTGAAGCAGGTACCTATTGGCTGTTACAGTGAAGGAAACCATTCATCTATGAGAACACTGGATTTGCCCAGGAATGAATGAATCCCCATTTCTCTTATCCCTTGATGGCCTTGTTCAAGTTTGGAACTAGCCAAAGAGCAAGAGTATCAGTCGGATCAGCGATAGATTTATTTAAATAAACATGATCTACTTAAATACTTTATGGAATTTTAACCTGGGATTTTGGGCAGGGAGCAGTTGAGTTTAGGTCGTAGCAAGTCAACCTCCCACTGGGTTGGCAAGGCATCTATGAAGTCCTAGGTTCCCCATCAGTCTTCACTGATAAAGAAAAGGTAGTTGCTACAGGTGGGAGTAAATGAACCAGAAGGCAGAAGGTCCTAGCAGTGTTTGTTCTGGACTTGTATTATTTAGGGTACAGATAGTCAGGGAGGAAGGCTGGAAAGAGGGAAGAAGATAAATTAGTCTCCTGTGCATCATGCACAGACATTGGCACAGCTTCCTATTAGCAAATTTATGGGAGTCATCCATGGTGCTGGAGATACTCCGTGAATATAGTGCAACAGGATGAGGACCAAGCGAGTAGAGAAAGTGGTCACACCTGAGTAATTAGGAGACTACCAACTTTTGCAGTACTCTGATCTTTTCTGTACTCGGGACGCCAGAGTTGCAGGATTCAATTTAAAGTCTCCTCTCTGATGTTAGGCTTGCCTTCTCTGCATGATTGGTCTGCAGTGTAACACAAAGCTCTTTTAAACTTGAAAGCCCTTTCCAGGTAGGCTCAGTATGCTGAGTGAGGTATGGCTGGACACTCCATCAGGGCTTGGGACTGTTTGGACTCTTCATATAACATCCTACATACACCTTGTACACGGTATAGTCAGTTTTATAAAGCGTCAGTTGAGCCAGTAAGTTATCCAATAATATCACTTTTATTAAGTCTATTAGTATTTTTAACAACCGATGGATGTCCCATTTACTTCCAAGAGCAACCTTGGTGAAGTGCCAGTGCTGTTTCTCAGCAGCGTGCTCTGGGTGCCCTGTGCAGCTTGCATGGCAGGTCACCTGTGGCCACAGTCCGGTGTTTGGGGGAAAGAGAAGAGCATCTGGGTGTTTATAACCATCACGGAAAGGATTTGTGTACAGACAGAATAAAGGAAGAATTAGCTCTTGATTAGTCTCACACCACTGGTGGTAATCAGAGCACAGTATTATGACCCACAGCCTAGTCCTTACCTCGTTTGTTACTACTGGTGCTACAGGATGGGGTTCAGGGGTCTGCCTGTCCATACTCTGTGCCTGGAGAGAGCAAACGCTGCAAGAACAATGCCAGTGGTTTCATAGGAATTGAATCCTCTCCTGCTGAAGGGAAATGATGGAATATGGGCTAGGTTTCTGTCTTAACTGTAGCCACTGATACGTGGTGGAGAAAGCTCAACATATTTCCTTGTAACTCTACCAGATTCAGGAAGAATGAATCCCAGGTCTGGGAAGTCCGCGAAGTTTTGAAACAGGGAGAATCATACTGACTTTCTTGTAGTGGTTCCAGTCTCCACAGACAAAATCCTTGATCTCAGGTCAATTAAACCCTTTTTTAATCCAGTTCTAGTCTTTGACTTAAAGCAATTTTGTAAGAAATTTCCATCCGATTCCTTAAAATCCCTTCCTCTGCCTGACAAAGCAGCTGAGCAGAACCGTGAGAGTGACAGAACCTGAAGACAAAGCTGCTCTTTAGTCATTCCCAGCTTCTTACATGGCCTGCCCTGTCTCTCTGAGACACGGAGAAGGAGCAATTTGAAAGTAACTGAATGCCTACCATCCTCTCATCATTCTTTTTTCAATTTTAGATGAGCAGCAGATAAAGCAGGGAGGACTGAAGGTCATTTTTCTTGATGGCAATTGGGAGATGGACCTGCTAGCCTACTTGCAGATTTTTGCTTCTCACGAACTACGCTATTTCATTTGTAATTAAACAAGAGATGGGTTTGTTTGGGACCGGGGGGGGGGATTTTCACTACCCACATTATAAGGTATCTACCTTCACTGATAAGATTAGGAGACTAATCATCCATGCTGTGCCCCAGCTCTGCTTTGTAGAAGCCTGCCCGCCTCCCTCTTCTGCCTGCACAGAGACTTTAGGGAGAAGTCCCTTCACCAGCTTAGATAATTGAGGTGTAAAAGCACAGGCAGTAAAAATATCCCTTCAGGCTCCTTTGCTTAAGGAGAAAGGTAAAGATCCTCCTGCACTGGGGTGTTGCAGCGGTTAAGATGGTAATTTTATTTTTTTCCAGGAGTCTCCAAACTGCAAATCCATTTCACCCACCCACGTGGGTGAAGCTGTGCATAGCTGTGCATAGCTATGGTGCTCTATATGCTAAAAAGTGGTTATCACAGTAATAATAGGATGAGAAAGCTAAGGTTTTTCATCAGGAAGCAAAGAATGGTAATGGAAAACTTAGGTTCCCTGTTGACATGGTTATCCGTGTTCAAAACCAGAGTGGAATTTAAACTCACTTTCTAGGGTTCTGAAATTTCTGTGTCATTTTTTCCATTTTAATTTGTGGTTAGGAATAGAACCAGAAAGGCCAAGGTACCTCACAATTCCTTCGAGCATTTGGAGTCATGAGCTGAAGTAAAAAAATGTCCCAGAAGTCACACAGGAGATAATAATTTCCTTACCGGTTTGGAGCCAGGTTTTGCAGAGCCAGGAGCTTTACTTCGGTTTCCAGTTAGACTTGGGTCAAATACAGAGCCTGGGTTTGCAGGGAGACCTGGGAGGGGGCAGGGGGCTTTAAAGGCAGGATGTGGGGTCTCGAAGATTTTCTTCTCCTCAGGTTGCACTTGTTGCTCTATGGAATTCAAGGCAGGGAGAGAGAAGCGCTGCCTTTGCCTTCCCTCGTGTGAGAAGAGGGTTTTTCACTGACTGTTATCGTAGGTCTTGAGTCTGTCCCTTCGTCCTTGAGGGGGTGAAGGTACCATGAAAGGCAAACACTGGCCTGTTCATCCAACAGTGAGCTTTTCTACAAGAAAAAGGATCACAGTTATCTTTGTAGAGGCTGCATTTTGCCTTGAATAAGCTGGTTAAAGTGTGGAGTTAGAATCCAAGAAATATGTTCATTTGGGGCAGAACACGATTCTTTTGAAACCAATTTTGCCAATTGTGGGGGCTGTAAAGTCCTTGTGACATAATGTGCTGTCAGCTGTAAGTGTCTGGAAGCTTCTGGGGAGGAAGGAGTTAAGGATTCTGCTCTGTGAGCCATCCACAGCAGGGAATGACCCGGTTTAAAAGGGTTAACAGTATTTGGTTTTTCAGAACTATTTGTTATATCAAGTTAGTGCAGCAGAGGTCACACAGGTCGCTGTGCCTCCCCCTTCCCTTTCCATTCCCAGCCCCTGCTCCGTTCCTTGTTCCTTCTCTAATCTGATGACCTCAGACACAGCTCTTTCCTTATGATGTTCTTGACAGCATCTTCAGACAATATGCAGCTCGACGCCAGTTGTCTTTCCCTTTCTCTCCTGTCCCTCAGGAGAAAACCTTGGATGCTAAAAGGCACTTTGTGCAGTGGGGAAAAGCCTCAGCAATTTGTTCTATGGTTTTTGGACAAGAGTAGCTCAGAAAACAGCTTTCCTTACGTGTGCTCTCCAAGCATGAGTGTCTTTTCTTCCCGGTGTCTATTTCTTTCCTTCTGGCTTGTTTTTTTTCAGTTGGTTGGTTTGGTGCTTTTTTTGTTTGTTTGTTTATTCTGTTTGTGTGTGATTAAAAGCTTTCTGTAAATCCTGACTTACTTTATGGTCTCCTTCTTGCTGAGTGTGTCTTGCAGGAGTTGTGAGCAAATGCTTTTTTGGGGAGTACAAGGGAAGTATTTGCAAATGGTAATGGGAAGATTAGACTGGAATTAGCATGCGGCTTTAGTGACCAAATGAGGTTGGATTTGATATTCTGACTGGGAGAGTTAAGTACAGAAAATGTTGTTGAGATGGTTCTCATCCTCATCCCCCCCACCTCTGACTGTCATCATCTTCCAGTTGAAGCTTCTCCTAGAGTTTTCCCAGTGTATATTCTGACCTACTTTCAAAGGGACTGAAGGTGCACAGAAAATAGACTCCTGAAAGCGAAGGAAAACTTCAGGTGCTTGGTGTTCTTCGAAAACAAGACTAGAATGAATGATAACTGTCATGCTTGAGCATTTTTTAGTCTTACTAGCATCACTGTCATACCATCATCAAGGAACAGAGTACAGACTGCCCTGAGAGGGTATGAGGAAAGGCAAAGGCCTCGTTTCCTTGGTTCCTGGGTTGTGTCTTACTCTGATTCTCACTCTTCTGCACCTCTTTTGATGTCCAGTCAGCTGATTATTTTTTTTTATGGATGTTCCTTGCTTCTCCTTTTATTCCGTTGCTCATTCTGCAGCCAGCACCAGGGGAGTTACACGTGCTCTTAGGGGGGTAAAACTAGTAAAAGTGTAATGGACCATTTGTCTTCCTTTGCTGCGGCTTGACCTGGTTCCTGAGGAGCCTGCTTGGCTTTTAGAGAGGGTCGGTGTGGTGTAGTCCAATCCTGCATGTCCTTCATCTCCCAAGGGAAACGAATGACCAGCGCAGAGCTACTGCTGGTAATGTTAAAGCTGTTTCTTGCAGCCTTCCCAGGGCTTGGGAGCAGCCAGCCCTCAGTGTTTTTAGCAGAGCTGAGGGATCAGGGAGAAGAAATGTCCAGGCATATTTGCTTGAATTCAAAAGTAAAACTGCAGCTCGAGCATGGTTGTGAGGCTTGCGCTTGCTTCCTGATTGTGTTCAGGTGCCCAAGTGCCAGTAGTGGCAGTATCAGTTAGAAAGCAAAGTTTAGGGCTGTGTCTGTTGTTAGAACCTTCTTGTACTCCCAGCAAATCCAGATTTTTAGTTAAGTCACCACAGATTGACCTATCTGGAGACCAAATGGTTACATTCCAAGTGTCATGTGACTGGCTAAAATAAAGTAAAACGTTTCACTGTTATTTTTTTCAGTTCACAGCTTGCTTCTCTGTTGGTAAGTTACAAAGTCTGTTTCCCGGTGGCATGACCAGCTGGCAATGGGTAGCAGTCAGAATCCATAGTTTGAATTGCATGCTTTGCTGGATAAATCAGAAGAAAGGGCTGTGGTTTGCATACGGTGCATGTGTGAAGCTGTTTCTTCAGCTCCAGTATTGAGCATGAGGCTTGGCTGCGAGGCAGTGACAAGTGCCTGACAGCAGATGGGATAGCTGAGGGATACTTAGTGGTTTTGGGTGTGATACCTGTGGCAAGGGGACTCTGTCCAGATACTATGTTCAGGCAGTTCTGAGTTCTACTTGCAGCTTTGACATCAACTCTGTCTTTAAACAAATTAGCTGACATTCCTGCCTCAGTTTCCCAGTGGATGTATTGGGGATTGTACTGCATACCTATCTGCCTCACATAGATAGATTCTTCTTCCTATATTATAGCAATTTATGAACATTTGGGAACCAACCATAACAAAAATTTTGGCTTGTGGACTTCTTCAGCTGAGTACCTCTTCAATATGTTGGAAGAAAATCTGTCACAGTTTCACCTTCGCTAACTGTAGGTGAAACATTCCCGTTTCTCATTACCCAGTATAGTCCAGGTATTGAATCCAGTATCTGTGTGGTTCAGATCTTTGCTCTAGATTGTCTGGGAGGATTTCAGATCTCTGCTCCAGGGCCTGCCCGACTGAATCAGGAATTCCAGAGACTTTGTGGAGTTGCCGTGTCCTTTATTGTGCAGTTCTTTGCATGTCATCACTGGCCTCAGGACAACAGGGTTTTGGGAGCACAAATGAGGTGGGGAATCTGGAGGAATTAAACTCTTTCAGGTTTTGTGTTTTGGGGAGGGGGTTGGTTTTTTTTCCTTAATGATAAAGGCAAGCCACTCTTCTGTCATTGCCACCACCTCCTTGCCCACAAAGTCATCTAGCTCAGAGGACAGTTAACAGGGAGATTTCAGGTAAGGGAAAAATGGATACAATTTGTATAGCAGGGAGAAAAACATCAAAACAGGAATGGCAATTGGCAGGAGGAGCCCTGAAAGGCCAGAAGTTTCCAGCTCAGAAAGACAGTTGGAGAGGAAGTCAGTGAGTGCAAAAGGATTCCCTCTCTCCCCACCTCTCGGCCCCCACCCTCTGTCCTTCCTCCACACCCCACCGGGGGAGATGGGAGAAGAAACTTGGCAAGCCATCTTGTCGCCAATCAATCTGTGGTGTAACAATTAGCACTTAAGCAGCACTCACGCTAAACACAGGCTCAGAAAACACTTAAAAAGGAAAAGGAAAAAAAAAACCCTAACACAAAACCCAACCAAAACCCCAACACAACAACAACAACAGGGGAAAGCTGGAACAGATCAATGTCACGCTGAACAGGAGGCACCTAACACCACATTATTGACCAGGGCGATAGCGCTTTAAGTGTGCGCTCTCCGTGCTGAGCAATTAGCCAGCAGGACCACTGCTGCGAAGGCAACTCCACCACAAGAACGAACCCTCCCCTGCTGCCCACGCTTCCCCCAAGAGGTGTTTAATGACAGCTTCATTTGTTAGCGTGATTCCAATAGCTGGCGGCGCCGGCATCCTTTCCATTATGGAAGAGAGTGCGAGGGGTGGCTGGGCAGTAGGTCTTCTCCCCCCTCCCTCTGGCCTGTGGTAACAGAATACAGTAGACACGGAGTCTGTCTGTGCAGTGGCTAAATTGATTGTAATGGGTTTCTTAACGTGGTGAAAGAGCCGACTGTTTTCTCGCCTCAAAGAAAGGCTGGAGGAAGGAGGAAGTGACTCCAGCGGCCGCGGCGCTGTGGATGAAAGTAAACTTTTGTTTGGTAAAGACCAGCCGACTGCAGACTGTCTCTGGCCTTTCAGCTAGCTCTCAGCAACACTGTTTTTTAGAAGAAAGGAGAGAGGGTAGAAAACAGTCAGCTTCCTGCCTTGGCTCTTGCTCTCATAATAAGCCTGCTGTCTGGCTGCGCTTCCCAGCAGCACAGTGGAAACCTCTTAATGGTGTGCGGTCTGTATTGAGAAGGTGCCTATGGGCTAAGGCAGTCAGAGGGAATCTCTGCACGTGTAGAGTAGGGTACATGTGCTTTTAAATGCTTGGCTAGCTGGTGCTTACTTCACAAAGGTGTCCCCAGCTCTCATTATATGGGATATCATGTGGATATGGCCTTCTAAAGAACATCCAGGCAGTGCCTGTTAGTGATAATGAAATAGGGGCTTATTGTCCCTATTTTAATAGCTGGTGTTTATATGGAAGCCCAAGAGCCATCCTGGGACTTCCCAAGTGGAGAGGCTTGTCCCAGGTGAGACTGTGTCTGTGCAGTGAGGTAAAACAATCTATCACGCCGTCATAGCAAACACAGCAGGAGGTGCCATGCGGGGTCTTGGGATGCACACTCTGCTCTGGTCCTGCTGATCTCTGCTGCATTATGACCTAAGCTAGCTGGGAGCTGCCCAGGGTAACTGGGCCATGTTGTATCTTGGGAGAATCACTGCATCCTGCCTGAGCAGCCTTTGTCAACAAAACAAAACAGATGATACGCAGATCTTCAAGCTTTTCTGGGAGGTAGTGTGTGCTGTAGTATCTCTCTGCAGCACACAAACCTGTTCTCTTCTGCTGGCATGAGCCATCTGCACATGAGCACGTTGTGTTGGGGTAGCAGAGGCTGGTCTCTTTGATGGCTCATTTCTAGAGGGACACTTTGGTTCCCTCTGTTCTTTCCAAGAAATGAGTGTCTCAGAGATGACACAGACTGATGGATACCACAAAAGATGATGAGGCCCAGACACCTGCTGTGTGGGCACTGCCATATTGTTAGGGAAGAGAAAAGCATTTAAGTTTGACGTTGCAGCAGTGTTGCTTAGGTTGCAGGTGGTTACACACCTTCACACTCTTGCCTGGTTCAGAAAATATATTTATTCTCAAAGTTAGGTCTTGTGAGTAGAGAAAGGGGCTGAAAAGTACAACTTCCTGTGCCATTGTAGCCAGAAGCTGCTGTTTGCTTCTGACCAGGAGGCTTTAAGATGATGCCAGATGGGGCCATTAAAGCTGTGCAAACAATAAGGAGCACATAGGGGAGGCTGTTAATGGGTTTCTTTTGGAAGCATCAGCTGGAGTTGCTGAATGGGGCACATGACCTATTAAAAAAAGCCACTTGAGAAATCTCTGTGCCTGCTGAAATGATGGGAGTTTTTTACCCTCCCTGTTTATGCCAAGCCACTAAGGACCTGACATGCTGGATGCTCGCACACTTGTGTTTGCAGCTTTGCTCACTTGCCAATATGCTTTATGGCTTGTGCTCTAAAGCACTGAGATCAATGGCCTGGGTGAAGTGTCCTGACCACATCGTTCTAAACCGAGAGGAAGCCACGTTTAAGGAGATGGCTTCCATAGAAAGGTTGTTTGATTACAGCTTCTGGGAAGGGGAAGCCTACTTTTAGTGAAGGTGCTTTCCATGGTTACAGACCACTTTTTTCCATGGGGAGCTTGAGATGGCTAGCAGAGGACTTGGGAGTAAGTTCTTAGGCCTTGAGTTCTGTTGGGGAGTTATGTGACACACAGGTTGGGTGATCCTCTGATCACCTACTGATTCATTTTGTGCCATGTGAAGGGAAACGACCCTACCTGCAGTAGCCAAAGAAAAAATTACATGAATGTTAAGTCATGTTAAAAAGGAAAATACAGGTATGCTCCTTACCAGTGGATACACATCTAAAATTGCCTCACGAGGTATTGTCATGCTGTCTGTCTTGGCAGAATATTTCAATGTTCTGGCTTGAATTAGGGGGATTGTATTTATTGTCACAAAGGCAGTTAGTTTTAAATGTGCATGACAGAACAGTACTCAGCAGTTTCAATGAAGAATTGTTCCTTTAATCACAGCAAAAATAGTATCTCAAGTAGCTATACTTTTGCCACTGCCTGTGTAGATGTGGTCACTCTTGTTCTATTCATTCCTGTCACTGAAGCTCCTCTGTAAGCTCCCATATGGAAAGAAAGATTGAAGAGCAGGCCTTCCATGCCCCAGCCACTGGAGACTCTGTGTCTGATGGTGCTTTTTGAGGTTGTGTGCCAAGTGAGAGTAGGAAAGCCTTGCCACTGCATACAGAGGTCTAAGCGAGCTCACAAGAGGCAGGGGAGAGTCCTTTCTGTGGTGCACACTGAGCGTTACTTCATCCCTGTAGAGATGCAGGGCTTGCTCTCCCCCCTGAAAGGTGCTATCGTCTGTATTTCATAAATAGCAGAGTCTAAAGGTGCTGATAAGTCTTTGCAGAGATACAGGAAGTGAGAACAGATTAGGCCTTGGAGGAACACCCGTAGGAACAGCATGAAAGGAGACGTTACATTTGGCTTTATCTGTGCTAACAGTGAACAACTGTACAATAACTAGGGGAAAGGATGGGTGTTGGTTACTGGGGACCAGCAAGAGCAGGATTGCTCTGCAGGAGAGGATGAGCTGGGGGCAGCCATACAGCAGGCAGGGACAATGCACTGCCGGATGGGATGGCTGACAGGCAGGGCTGCTGACATAACCGCCTTCTGCTCACAGTCTGATTGGCACAGTCGGACAATGTAAGATAATGCTGAATCATATCTGGGGACAAAACAGGGAGTTGGGATCAGCAAAGGACAGACAGGAACAAGTATTTCTGTGCCACAGCTCAGGCAGAGACTGGGGGCCTGAGCTTCAAGGGAACTCTGGGACCAAGGAGCATCCGTACCTGGACAGAGGTCCCAAGTGATGCTCTCCAGGGTAGTTGAGGCTCATTAATGTACTCAGGGCTTGAAAACATGCTTCTGCATCTTTGCAGTGATGCCTTAGCCCACCTCTGTGCAAAAGGAGCTAAAGACTCTTCCATTTGTGACAACATCCCCTGGAAATTGCACAGGACACTGGGTGGGTTTGCAGGAGATACACAAGGGAGTGTGCGGTTTGAGTTGGGAGTGTGTTTAGCCAAATTCTCAGGAAGTCGGTGACAGATCATTAAGTTAAACTTGGAGACAAACTTAGCATATTGCATGTGACAAAATCAATTCTCCAACCCCTTCAAACTGTTGACGATTTACACTGAGATGGCAAACAGAAAATAACATGATGCCAGAACCTTCTGGAGCTTAGATTAGGCTTGTTTCAAAGGAGATGCTTTCTTGAGTAAGCAGCAGTGAAGAACTGATAAGGGACCTTCCCACTGTCATCACCTCTCCTTGCCTTTGCTGCATGCCTGTAGTTGAAAGGGAAGAAAAATCTGGCAATATGGTCACTGTCACTGTAATTCCTAAATCTCTAACCACCTGAATACAGTTCTGCAAATCCTTCCCATCCCTTGCCTGTGCCTGGGAGCCCTTCCCATCTGCGAGGAAACATCACTGGAAGGAACATCAGCTTGAAGTGTTTTCTCTCCCACTTGCCACCTTCCAACTTTGGTTGCTGAGAGAAGAACAGAAAGGCTTTTAACACCATCCAGTGACCCAGCCCTAAGTACAGTCTCCTGGATTTGATCTAGCTGGGGAGACAGGAGGTCAGCTCCAGGGGCCAGGAAGAGTGAGAGAAACCATGTCAACAGGCTGCTCCCGCCGTGTCTGAGTGGTGAATGATGAGCGTGTGACACGGTAGAAGGAGTGAGGGTGCTCACCTGGAAAATGTTGTGGGAAGCCTGTCACGGATGTTTAAGTGCTGACAAGATGTGTCTGAGATATCCTTGCAGTGCATTTAGGATAAGAGTAATCTTTCTCATGGTTCCTGATTCGGAAGGAAAGTTGCTGCCCTAGTTCATAGTGGGGGAATGAGCAGCAGGTTACAGCTTGATGAGGGGGAGGAAGGTCAGTTTTCAGTACGGAATAATGCTTCTTTACTTATGTGAGGACTGAATGGGCAGTTGAAGGTGGGGATTTGTTTCTGCCATCTTCTCTTGATCCATAGGTCTGGTCCCAAATCAACTGAAATCACCAAGACCTCATTTTGCCTGAGCTGGTTTTGAAGCAGGGTCTATTTCAGGAACATCTCCAAACTAGTAAATCCTTTGGTCCAACATGTGACATCTTTCGGAGGAAAACATCCATGGGATAAGTCAGCTGCCCTTCAGTGGTCAAGTGTGTCCCATTACCTCCACGAATGTTGCAGGTGAGGTTGGAGATGGCATTGGGCAAATCTGATAGCCAGAGACTTGTGAGCAGTCCTGTTGCAGGACTTGCTGTACAGAAAAAAAAAACCAGGTCAGGGGTTTATAATCTAAGAGCAAAAGTACTTCCAGTCGCTGTAGCTCTGTCTGGGGAGCAGTGGAGACTCATTTAAACTAAACTGCACTCTATCTGTCATGAGAAGTAGATGTGATGCAGCAGTGGTGTCATAAACACGGTGCAGAGCAGTTTGTCCTGCTGAGGAGCCACGCTGACTGCTTTTCCCCTGGTATCACAGGCAGCGCGTTCACGCTTGTTTCAGTGATCTGTGTGATGGGCTCCGGTCTGCATTGGAAGCGATCAGTGTGTGTGTGTGGGGGGGTGTTTGCCTGCAGACCCCTGACATGCTCTCTGTCTGTTCAGAACTCCAGTAATGTTGGAAGTTTCTGGTAGTGTGAAGGGAAGGAATTGACACTTGGAACTAGTTCTTCTATAGTAAATTGTCATAAGAAATAATGACTTGGTGGGTCATTAGCATGTCCCTCCCGACGCCTTGTGAGGAAACACGTGTGCACTGTGGGACCAAAACTGTTGTTTGAACAGAGGTGACTTGTCTAATTCCAGCATCAGTTTAAATTGGTAAAGTGCACTCAACTTCCCAGCAGTTTTCCTCCTTAGGATGCAGTAAGCAAGGACAGAACCAGATCCTGATCTTGAGCAGATCCTGTTCATTGATCTATTGTCCACACTTCAGGGAAATCAAGGTAAAACATGGGAATTTTTGACCGCTTATCTGAGGGCAGGAATTTGAATCTAGTTTTGTTTCTCTGCCCGTGTTCATCGCTCACACTCCTAATTGCTGGAGTTCTGTCACTCTGCAGCAGGCAGCTGGGAGAGCTTGGTAATGTTTAGCCCTTGAGCCTGACCTGGCTCGGGCTCCCTGCAAAGTCCGAAGGAGAGGAAAGAGTTTTAACTGGATTTAATTGGGGTCGTCTTTGCCCATCAGCCTCTTCCTACTCACCTCCTCGGGGGGTTGAGCTGGGGCTTTACTAACTGGTGGAGATGGAAGGGTGGAGAGGAGAAGATGTCTCCACGTCAGAGCCGTACAGCTGTCATTCTGGGTTACTGAGCAGACAGGAGATGGTGCCTGCAGGAAAGAAAGATGGTTCCCACCTGTCCAGAGCTAATGAGGATGTTTCTGATGTCAGTAAAGGTTTCCTGGTCACAACAAAAAGACAGTAATCCTCACAACCCAGTCATGAACAATAGGCAAGTAGAGGTGGAAGACAGAAGTGAAAAGAGTTGGGAAATAGGATGCAGATGATACATGGAAGAATTGGAAGAAAAGGGAGAGAGGAAGAAAAAGGAGGAGGAAATAAGACACGGAAAAGAGGAAAATGAGGATGTCTGGAGGAAGTAGGGAGGAAATGGAGAAATAGGTGGAATAGATTCTGAGGTGTTAAACATTGAAAGGGCATTGGGAATGGACCAGAACAAAAAGAGCTGAAGGAAGAACTGAAGAAAGCAGCAGTGGGTGAAGTGATTAACCTAACAGCTTCATTTAATGGAAAAGTTTGAGAAGCCAAGAGCAGTGAAAGATGGGACAAAGCTTGGGCATAGAGAAGTTAAGGGAAAAGTGAGGGAGAAGGTACTTTTGACTCTAATATCAAATTTTTAATCCTACTCTTGAAGTAGTTATTGACAGAAGATAAAAAATAAGACATGTGCTACAAGTTAGAAGATGGGAGAAGTGCACAGAGGTAGGAAGCCTGACCCAAGCCCTGCACGACTGTTGCTGGTGGGCATCCTCTGCTCACTCTGCAGCACGGATGTACTCTGAGCGCATCCTGGGAGTCTGGTAGGAGCAAGGGTCAGGCAGCTCTCAGGCTGTCAGAAATGAAGTTGAGGGGCCTTCAGTGTAGACAGTGGCTGTGGATGTCCATTGTCATGGGCATCCTTAGTCTAAAATCTGACAGTCCGTTTCCACGAGAAGCTTGGAAGTAGCAGAACAGGGTTTGAGACCTAGCCATGAGCTGAAGTTGCTCATGTAGCATTTGGATTTGGAGCCAGTATTTGCATCCTTTCATACTGCTTGCGTTCTGTGCAGGTGTTTCTGCTCTTTGTGGAGGACACCACTAATATGAAGGGAATTTTATGAACATATAAAAATATGTATTTATATCTGTTAAAAATATATATTATTCTATGATAAATCTATTAGTATATAATGCAGAAATTGGTCCAAATTATTCTGTAAAACAGCATTTGACTTTCTGTGACTACACAGAGCACATGTTGTATTTCAGTCATATAGTTCAAGTTCAGTTCCAGTCACAGACTGTGCATCATTAGACAGCAAGATAACAAACCAAAATGAAACTCCAAGAATTTTCTGCTAACACATCATGTTATGTAGCTTCAAGTGGTATTTTTTAACAATCCTATGCTAATCCTAACAATTTCAGAAGTTCCCAGCCTTCCCCAGGCCCTTGGGAAGGTGGCAGAGCTACAACAGAGAGTGGTGGTTGGCAGTTTCTTGCTTCTTACTCCTGGCTCTTCCTTACTCCTAGCTGAAATACTTATGCAGGAATTTGAAGACCAGAAATTACTATCGGGGTAATGAAAGCTGCCCAACACATGTAACACAGGGAAAGGACTTTCCTCAGGAATTACACACCAGTCCTCTAACTTCCTTGTCACTGGCCTCTCAAGGAAAAAATCTTCAATCTCAACATAAAGCAAAAAGAGAATCCATTTGAAGTATTGCCTAAAATATGGACATCAACTAGTAGGTCAGCTGCTGGGATAGCAGCTATCATCTGTGACGTATGAGTAAGAAGCAGACAGCTGTAAGAGACTTGTCCAGGAACATGTAGCAGTTCTGCTGCAGGAATGAAACTGTGTGGTTTTACAGCCCTTGGAAATGGGTGTCATTCTCACGGCCACCCCCTACTCCTTTATTCTTTTCCTGTAGCAGATTTACTATGGAAGCACCAACAGGTCCTGCTCACACATTTTTGTCAAAATAGGGCTTGTTTTGTTGGTGTTTCCTCCCAAGAATAATATATTATCAACAGTCTTCTATGTGCTATTTCTTTAAATCCTGTGAAAAATCTTACTTTGGAAAACTGATTCTTCCCCTTCCTAGTATCAGATACCATATTTAGAGGTTCCTGTGTGTTTTCCATCTTTCTGTTGGTTTGAAATTGCTATCAGTATCAGAACTTGGAACAGTTGTGATACCAAATGTCACGCTGAAGGTGTGATGTCTCTCACTTTGTTCTAGCTGTCTGATGATCATCTGTAGTCGGTATGAGAAGATCAGCAGCTCCAGAGCACAATTCAACTCATCTTAAAATAGGTGTCAAAGCAAAAGCGAATCCAGACTGTCCTGTTAAAAACAGGAAGACGCTTGAATCCACCCAAGAAGGACAGATATTTCTGTCAGTGCAAAGCAGCCATTGCCTTTTATAAGTTTAAAAATAAACCGAAAGCAAAGCACATAGCGATACAGCACTGGTGCTCCCTCTCAATGTGCTGTTACAAACCAGTGTAGAAAAGCTACCAAATTTCAGAGGGGAATTTTAAATTAACTGTCAGCACATATAAACCCAGGTTTTTTAATTATTATTTTTTTCTATATTGAAAATTCTGGCATGTCAGTCTCATCAGATACCTGCGAGGCATCGGTCCGAAGCAGAACAAAGCCAAAGTACGGACATTAAAGCAGTGCTGGGCAGTGATACGGAGGAGCGTAACTCCAATCAGGGCTTCCAATTATCCTCCTCATTTCCCAGCGTTTGCCACTGGCCAGGATCAAGACTGGGAAACCACGGGGTCGTTTCTTAGTCAAGTTTATTTTAGAGTTCAGACACATTATTAGTGCTTCGTTCTGCTGAAGGACGTTGGGTACTCCCCTGTGAGATGCCAAGTGGGTTGGGGCTGTTTGCTGGAGCTGTCCTGCTCTGTCCCCGCTTGAAACTCCAACATGTCACAGTGAACAATCACAGCCAAACCCTGGGGAGGTCAAAGCGACAGGCCCTGGAGTTTCAGCCTCAAATAAAACTTTTAAACGAATACATTGGGGTCTTTCTCTCTCATCCCAGCCCCCCCTCAGCTCCCCTTTGCTGCCCTCCTCCCTTTTCTCTTTGAAGAAGTGTGTGTTGATGTAAGTGGACAACACAGGGAGTCAATAAAGGGGGTATCGAGAGCCTAGGAGGAGATTGCCTGCAGCAACAGAGAAGACACAATTACTGCAACAACTGTCCAACCAACCACAGCCAGGAGACTCCACTTAATCTAATTGAGTGTGAAGGCAGGCTGGAGACACAGGACCTGCTCCTCCACCCCCCCCTCCCATAATATAGACACTATTGGCTGCTAATTGGCGCCAGTGGGCTGGTGCTAATTGTGCTGATGTCTTGGTCTGAGGACAGGCATGTGAAGGATGAAGGGGTCTGCTGGGAATAGGAGGAGGGAAGAGCGAGGGAGACAGTGGTCATAAAAGTTGGAACAGGGCTTTAATTTCATATCAAATATTTAAGTAAGTGAGTGGAAGATCTGTGAACTCTCTTTGTGGTAACCCACAAAAGGCCTTGGAGAATACCGACCCCCCTGCCTCCAGCCCTAGTGATGAGCTGTCTGACTTGCTGTGTTCTTCCTCCTTAGCTTTGTTTAATTAATTGTGAGAATTGCTAACGAGCCTTTATTCCTCTTTGAACCTTCTTTCCTTTCTTCTATTGCTAGTTTTTCATTCTTTATTTCAAGGAGTCAGCTTTTCCACCTTGTGGGCTGTCCAGTTTGCTGGCCTTGGTCGCACAGGAATTTTGGCTGAACAGGACAGCTAAGTAACGTTCCTCACCCTGTGGTTAGGTATGGTCTGGTTTGTACAGGCAAGGCCCAGGGTGATAGTGGTGACTGTGCGTGGTGCTGTTCCTTACAAAGGTCCCATCAGATTTGGGGTTCTGGAGGTTCACAGGTATCAGGAAGACTTGTTCACATAGACAGGATCAATGTGCTAAATGCTCAGATGTATGTGGCAAAGTTAAAACAGCGACTTGTACTCCCAGTGTGGGTATCATCAGAGCTGTGTAGTTACGTGGGAGTTATGTATTTCACACAGGGAAGGTGTGATAGAGAGAGGGGAATGATCGGTATTTTATTAGTAATCACAAGATGTTCATGTCCCTAGTGCCTCCTAAAAATGGACCATAACCATAAAAGTCACTTGGGCCTTGTAACGCTGCACAAAACAGTGTATAAATAACTTTACAATTATAAGCCTGGAACGGTTCTGATTCCGTTACCTTTGTGCAGTGTGTAAAACAGTGGTGACTTGACTTGCTTGGCCTCGGGGCTCTACTGCTCTAAGATGTTCAATATTAAATAATAATTGCAGAAAGTACTTTAAAAGGTTCTCTCAGTTGGATGTTCTGAATTCATATATATATCACAGGCCACTGAATTCAGATAACGGTTTCAACCTAAAATTAAATTTTAATTTAACGATATCTAAGCAGTTTTAAGCTTTTTATAAATTATCACAATGAGCAGTTTCTTGAGTGAAAGACTGGGGCACCCAGAGTTCCCTGCCTCTTTCTTCCTCTCAAAATATAATAACGGAACTGATGTATGAGGCCTTTAAACTCACTTGACAGCACGTCACTTTTACTAAGGAGGGCAGAAAGTGACTGAAAGCTCCAGAGTGATTTGTTTCAAAACCTAACTTCCAAATCCTGAGTTCATGAACAATCGGTTCTGTCTTATAATCAAAATATGCCTACCTCTTCCATGCAGACACAAACTTCTAGAATATGGCATCCTTAAGATCGCCTGTAAGCCTGGTAGAAAGGCAAACGTCGTAGGTCATGGATATATTGGGTCAGACTTGTACCGGGTACAAAAAAAATGCTGTATGTGGCTATTCTTTCTCAGCTCAGTCTTCCTCTTCAAAGGAGCTCATGACTTGTGCAGATCCATCATATACCTTCTGCAGATGATGTGGCGTTTACTTTGGAGCTCTTGGTGGATCCTGCAGGCTGTACAAAATACCTTTAGCACCAGAGCCTGGATTCTGATTATTAATCAGCTTGTTTTCCTTGTCACTCTGGATATAACTCTGTAGTGCAGTGTTGTTCTGAGGTACCCAGACTGGCTAAAAAAAATGCAGTTGCATGGTTGATACAGCTCTCTTATGACTGTGTTCGTGTTCTCTCCTTCCTTTTCATAGAATCTCAGAATCACAGAATGCTTTGGGTTGGAAGGGACCTTAAAGATCATCTAGTTCCAACCCCCTGCCATGAGCAGGGACACCTTCACTAGACCAGGTTGCCCAAAGCCCCATCCAACCCAGTCTTGAACCCTGCCAGGTTGGGCAGGGTTCCACAACCGATGGGGCTTCCACAACCTCTCTGGGCAACCTGTGCCAGGGCCTCAACACCTTCAGAGCAAAGAATTTCTTCTTAATATCTAACCCAAACCTGCCCTCTTTCAGTTTAAAACCATTTTCCTTCCTTTTCCATCCTGCTACGGTTAGTTTTCATGCTTTCCTGTGAGTCGACAGCAGTGATCGTACAGACATGGGGGAAATCAGCTCTCGGATCCATCTGAAAGCTCAGACACCTTCTTTTTATTTTCTTTTGGGTACTTTTACTTTTTTGCTATGCTAATTTGTAATCAGCAAGCTGAGTTGTCTGGTTGGGTAATAGCAGGATTGCTAGTGCTGACAGCAAGAAAGCAAGAGGAATGTGTAGTTAGGAGCCCTGAGACTGTCCCATTGTGGGCTTAGTTTGGCTTAATCCAGCTATAAACTTAACAAATGTGGTTTGGTTTAATCTAGATAGCCCCTGTTTGACCATGTAACGCTCTAGGGGTTATGGGGATTGCATGGCTGAGTACATTCCTTCAGTTAAATAGATCTCTCTTGTAATCTGCTGTAAAACTCAGATTAAGTTACTGAAAAGCATGTAACTTTGCAGCGGTCTGTGCAGGATCTCCTTGCTCAGTAGCACCCGGATCTGAATCAGCAAAGCACTTGCAGTCAGTGCTCTTGGGTGCTTACAGCTGGGCTTGTGCTTTGGTGCTTGCCTGAGTTGAGTGGACGGGCTGGTCTGTTCAAAGGTGAGTGCTGGTGGAGCTGGGCTCTTGGGCAGGGTCTCTGTAGCACTTTGGTCCGCCCTCAGCTTCCAAGGACGTAGTGCAAGAGTGAGCCCAGATCTCCTAAATAGTAATTTCCACCTTCAAGCACGAAACTCCCCTTTGGCATCATGCTGAGTCTCTCTTGAACCACTGAATCTAACTAACTCTGCTTTAACAAAAGAGAATATTCATAGAGCTTTCCCCTAGTTCAGCCCAGGAGTGTCTGCGGGGGTTATTTCTGTGAAAAACAATAGGTGACGCATTTGATTGTACTCTGAATTGGGAAAACAAGGAAAGCTGCCATTCTAAAGGAATCCAAGTAACAGCAGACTGCTTTCCTCACTTTTAGTGGGTTCATACCCCAGAACAAAACTAATTCAGAATTTCTGCTCACTTCAGTGGGCTTGGAATCAGGGCGTTAAGCAGAGTTACAGTGTTTTCACAGAATCAGAATTACAGAATCATAGGGGTTGGAAGGGACATCAATACATTGAGTCCAACCCCCCTGCAAAAGCAGGTTCCTTAGGACACATCGCACAGGTAGGCATCCAGATGGGTCTTGAATATCTCCAGAGAAGTAGACTCCACACCCCTCTGGGCAGCCTGTCCCAGGGCTCCATCACCCTCGCTGTGAAGAAGTTCTTCTACAGATTGGTGCGGAACTCCTGTGCTCCAACTTGAAGCTATTGCCCTTTGTCCTGTCCCCACAGAC
Source organism: Zapornia atra (assembly GCA_013400835.1). Lineage (NCBI taxonomy): Eukaryota > Metazoa > Chordata > Aves > Gruiformes > Rallidae > Zapornia > Zapornia atra. The sequence goes on along the minus strand of VZTU01031005.1, from coordinate 251,756 downwards.
ACTGAGAAGAGGCTGGCCATTTCCCCGTGTGTTGTTTTTTATGCATTGGCTTCAATAGTTCAGTGCCAAATGTGGGAAGCTGAAGAACTGAGTCATTCTATCAACTTGGGTCTTATTTTTCTTTCTTCAGAGGATTTATACATTTTATCTTGTAGTGCTGCTTTGAAGGGCAACTGTGACCAGGGAATAAAGGGAAGAACCCAGCTCCACTGGCTTAAAGTGCAGAGTAATTTTTCTTTAAAGCTCCTTCCTCTGTCCCATGCCTTTTTTCTGCACATACACTCTAAGTGAATTCCTTGACACTGGAAGAGATTGGTTTGACAGGCCTGATGATTCACACCTCCTGTTGAGCTTCCTACTTCAAACCAGTCCAGGCTGACACAGGAGGGGTCAGCAACTTTAATGGGAGGCTGTGATTACAGCAGTTTTGACCAAGGTGGAAGCAGGAGGTATCTGAACAGAAGACCTCACTCTTCCATTAACAAGTGGAAGAATTTGTACGCTCAGTGTTTTGGTGTGTGTGTGATATAGGTGAGACTCTCAACACAAACCTCAAAGTGTGGTCTGAAGCCATCTTTGGCTTCCCTTTTAGACAAGCGAATTCTTACTGAGCTGTTCAGACTTCATGGCTGATGGGGTGATATCATCGGTGCTGGGAAGCTTCCCTTGCCAGCGTATCACAGCAGGATAATTTTTACATGGTAAATAGCTATTCATTACTGCTGGTTTAATGTCACTCTCGGTGAGAGCTGGGGCTTGGCGGGTAGCTGGCTGAACAGTGCTGAACACGTGTGCGTATTAAAGATCAAGGAGCTCATTATCTACACTGGCAGGGGAGGGAGCGCCTGAGGCTTCCCCAGTGCCTTTGCAAACTAGTAAAATGAAAACTTGCCTGTGTACTTGGAACAAGAATCAACACAGCAAACTCAAGTGAACATACGAGCCCCTCAGCCCAGCTGCTGGCTGCACGGTCCCTCGTGACCCTGGCACCACAACATGTGCCCTTCTTGGATACAGGCACAGATAGATGAAGTGTGTCACTTACACTTGCCCAGTTTACTTCAGGGTGTAGAAATGGGAGTTGAGAGAAATTAGAGTGTGTATGTGTGCACCAAGCAATATTTGTATGTGCCTGTCCCTGTACTCGCAGACAGAAGTACCCCACATGCGGCCTACACTGGCACAGCATGCACGTTTCTCCCTTTCTTCGATAAAATAAAAAATCCCATTGATTTTTACTTTTCATGCTTCCGTTACCAGCTCCAGCTAACAACTGCCGTTGCTGTTCCTTATCAATATTTGATGAGTAGGGTGAGGTGGAATGGAGAAGCCCTGAGAGTTTCTCCTCCTAAATGGTCTCTGTGAGGGTTGAGGTTTTTGTGGCTTGTGTTTATTTTCTGTGTCTGTTTTACTTGGTTGGTTCAGGTCCTGAAGGTGACTTCTGCTGAAAGATAGGATAGAAATAGGGCATCTCTCCCCCCACCCCCGTGCCTTTGTGTCTCTGTTTGCACTCTCGTGTTGGCTCATTGAGGATTTTGCAGGCTTTTTAGATCTCTGCGAAATTTGTGAACGGTGGAAGGTCAAGCAACGCTTGTCTGTACATAGCTGACATAACTTATCCTTAACTATTTTTTCCCAAGCTTTATCCAGCTAAGTGTTCCCAGGAAATAAGCTCTCATTTTTAAAATTATCTTTCAAATCACAAAATTAATGACAGCCCTAGTGCCTTACTAAATTCTGCCTATAGCTGTTAAAAAAAAAAAAAGTAGTAACTCCAGAATAGAGCAGCATACCTTCAGGGCATATCTGAGAGTTATCCTTCTTCATTTATTCTCCCCTTGCTGTAAAAAAGAAGTTTCCATAGTACCTAAATGAGAACATTCTTTCTTTTCTTGTGCTTAAGCAGCAAGTACAACTTTGTGGATGGGAGCTTATGTCAAGGTAAGGTCAAAGGTTCATTCATTACTAAAATGTAATACTTGCTCAAACAGACAGCACTTCTACAAATGCTTTTCCTGCTGAAGAGCTAGTTTCAGTTCACAGGCATGGAGACCTTGGGTGGGATTACCCAGAGGGCAGAACGGGAAACACGACCGAGTCCTTGTTTTTGGTGAACACTAAGGTAAGCGAGAATGTTGGGCAGGCAAACATGGGCACATTCAGGAAACACAACAAGGAGAGCGTGTGGAGCTTGGCAATGGACATGCTGTGTTATGAGTGTTGGGTAAGCTGCCAGCTATCCAACTTCTGCATTCTCCAGCTTATTTCTAGGTTAGTGACCAGTTCCATCACAGGCAGTTGTGTTGTCAGCTGCAGTGTAACCCCTGCAGCTCGGCTAAGCAGCAATGTGCTGGTGGCACACCATAGAATCACAGTATCTCCTGAGCTAGAAGGGATCCATCAGGATTACCAAGTCCAGCTCTTGGCTCTACACAGGGCCAGACAAGTCAGAGCAGGGCACTGAGGGCATCATCCAGATGCTTCCTGATCTCAGCCCAGCTCGGGGCTGTGACCTCTTCTCTAGAGAGCCTGTTCCAGCGCCTGACCCCCTTCTCAGTACAGAACCTCTTCCTGACATCCAACCTAAACCTCCCCTGTCATAGCTTCATGCTGTTCCCTTGGGTTCTGTCCCTGGTCACCAGAGATCGGTGCTTGCCCCTTCACTCCCCCTCACTGGGAAGCCATAAAGTCAGAGACTAACCAGCAAACACAAGCAGCTGACAAAACCAGTAGCTCAGGGTGTTACCGGATGTCACCTGTGAATGCTAACATCTGGAAGCGACACTTGCAGCAGTGTCAGTCGTCTTTGCAATGGGAGAAGGAACAGCCCCCTTCGTTCTTCCCTGAGATTGAGACTGGAAGGGCTTATTGTGGGGAGGTGGAGGCTTGTCGGTTAGGTTAATGTAGGTGTGGGCATTGGAATTCTGTCTGCACCTTAGGTGATAGCAACAGGGTGACCACTGAAGAAGGAACAATTTGCAAGTCTAGGAAAAACCCTCGCTTCTAGCGTAGACATCAATAAATAGCATTGTAGGAGTGACTGGCAGGTCGCTTAAGGATCTGTGCAAGCATCACATTCGCATGAGGCAAAAAATAGTGGGGAGAGCATAATATCTTCTTTATCCTCTTCCCCCCGCTCCCCTCCAGAATTACTGTAGTGAACGTGGATGGTTTGTTCCTGAAGGAGTCAGAATTTAGTTCTGACTTTGAATTGTATGTTCTGCCTAAATAAAATGCAATCTAGAGATCAGGGGAGACAGGGATAAGAGAAAGACAGATGGACGTTCCTTATCAGTCCCCCTGAACACCCTATATTCTTTGTTCTTGCAGATTAGCAAATTCTACAAAGAAACTTTTAAGATTAAACTCAAAGATGATTAAACAAAAGAAAAACACTGCTTCTCCACCATTCTGTTATTTTTTGGGGTTTTTTCTTGATCACGTATCACAATTGGATGATGTCATTAGGAGTCATTATTCCTGGATTTCTAATGACCTTTCACCTCCCTGGGGTTCAGGAGCATTTTCCCAAGGGTGCAGAGGTATCTTGTGGGTCATTGCATTGCTCTGGGGCTTGCAGTCGGACCAGCTCAGCTCCTGTTAGCCCCTGAGGAAGGATGCAGATCGAAGGAGAGCCGGCAAGACGGCGGGCAGCCAGTGTTATTTTCGGACATCCAGAGAGGCCTTGAGTCTCGGTTCATTAAAATCTCTAAGCTGAAGGGCTGTGCAACTGGTGTGTCAGAGACCTTTGGGTTATGACTCCAAGGCAGGATTTCTGCCAGTGATGGCTACCCCTATGGTCTGTGTTGGATGGAGGAATCTGGTGGGTTTTCTGGAGATGAAAGATGACTGTTTTACTGTACTTACATGTGTGTGTACTCCTTAAAACTTGCAGAGGGTTTCAGAATGCTGGTTTTTGGGTGTTTTTTTTCTGCTAGAATTTCTATAGCACTCTTCTCAGGCCGAGTAGATTATAATTTTTAAAAATCTGTCATTTTTTTCCTCTCCCCTGTCCCCAAATTTACGTCATTACAGTGGTGTAGAAGACAGGAAACCGCATCATTTCCTGTGGAGGGAAGACACAATTCATCTATTCCCTGAGACGCAAGGGTTTGGGTAATTAGTTAGGGAAATGGAATGAATAGCATCCATGAGAGATTCAAAGGAGCCAAACACCGACACGGTGCAGCAAAACAGGATTAGTAAGTTTGGCTTTGGGGTGGTTTGGGGTTTTTTTTTCCTCCCACATAAGCTTTCTGTGTCAGGTACTGCACTTGTGAAACTTTCACCTTGGTTGCTGAGCCCTTGGAGACCCAGATGAGCTCTTCTGAAAAGCATGACCCCCTCCTTCCATCCAAGAGATCAGTTCCAAAGCACTGTGCACGGCACGAAGGGCAGTGGGACAGCTTGACTGCATGTGGTGGCAGTCGCCCTTGCAGCGCAGGCGTGTTCTTTCGCACAGTTCAGGGATGTTTTTGCAAACTTTTTCCAAAGTTCCAAGTGATTCAGAGCCCTTTTGAAATAGATCTATTTGGAAGAGCAAACATTGTGTTAGGAATTTATCAGACTCTTCAAAGCTTAGGAGTATTCCCTGCCATAGGTCTGGGAATTCTGGGTAGGACTTTTCCATTTGGATTTTTGCTCTTGGAGTTGAAGCAAGCATGTGTTCTGTTTGTTAAGGTGAACCCATAGGTCATTCTTCAGTTTGTGGTTAAAGAAAGTAAATCAGGGAAAATTACTTTGTATTAAGGAAAACACTTTCTGCATAATTTTAATGCTGCTTTTTACATCTGGGTATGGTATGAAATAAGAAATTCAGACAAGTCTGGGCTTTTTTGAGAGATGTAGTGGCTTCATTTCAAGTGTAAATACCTAGGGATGTCTTACACTTTGGTGATTCTGCTCCTGTGCTGGCAAAGTTCAAGCCTGTCCTTGTTCTGATCTGTGTTCTGCCAGTAAGAACTGCTCTTGAAATTGAAACGTCATGTGGAGGACAATGTAGGGATTCAGTTATGACAGGAGAAGCTTTCAGTAACCATGTGGGGCATGGCCAGCAACACCAGCGTAAGGGGTCTACATCAGAACAAGCAGCAAGACAGAGAAGAGGCAAAGCTCTTGGGATGGCAGTTTTTCAGTTGCAAGGCATAAATCTGGGGCTTGTCCAAAGCCTGCTGTGAAATGCTGCTAGTTGAAGAGAAAGGAGAGAGTAGAGGCTTTCAGAAGGCAGTTCTTGCTGTGCTCCTGGGACACTCTGGGGATGACACAAAGATAAGCAAGCATGCAGAGGTCTTGGGGGTTTTGATTCTTGGTTTGTTGGGGTTTTTTTCAGGAGACCACTGCTTTTAATTCTCATTTGTTGCCCTTTTGTTGGTGATTACAGGCTTGCTGGTGTCCAGGGTTCTGGCTATAGGCCATCTGGAAGCGCTATACTGCAGAGGCCATTAATCCAGTGCAGCACAGGTTAGCCATACTGGTTTCAGATCTGCAGATGCTGATTATCCATCTCCTGTACAAGTCTTACAGGAAAGCTGTAGCTGGGTCCTGGGAATTTACTGAGAGGACTGGGGATACAGTTTCATAGACGTCAGAAGCTGGCAGTGCTAGTGAAAAGTCTCCTGGCCAATCTTTCTTGTCCTGTGCTGCTCTTTACCTTGTGGCAGCAGTGCAAGTGTTGAGAAAACCAAGCGTGGTTGAATATGGCTGCTTCTGATTTACTGAGCTGATGGAAGCTGCTGACTTCTCTACCTGTCCTTTGGAAATTAGAGAAGGTACCGACAGTCTGGGTCAGCTCCTCATTCCTACAGACACAGTTTCTAACATTCAAAGCTGTTTGCTGACCAAAGAGCTTTGGGAGGTCTGGATGTTTTTCTCCTTGCAACTTTTGTCAGCCTTTTTTCCTTGTCTCTTCTACTAGTAAGCAAGTCCCTGGTTTTCTCACTATGCAGTGGATGTGAAGTCTGTGGGCAACATGAAGTCGCTGGGCAATGCTGACAACAGATGTCCCCATGGGATCAGTCACACTGTGATGCCAGCTAGGTGATTTTAAAGATAATTGGGTTCTGGCCTCTCTTACATGTATCTTTCACTGTTTCCTGAGTCCAGAGTCTGTTTTGGACAGATACCCCAGGTTACTCTTATCCTTAGCCTCACAGCCAAAAGCTGTTGCACGCACAGTAGCTGCAAGGCATCACGTTAACAGGTTATTCTGGGATGTCTGGGCCTGCTGTTCTCCCAGGCATCGCACCAGAGTCCATTCCTGGTGGAGCAGCAATCCAGTTCAGGTTCTGCTCTGCTTTCTGAGCGACTCAGCAAACCACATCCTTTCTCTGAGAGAAAAATGATCTCTTTTCTTCTGTAATATCTTTCCTAAAATGTGCTGTACAATCATGTCTCTGAAATATATGAGGCGATAGAGCAAATATATTGAAAAACAGCACATACTTGGCCAGTTTTGCTAACAAGTAAAATACACAGGTCTGTATATGACAACTGTATGTGTTGAAATATATTGAAAACATATTTGGACCATTCTGTATATACTGAAATACTGAAAACTGGCCAAATCTGTAAAAAATTTAAGTCTGTGTTATATATATTATATATTTAAAAAATCTTTTTTGCAAATAGATAGCAAGGAAACTTGCCATGAAGATGTGGGAAATACTAACCAGGCTTGATGTTTTCCTGATGGAAAGCAGTGCCCATGGATGCTGTGTCATTACAGACACTGCAGGAAGAGTTAATGTGGCTGCTAGCGAATAATTTGTGTACTGGGCCTAGCACGAGGGTTCATTGATCTTAACAGAGACCACTTGGTAACAGTGAATTCTAACAGTAACAGCTCCCTTGGTGTCACTGGTGCTGATTTAAGTCCTAGCATTTCTTCTTCTGCAGTCTCTTTGGATTAGCTTGAGAATGGATGGGGGAGTGGGAGCGAGAGTGGTTGTGACAGCTCTTAGGTGAAGGAGCGTGCAAGTGCTTGTGGTTTCAAGAGAAATGAGAAGTTTCTGGAGAACGAGCGTTCAGTGAGGCTTGGGGATGGATGTGACCCCTTAGCAAGTGCTCTTGTCCTGGCCTTTGCATGAAAACAAGCATCTCTGTTTAGCTGGCATTTGCGAGCGTTCTTCAGGTAAGGCTGGAGATGCCTGGATGCCCTGGATGAAGTGCCCTTTTGCGGTATGACACACAGCCTGCCAGAGCTATCTGTGATTAGGGCAGAGTTGTAGGCACAGTGCAGCTGGGATTCCCTTGTCCTTTGTCTTTGCCGAGGTCAGTAGCTGTAAGCTGTGGGCATAACTCCCCAAATCAGCGCTGCCACACTCTATCCCTAAAATCCAGCAGTCGCCCCTTTTAGGAAGGTGGTCAGCGTCTGAATTCTCTTGATGAGTTTTTATGGGTATGTTGTTATATCTCAGAAAGACATGGGGCAGGAGACCCTAGCTTTTTGCCATGGAGGATCCAGGGCTTTCTCTGACTTGTCCTTGCATGTTCTAGCAGCAGTTGGATCCCCAGTGAAGATGAGAGCTCTGCTGAGAGCTCCATATGCATATGGTGTGCACAGCATGTGCGTTGTCTGCGTGGGTGTTGCTGGCTAGGGTTGGGATGGTCTACTTTGCTTGCTGGCCCTGTTGGGTTTTGCCAGGGGAACCGTATTTATGGTGACAGCAATTGAAAGTGAGTTACTGTCCCCGAGTTGGAATGGTGAGTGTCCTAGAAGTGGTAAAAAGGCTTATGGGGTGTTTGAAGACTTGAGAGAGAGCTGGTTCTGTTTGAGAGCTAGATGGTAGAAACCAGCAAGGCCCTGGTTTCCTCATGTGAGTTACACTAGATTAGCAGCTGAGGAGGGGGAGGAGATCTTGTACAGAGAGCAGCTTTTACAGGAAGACCACTGTTCCCCCAAGATGACCTTGTTGCATGGTTTGAAAGTGAATGGTTCTATGGTTCTTTAAATTCTCCTATTCCTGATTTAGGAAAAGCATTAAGGACAATTTGTGGTCCTAAATATGGCTTGCTGTGTGTAAATCAGTGATCTCTCAAACAGGAGTCACAAATCCATGATACTGTTGACCAGAAGAATGTATTTCTGTCTACTCAGTAATACAGAGTCTGTGCAAACACTTCTGTGCCTGCAGGAAGTTGGAGAAAGATCAGCCCTGGAGAGAACCCAAAGCCAAGTATATGAGCACTCCTGTCATGAGGTGTTTGATGAGGTTTAGGAGTGTCAAAAATGAGAGTCATTTCTGGTTCACTCTTCTGAGATGCCTTCTGCTCTGGAGATTAGCCGCTCTGAATGATGCTCCTGCCTAGACCAAGGGCGGTTATGCTTCTCCTCCTGCAAAGCATCAGTGGTTTAGAGCTGGACCACCTCAACATCTCACAGCCTTAATGAAAACAAGGAGCAAACTGGAATTCTTCCGAAAAATAAACAAGCCCACTTTCATGACCCCTCCTTGACCTTCCAATGAGGTGCTAATTACTAGAGGATTAGCACCTCTTCTGTATCAGAATCCCCCAGCCAAGGAGCAGGAGGTGACAATACTCTGCACAAAATGCAAATCCAGAATTATTACTCCAAGGACAACAGACAAGGGCAAACTTAAGAGCAGAGAAACCTTCTCGACTGTAAGTTCAACCCCTTGTCTAAAACCAGTGCAAAATTAATGGCTTTTGGAGGAGGTGGGCAGGAATGCATTTCTTTTTTCCTTCATGTTAGGCAAATACGCAGCTTTTCTCTTCATTTTCCTTCACAACTCAATAGAATGCATTTCTTCAGTGTGATAGCACTATCAAAAAAGGCTTATTAAAAATTAACTGCACCAGCATCTTTATGTATCTGATTGTGCTGAATGTCATACCCATTCCATCCACCAGCAAGCTGGAATGACAACTGGGTGAATTAGGACTTGCACAGGAAGCCCTGGCAGAGGTTTGTGTGCTTTGGGAGTGATATTCTGTCAGGCTGAGACCCTGCAAGCTCATAGACTGTGTAGGGTGGTCTCATCAGGTTCAGAGGCTGTGTTTGTTATGCTGGGTCAGTGAACCCTATGGCAGTTCACTGTTTTTGGAACGCGCTCTTGTTTTCTCTTTAGGGATTAAGGGCCCAAGAAATCACCTGAGCACACTAGAAATGACCTCTCCTGTGTGTGGTTGTAGCACAGTTGACTGCTCTATCTTGTACTTTCAAAGTCTGCAAAAGCACTGCAGAAGGGAGAAGGTTCAGGTGTATGCTGGAGTAGCTGCTGCACTGGAACATGCATCTCAGGGTATGGCAAATTTTTCACTTGAGATACTTAATTTATAAAATCTGCATACTCCAGGGAAGTGGACTTTCAAAGTATTATAAACCCAGAAGTTCTCAGTGTCTTCCATGGGACCTGTTAGGTTTCTTGGCAGTTCTTCTGAAAATCAGCCAGTGTGTTGTATCTGCAACGTTATCTAGATAATCTCCAGATTATCTAGAAATCTGCCTTGTTTTGGGGGTTATGTGATGGTTGAAGTGACAAAGTCTTTCTGTTGTGGCTATTTTCATCTAGTCCTGTATGGGGTGGAAATAAAATCCTCTGGTATGAGGGATCTTTACATTTGCACGAGGCTTTGTATGGGAGGGGGTTATTTTTGGTAGAAATTATATCTCATTAATTTTTTTAACCAGAGATTAAATTAAGGATAAATTAGATTTCAGGAGCTGACTTTAACCATGCTTTTGGCCTGTAGCCACATCTACTGACAGCCTTTTGCCAGCAAAGGCACAAAGAAGCAAGATTCCCAGTGTGGCAGGAAATGCTGTAATGCTGCTGATGGAGTGTCAGTAAATTAGTATTATAATTCCTGTTGCATGTTTTGTTTGCAAGTGATGGTCATCAGCCCAGGAACTTCCAGTATACAGGGGTGAGGAATCACTTTTCCACTGGGAGCTCCAGGTAGGTTGTATCTCCACAGGGATGGAGAGGCTGGAGTTGGCTGGAGGCAGCGATGTGCTCCGGAGGGGGGCTACACCAGGAGCCCCGGGTGCCCTCTTTGTCCTAGGGTTAGGAAAGAATTTCTGAGGTGTGAGACACAAGTTGACTGGAGCAGCCCCAAGTCTGGTGTCCAGGGTGGCCACCTGGATGGTTGAGAGATCAGAGCTCCACATGCCTTTGCTGGCAAGTGCTGTATGAGATTTGCAGATGAGAAAGAACCTGCTTGGGAGTGAACTGGCCCAACTGTCCCCCAGAACTGATAACAGACCAGTGCTCTGCTGGGGGAGGGCAGGCCACCTGAGTCTGGATCTCAAGGACCTCTTCCAAGAAGCAGCCTATTAGCTGTTCTGGGGTTTTCCTGAGTGGAAGTCCACTCATGAACCCGAGAATGCTGTTGCCACAACAGGTTTTTTTCAGTGCCACTGCGTTCTTGGGGGGAGAGTTTCTGCTTTGGATAATTGACTTTTCCAGAAGAAGATCTTTTCATCAATAAATTCCTGACCAGATCTCCTCTGAACAGCTACTTTGCCTTTACTGTTTTCTTAGATGTGAACATGAGCTGCTTATCCAGCAGTCCAGACCCCCTTGGGATGAAATACGCCCTCTTCACAGGTAAAGCCATCTCCAGACAGAGTTTTCAGATGTGTCCCTTGCTCTGTTCAGGGCAGCATGTCTTTTGTTCTTCTCTTCCATGGGCACAGATCACAGTAAGTTGCTTGGCTTTGGGCAGTGCTGCCTAAGTGGAGCTGTGCTGTAAGTGCTGGCTGCAGCCCGCTGGCTGTCGTGGCCGACACGCTGCGTAATGCAGCTTCCTGTTTGGAGAATGACCTCCCAGGTTTTCATAGAGTCCAAGAGACTCCTGGCGACATTGTTCTTCTGCAGAGGATATGTGCGGTATGGGGCCACAGTGACACAATCAGGATCTCCTCAGCGTAGTGTCCGAGTGGGGCCTCTGAATAACAACCAGATTACTATCTCCAGCTTACCCTAAACATGCCTGCCTCCTTTTACAGTTTTTGTTCCCAAGTATTGTTGCCAGGATGGATTTATGCTGGGCCATTTCCCACTCCAGCTGCGTCATTACAGTCATTGTCATGAGAACACAAAAGCAGAGACTGAATGCCTTGTGCCTTCCCAAAAATATATTTGTCCCATTGCACTGTTGTGACCTTGGGAGTATGATGCAGCTTGATCTGCTAGTGGCTACTAAGGGGAAGATTTCCTGATGGTGTGTTACTAGGGACCCTCAAAGGCCAGGGGAACAACTCGTCGTCTCGAATAACCTGGCCAGAACAGGTAAAGCAAAATTGCTGAGTGCAGAACAATTCTAGAGGACAGTAGGCAAGACGGGTGCCCACATCAGCTTAAACCTGGAGAGGGACTTGTTCTTTACGGATTCTCATGCCCGCCCCTTTTTCCGTGCATAAATGGTATCTACCCACTAGAAGGCACTGTTGGACAGTGGACAGGCTGGGGGTATAGTCAGTAGACTCTTGAGTGACATCAGGCAAGTCCCTTCCCCTTTGAGTGCCTCAGTTTCCCCATCTGACAAATGGTTAATAGTTTGAGGAGTGTTGACCGATGTGGCATAGAGTAGTTGGATGTTATAAAACATCAAGGGAGTCAGTCAAACTGTATCTTAGTTTTAGGAAACAGATAAACCAGGTGCCTTCAAGCTCCTCTGCATGACACACAGCCCCAGAAGGTGAAGAGGCTGTTTCTTCCATGGGTTTCCCATTGGTCTGTGCCCTGCTCTCATCTCCAGCCTCCCATAATGTTTTGCCATGGGGCTTGGAAGAAAACAACCGCTCGTTCAAAGGGGCACGTGCTAATTTTATAAGCTCACACAGCTCTAGTTTACAGCATGTGAGATCAGCGCAGAGCCCTGCCCAGTTAGCTTCCTCCAACACAACACCCAGAGGAGCAGCCTACAATGCCTAGCTCAAGCATTGGTTTGACACCATGTAGGGACTCCTTTTTGCAGCAGGATTTAGATATGCTGCTGATGGCGTGTGGTGGATTTTACAGCAACCAGGTTTCCTCCATCAGTGTGCTGATGCTGAGACAGGGGGTTGGTGCTTCTCTGCATCTCCTCAGCTAAGATGTTGCTTCTCGTTGGTTTTGTTTGCATAGCTCTGTGTGGTAGAACATGATTTTCTCTGCTGTTCATGGAATAACCTGAAGAAACTCTTTCAGAAGAGTCATGATTCCGCTGGAGTTCTCTGTTCTACAATAGGAAGAGGGGATTTCCCACCAATCTGTATGCCCAGCTGCGGCTTGAGTTAATGAAGCTGCTGTCTGTGTTGATGAGGATGAAGGTCATGGGCCTCCCACCTGCCTCTCCCCTTGAAGGTGTTTGGAGAGCAGGGAAGGCCTCCCTGGTTATCACAGAGTCACAGAATCATAGGGGTTGGAAGGGACCTCAAGAGATCATCGGGTCCAACCTCCCTGCCAAAGCAGGCTCCCTAGTTCATATTGCACAGATAGGAGTCCAGACGGGTCTTAAATATCTCCAGAAATACACTTTCATCGTGCCCAGGCTGAGCTGGGATGAGGGCACCTTCATCTGTGTTTGTAACCTCAGGGAGGAGAAAAAGCTGTGGAAGCTTCCAAATGATTTACATTCTCTTGCTCGTCATACCATCAGCCTAGCCTGCCAGCCTCCAGCTGGCTGAGCTGCGCAGCCTACCACTGGTTCCTGCATGGTGGGTGAACAGGAGGCTGTAGTGCCTTTCCCTCTCTCCCCAGGGTTGCACACAGGGCTGGGGAAGCACAGATGTAATCCAGGGCTCCATACCCGCACTGGCAGCTGCATGCATCCCGGCACTGAAGGATCGCTTCTCTTCCTCCTGTCTCATGTTTCTAGCCTACTCGTTCCTAACTTTTCTTCAACATAGATCTTCTCCTAAAACAAAAGTTGTAGACACCTGGCCCAGGCCTGACTCCTGTTTGAAACACATCTAGTGAGGAAGAAGTTCTTGCATGGGAAACAATTTCACATCTAGAATCCGCTCCGAGACTGAAGTAAAGAAACCAGCTTTCTGATCCCTGTTTTCTGTGTGGTCATGCAATGAGCAGGGACAATCTGGTGCTTCATGCTTATCTCCTCTTTCGATTCGTGACTGTCAGCTGCTGCTTGTTAGTGTCATATGGAGCAGAACCAATGATTTCAGCAAATGATGTGAATACAAAATACTCCCTTCACATCACTAGCTTCACCAATCTCATCTCTTCCAGCCCTTGGGTACATTAAATGTTTTGGCCTAACGAAGCTCTCTGATCTTAAAATCACTCCGATCTCAATGACCTCCTGTGGCAGCGGGTAATATTTAAAAGCCTTATGTGCCTGCAGAGGCTCCTTGTCTCTCTTTTGGGTTAATAGTTAAAAATTCATGGTTGTTTTTCAAAACCTAAATTGCTTTACTCTCTGCAAATTATTCCCCTTTCAATTCAAAATCAAACCTTTGTCTAGACTCAGCAGACTCTGGGCTAATAGCTCTGGCAGGCACAGATACCGACAGTTTATCAAGATGCTCGCTTTCTGCCCCAAACTCACTCGTCTCTATTTCATGAGGTGGTTTTTGTTTTCTTTTTTTCAGCAGCAGAAGAGTGTTTAGCTAATTGGGTTAAGGAGCCTTAGATGTTACTTGGCTCTCCGCAGAGTGTTTCTTTTTTAGTGGTGCCAATTTCCTTCACGAATGTATTTCATTGTGTGGCGCATTTGATCCTCATATCCGGAACGGTACGTGAATCCTGAACCACCCCCAACTCTTCTTTATAGCTGCTGTGTTAGTGATGCAGCACTCCATTGACTCAGAAAACGCACCCCAAAATTTAGGGGGTACTTCCAAATGAAATGAGAACGTAAAGAAAGGTAAAATCCTGCATCTGCTTCAAGTCCACGCATGTATTCCCCTGCGTAGTGGTGAGTGTGGCTAAGTGGCCAGCGCCCGCGGCGGTCCCACAGAGGTTTCCAGTTTGCACTCCAAATCTCAGCTGCGTTTGTGTAAGAGCCTGGGAAACGTGTAGAGGTGTCGAGCTGGGACGATGTACATCAGCAGAAAACATTTATGCCATAGAAGACCTTGACTAGAATTATCTTTTCTAGAACAGCTTTTGTCTGAGGTTTTGTGTCTGTGTTCAGGTAGAGGTGAACTGTCTGTGCCGGGCAGGTAGCCTGCAGGGAGCTTCCAGGGAGCAGCTACACTTACAACATCTTCTGGTCTTGCATCCCAACAGACTTACTGTGAGCAAGTCAAAAGTCCAGAGTCCAGTTGGCCTTGCTGCTAAAAATCCTGTTAGGGGTAGTACTTGAGGTATTACCTACACCTGAAATCTCTTTTTATACTGCCAGACTGGGAAAAAGGAGCTGGAGTCTGAAAGTGAAGCAAACCTTTCTGGAGGAGTAGGTTATGTGAGGGTGATGGCTACACAGTGTGGAGTTCTAGCGTTAGGAAATCGCCACTGCAATTGAAAATTCCTATGCAGAATTAATCCTGATGCAGCTGCTGGTACTACGCTAGTAGTAAATGAAACAATACTTAGCACATACAAATATTTTATTTGCATGCTGAAGCATCCTAAAACTCTATTTAGCCCACCCAAGATGAAAAGAAATCCCATTTTCTAAATAGGAAACTGGGGGAGAGGGGGGAAAAAACAATTAATCATGCTGGACCACAAAACATTTTGGAGATGAGACAGAACTGAGACCAGAGGTTCAGACTGTGGTATGTATGTATGGCAACGCTTTATTACAGGAAACTGGAGATGTAGGCACTGTTGCTGTCAGATGGAGGATACATGCTGCTGGGAAAAAGGGGACTGGCTTTGGGGAGAACAACTACTTTCTATAATTTTATTTCAGGATTCAAGTGGGCAACTTTCTCATGATTACTGCTAATCAATTATGGCTAGAAACAACCACACATTAAAATATGCAATCATAAGTCAAATGGAAGCAGACATGGCCTGTGGGATTTTTCTAGTGGTTTCTGATTGGAATGAAATCAAAAGTTAAATAAGCTTCACTAGTATTCAGTTGTGGTGAACGTTCCTAGGATTTTGTGTTAAAGGCAGAAGAGTGGGAAAACAGGGCTCAGGCTGTGCTGCAAAGTGACTGCTTCCAGCATGGATGCACAGGCTGGGCACCAGGCTCTGCACTGACAACAAGGAGAGCAGACATGTCCCAGCTGCAGCCTTGGCCAGCAGCTTACTCAGACCCACAAGCGCTCAGGGGGCCGAACTGCGTTTCAACTCTGTAGCACTGAAAGCCACAAGCTTTTGAAAACATGAATCAGGCCTTCTGAAACTGAGACTGGCTTAAAAATGATGAGATTAAAAAAAATAACCTAAAAACACGTTTGCTGTTTTTACATTTGCGTTGTGTTTGTCTCTCCCCGAGTCTCATGTCTTCAATCTTTCCCCTGAAACTGTGACAATTAGAAACTCTCATGGGTTTTTTGTGAGGAAATTTGATGGTCTTGTGTAGTCACGAGACTCCAGGCACCAACACTGTGAGGAAGAGAAGTTTGAAACAAAATTCAGGGAGCTGTCTCCACTGAGAGGCAACTTTTGAACCCAGGTATGGGGTTTTGAAGCTTTGACCTACAATGGTCGTCAATATGAAACTACAATGAGTAGGACTTGTCATTGGGAATTAAATTGGTCTTTAAAGTGCTTTTTGCACATATATATTGAGTTGTGAGTTAAATTAGGAAGGTATGCTTAGGTGCCTTACTGGTTGGGACAAATTTAGAAGTTATCTCAGAGAGGTGGCCAGCGAGTACCTAAAAAAGAAGTCCTGTCTCCAGTTTTAAGGCATACAGACCACTGGAGAGGAGGACCAACGCTAAATTGAGGCAGAACATTGTGTAATTCAGCTCTTCAAACCCAAATACTGCTTGCTTTTGCTCTTTCCAGGTGGGGAGAAGGTAAGCCTGGAGTGGGAAGAACTGTGACTGCAGGGAAACAGCATCCTTTCAGCTTGCTTATGTTCAAAACTTGGGGGCAAATCAGTACAAGTCGATGTGTTGAGGTTCTCCAGTCCATGCTGAATGCTTGAGGGAGGATTTCAGTCGGCAGTCCATACCAAAGATTAAGTTGCAGGAAACGAGCAGCATAGTACCAGCGCCTCCAGCAACACCTCGGTGTGCATGGCTTACGGTGACAATACAGCTTTCACAGCATGATGGAGCTGGGACAGGGAGGAAACTCACAGTGGTGCACTTGCTGAGGTTGCTCCTGATGTGCACTGAAGCAGCACTCCATGCACCTTGAGCAGATGGCAAAGATGTATTTGTCCCATCGTTATTTCCCACTACTCAGGAGGCATTTACTAACCCCTGTAAATGCAGAAATACTTTTCAGGCTGCAAGGGGTTTATGTGATGTGGAGGTGAGTATGGACTCAGTGAAAACTTCACAGTCCTTTTAAAAGACACATTCCTGTTCTGTGGAGGATCAGTGGACTCTATGCCATTGAGACTGGATGAGCATCTATTTCAAGATACACAAGCTTTGTAAGATGTGTTTGTCTAAAAGTATCTTCAGCATCTAATTCTGGGTCTGAGTTGAATTCTGCAAGTAATTCAGTGTGAAATCTTTTGCTTTGAGAAGTGTGGAGCAGAGGAGGTGGGAGATGCTGCTAACACCCAGCAATAACTGGTTCCCCTGCTTGGCAACCCCCTTGCTGGTGTAGGTAAATGGAAATGACTTCATTATTTGTTTGTCCCTTGTCCTAGTGCCTTTTATTTTTAAGCCTGCCTAACGCAAACCACAGCCCCTGGGGAACCTAACGAGGGTCTAAGTGGCACCAATGCTCCCTGTTAACAATGGGCTTTTGTTGTTCACACTTTCCCTATCACAGTGTCCCGGAGGAACGTCCTTGCTTAGGAGACTATATTATGATGTTATGACCTCAGAGAGGGGTGGGAGAGGAAGGGAGGGTTCAGGTGTATCTTTAACTTACTTGAATAACTTTCTTCTAGTTGTGTTTTCTTCCCACCAGGATCTTTAATAACTCCTCTGAGGGGGCTGTCTCTGTGCTATAAATACAGGCACATTATCACTCGCTGTATTGTGTGCAAGCGCTAATTTTCTGTGCTGGGTTTGAACTTGTTGACTTTTGCGGTTGGTGTCAGGAAATGTTGGGTGGGAAAGGATTAAAGAGGCTATTGATGTGACTCGGAATCTCAGGCCAGGAAGACTGGTTGTATCATCTTAGATCTAGAGACTGTAGTGTTGATATCCAGCTTTGGCTTTTTTTTTTTTTTTTAATAGAGTAACTTTAGTCAGATCCTTGTTTCTCCTCCCACCTCCCCCATCGCAAGCACGCTGACTCCGGCACTCTGGGCCATAGTCTCCAAGGAGGAAGTAGACCCTGTAGTCGAATTTCCTGGTATTATGCCATTTTAACAACCTCTCTCTTGATTTAGGTGTTGCAGCCTGGCTAAGAATATTCCTTGACACTTGAAAGGGACCTTTATTGTTTTCTTAATTTGTGAAGAATTGCTTGGTTTTTTTTTTTCTCTCCAAACTTTTCTTTGTAGGGTCAGACTGGAGCCATGTTATTGTTGTTAAATTTAGATCTGAGACTATATTAAGTCCTCTGGCAGTCTGCCCTAGCGCTTTCACTTCTTAAAACAGGAAGGCAGGCCTTGGCCTATTTGTGCTCATGTACTTAAAACGGGTGAGAAGACGACTTTTTACACTGCTGGGAAATAAACATAAAACTGCATGGTGTATATATGATGACTCTTCTGCTGGAGCCAAGAGAGAATTTCAAAGGTATAAGCTCCTCAGCCTCATCATTCTTCCCCAGGAATTAAGCACACAAGTGCCTTTTTGGAAACTCTGTTCCCAAAATTATTCTGTCGCATGCAAAAGTCTTGTGTTATGTGTGGGGCAGAGGGAGAGCTGATTCAGCAGCATAGCCTGGTCATGGCAAGCTTTGAAAGGCAGTAGGTATGTAATGGAGCAAGCATCGTAAAGGCTTGAGTGATTGATGGGCTCTGGCCTGATTGCCAAGGGTATCGGCTCCTTCCCAAAGCACTGCATGCGTTTGGGTGAGAGTTCTCTTTCACAGCGTCGTGGAGGGTCTCGTTACGAAGGTGGCCACCATGACAAACCAGTGAAACAATGCCAAGCAGATTTTCTCTAAAAAGTCACCATTTGGGGAGGGAAGGAATTGTCTTGTGCGGTCAAACCCCCCAAAATTCTCCCTCGGACTTGGAAAAATAATGAAAGATTTGCCCTCTGTTCATCTGCTTGGGACATTCAGTGCCCAGATGTGAACACCAGCATTACTTCATCCTTACATCTGAGTGTTCAGATAGAAACACCGTGCCTGTGGTGCTCTCTCTGTGCTTCTCCTCATGTGTCAGGAAGAATATCCCATAATTCTGTTTGACAAATTGCGTTAGCATTCTTTTCCTGTTCAACATGGAGCAGCTGTGGGAAGGCATCAGAGGACTATCAGCGCCTTAATGAACTTTTCTTTGTTCTCAAACCAAAGTAGATAGATTCCGTAATGAATGATAACATGGTTGAGCTTATAAGCAATTCTTTCTCAGCCAGGAAAGCTACTCCAGACTGAAGACACTTCAAAACCAGAGGATGTGTTAACCAAATAGTAAAGTGTGTGTTATATACAGCTGATACCTCTTTGCCCTGAGAAGAGGGTGACCTTTGGGAGTTTGTGCTCCAGCTTGTATTACGTTCCTGTCTGTGGGAATGCAGAGGAACCTGGTTGAGCTTCTCTTCCTCAAGATGATGTTCTCGGGTAGCACAATAATTGCCACGCATCCTGTTAGATGAACTCTGTAGCTCACTGCCTTTCCCGCTTCATTTTGGGTAAAAGTGGGTGGGGGATAAAAGGGAGCGAAATGTTTGGCTCAGAGGAAAGATGTTGACCTGACTTTTGGCTGCAGAAGAACTGAAGTAGCTTCCCTCCTGTATTTTAGGCCACTTTAACTGCAGATACCTGTGCAGGAGGTGCCCGTAATCCTCAAATTAAGCGAGAGGCCAGATGAAGTCCTGCTGGTGATATTTGCATTGCACTTGAGTCCAGGGCACTCCTTAGATCTGGCATTTGTATTTCCCTTGTAGGCAGCCTCAGCTCAGAATTCAGGATATTTACAGGGCTCAGGATCCACCCAGAGTGCTGACAGACAGCACTGGAAGGTCCTTCTAAGAAGTACTCCAGTCCATCTTCTCACTGTTTACCTGTGGGCTGTAGGAATAGTCAGAGGCTGAGCACTGTGTGTTTGGCGCCGTGTTGTTTTGGCCACTGGATGTCCTTTCATGTAGCTGATGATCGTGGCTCTTTGTTTTCTCTGAATTCAGCTTTATTCCTAGCTTCTAGTTAACGGAATTACCAGATCCATTAGGTGAGAAGTTGCTTAGCTCAAGATGGCATGTATTTTGAAGGCATAGAGACAGAGGTAATGTGGATTAAGGTTATCTGTTGGTGGGGAGGTTAGTGGAGGATTTATCTCTCCCTTTTAGGAAGAAAGTTTACAACATGTCTTGAGAGGTAGAAGAGGAGACAGAGGAGTGAAGGAGAAACATCGGATGATATGAGGAGCGATTGATTGTGCAGAAGAAAACATTCCGAGTCGTGGTAGTTGGTGTCATCATTGTCATTGTCTTGTTTGCTGCTTGTTTCTAACCAGTCTCCCAACTCCCCTGTTGATTGGGTTATGAAACGGTGTTGGTGGCTATAATGTGCCCTCCTACATTAGGCTTCAACATCTCAAAGAAAGTAACCTGGCTTCTAAGATTCCCGAGATTCCTGTGGAAGGCAGCGAGGGGGAAAAGCTCAGCACTTCAGGAATAATGACGAACTCAGGTTACAAAGTCTGGCTTTGTAATGTCTGGGATCTGGGTCTGAAAACTGCCTCTCAGGCTTTTCAGTGAACACAGATTAAGGTATCTGTCCATGTTTGTAAAGAACAACTTGGAAACATAGTCCCTAAACCAAAAAATGGTGGGGAAGGGAGCAAGTGTGAATAACTTTACATTTTCCTCTTTTATTTTAACCTCTCCCAGAATTTTTGAGCACACTTGACTCTTGCCTTTTATGAGGAGCGGCACAGCCAGAGTGAAAGGCAGTATTGCAGCACCTGCAGTTCCTGCCTTTATACAACTGTAGCCGAATGGGAACAAATTGCTTGGGTGGGCTGGAGGTCTGTGCTCCCCTCCAGTTTTGACTCTCCACATGCCATTTCTGCAGCTAATCCTTCCTCTGGGCAGACAGCTAGGAGCCAGCAGCCCTTTGAAAAGGGAAGGGGGCTGAGCACAGCCTGCCGACAGCAGGATAAAAACTGTTCCTTCGAGGACTCTATAGATTTTTAGTCTTTTTCCCTATGTAAAAGCATTCTTACTCTGATAGATATGATGGGAGGGGGCACAAATTGCAATAAAAATACCTCTGTGCTTCACTGAGGCTCTTTTTACCTTTTCATAATTCAGGAGCCTGTCAATCACAGCCAAGAGAGAGGCTGGCAAAGGAAGGGGTGTGAGGATGGGTGTGGGGAGGGCTAGGGGCAGGCAGAGACAGCAAAATGCCACTGTTCTCCAGACTGCTGACAGTCCTGATTCCCAGGATACTGCTGTAAATGGGCAGGCAGTAGGAAGTGATCCCTGCTTGGTGGAGAGGCATGTTATGGGATTCAGGCTGCCCTGGAAGGGTCCAGGCTCTGGAGGACACCTCTGTCGGTACCAGCTCAAATGCTGGGCTGTGCACTCTGTGTTCACTGACACACTTGTGCAGAGTTGGATGGTTTGGTTTGTCATCGGAGAAGTGATCAGCAGGAGCTTCTGCAGTAAATGGGAACAAGTTGCTCAGATAAGGATTGACTTTTGCTGCCTTTCTTTGAAGCTGGCTGTACAGAACTGAGTTAGGAGCAACCTTTTTAATTGTATTTCAGCTCTTCCACTTTTATGTGAGGTCAAACGTGGAGGAGGAGAAATTCAGAGGGTTTCAGAACACCCTGAATATACAGTTCAGGGCAAGGGACGCTAGGAGCGGGGCAAGGCTTAGGAAGAAGGCGGCAGCATTTGGAAGATTCCTGGAATTTTTCATCACTAACGAAACTTTGAAGAACAAAATAGTTGAGGGCTTGGGCTGAAATGCCATTCCTTCTCTTCTAAGAAGGTTTATAGCAGGGAGAAAGTGGAAAGATGGTATTAAAATAATAGTCTCTACTCCAAAGGAAAAACTTGTCATATTGCTGAATCTGTTCCTTTTCTCTGATTTCTTTTTTTCTCCTCCCCCTTTCAAACCAATGCAGCATTCCTTAGTTTCAAGCAATTCTTGACCCAAAAGGAAAACTTCAGTGCCAGAGCTGAGACTCTTTGGGAGCAGTCCCCCCTGCCCTTATCTTCTGGCTCCTGCAGCAGGGCCAACAATAAGCCAGGGACTCTGAATTCTTTGGTTTGCGCAATCTTCCTGACAAACACTTAGATGAACAACAAGAAAACCTGACAGAGTGTAACAAGCTCAGGCTTTCGGACTCTCCAGATAGAGTTGGGATTGTTTTATCTGAACCGACTTTGGAGTTAGTTTTACTGGGGGTGACGGGGGGGAGGCGTCTCAAAGGAAAAGGTATTTCTTTTTTTGTACGCAGGATCTAAAGTTACCCAGATCCATTTCCTAAGAATTCTGCTCCTTTATCTTTAGTTTCTCCTGGCCCTAAATTCCCCTACTGCCGAACTGTCTGCTGCCTTCTGTCTCAGCATGGTGGGATGCTCTGGAATGACATGCAGCTTGCGTTATTGTCATTATCTTGGCCTGAAGCTTGTGAGGCAGAACAGTCAGTTATTTAGTGCCTTCCTTCCAGAGACAGAAGATGTGGAATCTGCGATTGTTTTGTGGGTTTTTTTCTGCTGCCTCCTGCATACTTTTAACTTGGTGCCGCCTCGCTTACCCTCTGGCCCTGCTCCCATGTTGTCTGAGCAGATAGCGAGCTCATGGAGGAGGCTATCTATCCCTTTCTGTGCAGCTCTGTGAACAGTAACACATCTTCACTGTGAGTTTCTGCCTCTCAGCCCCGTGGCTGTTACCAGCCAGCACGTCCTGCCCATCGGGCCGGGCAGCGAGCAGCACGTTGCTGCAGTACGTTGAGCAAGGTGTTGCAATTCCGTGGCAATCTTTTTATTTGTATGCGATTGTGCTGCTTTCCAAACAAACTATAAATCAATTGCTTTTAGAGGCTGGCCTGTGGATGTTGCCTGAACAAACAGCTCTGACTCCATCTGTTAGAGCACACCTGTCTCCTCAAACACGGAGGTTTGCTTTCTGTGGAGCCTAGGGCTCTTATCCTCGTCCCTTCCCCAGAAGAGACAGGTGTCTCCTGGCCAGGAAGCCTTCACCCACCCCTCAGCCATCCCTCTGCAGGCACCGTTCTCTGGTTATCAGCCGGCTGGGCGGACCGGCTCATTAGGCAGGGGGTGTGCTTGGGAGCAGAGGAAGGAAGGTAGAGTCAGAGATACTGAGACACAGTTGAAAAGCCCAGATCAGTGGACAAGATGTCTGAGGCATATGATGCTTATCTGCTGGATTGGGTGGAGGAGGAAAGGGCATCCCTTATCTCTTCTCTAGTTCCCAGCCCAAGCTGGCTGCTTAAGGAGGCTCTCTGGAGTCTTCCCACATTCCTGTACGTTTGGGTTCCTGCTAGACAGGAAACGGCTGCTGCTCCAACACCCATTACATCTCAGCTGGTAGTGTCATTTACAGTCGGGTTCCCAGAATCCCCCAGGGTTTGGGGTGGAGTGGGGGGAGCGGAGGGGTGAAGGGGACAGTGATACTTGTTCAGTGACCCCCGCGCAAAAATACTTCCCTGGGAAAAGAACAAAAACATTTAAACTTGCCTAATTTCTTGAGCAGTTGGTGAGTCTGGGCTGCGATATTGTAGGCATGTTAGGAAATAAAACTGACCCTTCCGGAAGGGAAGTTGCAACAGGGATCTGAGACACCCCTTGGAAAGAAGACAAAAAAGAAAGAAAAAAGCTTGCACAAAACTTGGTAGGGTTGTCCTCTATTCAGAGCACTCCACTGGCAGACTGGATTGAGCAGAAGCCACAGGAGTTGGTTTCTTCTGTGTGGGGAGGTTCAGGGCACATCACCTCCACTCCATGGCCAGTGCAGCCAGCTGCCCTGAGAGAGAAGCAGTCACCCCACTAATCACTTCTCATCCCATTCCCTGTGACACAACCAGGCCGGTGATCCTGGGGGCAGTGCACCAGACAGCCACCCATCTTCCAGGGAGTGGGATTTCTGTGATCCTGGGTACCAAAGCAAACGTGTCTTGTGGCCCAAAAGGTTGAGCTGCTTTTGGACCTGACTTAGCAAATTCACATCCCTAAACTCTGATGCCGGCTCCTGTTTGATCCATGCAGAGGCATTCTTCCTCCCTGCGGGGAGCTGATGTGTGTGTGTGGTGATGCTGTGCATTATTAAACAGCAGCCACTGTTCTTTCTGCTCTGAAGTCTCTGCTGTGCTTTAGCAGAGTGCAAAAATTCTCACTTTCACTTTCATTGAGTAGTACAAAATGGTAATTACTCTTCAACATTGCAGGATGAGGGTGACCATTCCAATATCGTCTTATGTCTCAAAGGAACCTGGTAACACAGCATTTACAGTTGAGATTTCTATTGGTGCAGATGCTCTTGTGCATTCACTTGGTTACAAGTATGCTAAGGTACTAACAGCTACAGAACTAATGGAAGCAGAGATGCAGGTGCCACTTCAAGGAATCCCATGAGCTGCAAACATGGCTTGTGATCTTTTAGGTCTGATGTTCAGGCATGTTGAAAGCTGAAAGTCCTGGTAGGGAACATGGTGGTAAAGTTCTAAGAATGTTGTCTGAAGTAGGATGTATGTCTCATGGCTTGTTTAGGTCAATAGAGTGTTTGTTGCTGAAGGTAATATGAAGAGTGTGCTAAGATGATAATTGGTCAGTGCTTTGATTTAGGCAACCTCTTGAATAGGGTTGCCCAGTTAACAGGATAAAAATAGAATTTTCTTCACCCCTCAGAGTTCTTGAACCTCTTCCTTCCAGCCACGCTCCACTTAAAACACTGTTCTTTACGGCATTGTGCATGTTATTTCTGAGCAGCTGTTCCAGGTGTTCAGAGAAGGGTTTGCCTTTCACATGTGAAGCAGCCATCACTTGCACTGTGTTTATTACAGATCTTCAAAGGCGTCTAGAAGACTCCCAGGAACTGAGGTTCTTCGCACTTTGTGTCAGTCTCGTCTCTTTGCATCCTTATAGTGAAGGCAGTAGAGTTGCTTGTTCTTTATTCTGCTGATGAGAAGTGTGATGACTGTGTGATAATATACAAAACTGAGTTGGAAACCTCCTTACCTTGCCCTGCTCACTGTGCTGTTCACTACTGCTCAGCCATTCTCCACGTTGTCTTTGTGTGTGTTCAGTCTGAGCTGGCAGAGCCAGGAGGCGATAACTTGTGTGTTGAGATCATCACCATGTAGTTTATATTTAGTTTCTCTCAAATCAGTTCCAGAGGACTTGATAGATGAAGACCCAACACAATGCTAACTTCTGCTCATTGCAACCCAGATATAACCTAATTCTTCCCATCTTTACAGCTACAGACTCAAGGAGGTTTTTAAGCCTGGGTGAACATGGGTAACAAGCTGTCCAGCATGATGTAGTACTTGGGCAGGGGTATCCATCTCAGCCAGTAACCTTCAACAGATCTTACACTTCTGTTTCTCTTTTTCTATTTGTGTCCTTTGCACCTCACTGCGGGCTTGTGTAACACCCACTGCAGTGAGTTTTGACATCAGCTGAAGGTTCAAGGTGCTAGTGATATATAAATCAATACTGACAGTAACTTCCTCAAAATCCAATCTGTTCCAGAAAAAGGGTGTTGGTTGTAAGCTGGGAGTTAGTGTGCTGTGAACAGCCTTCTGTTAACTGCTAGGGAATGTGTCTCCTTCCACTGCCCCTCGACACACTGCCTTCAGGATTCTGCCTCTTAGAAGAAAAGACCTGGGAGTCCAAGCAGAGAGACTCCCAGCAAATTCTTCTAAAGGGAGCTTTGCTGAGAGGGTTGCAGTGTCTTTAACGCTGTCGCTTGGAACAGGCTGTGCGCAGTTACCTGCAAGTGGAAAACAGCCAAGGGCTGTAATACCAAGTGACATCTGTCTCCCATTGCACATGATGCAGGGTAAAACCACCTGTAAAGTCATAACTCTGGTTTTAAATTTAGATTGTTCTAAGAAGTGTGCTGTATTCTTCAGTCAGGCTCTCCAGTAGCGCAGGAGAGCTTCAGTGAGCAGGCCAAGTGGAATGAGTTTGTTTGGTAAGCCCAAAAATTTATTCCTTGAACAGATTCTCTTTCCCTGTTTTGTTTCATTGTTGTTTTATTCTTTAGACAGTTTAAATCCTTTAGCAGGTAATGGGCAAAATCTTCCATGGCATATCTCTGCAGATGTGGTCCAGTGCCAGATGCTGTGGGCTTGCTTTTTTTTCTTGATTTTAATCCTGTAGGATGGGCTATTTCAAATTGGTTTCTCTTTCTCTTTTAGTGGTTTTTTTTTTTTTCCCCAGTGTTTGAAACCAATTCAATATGCTGATATGGATTTCAGTTGAGTTTTGCTAGACCCTTTTACTACAGGGTTTAATATGCTTATGAATGTGTTGCAGTCTTCCATAGTCATTGCTTACTTCTCAGACTGCTTGAAAACCCATGGGAATTCAATCAGAGGTTATTTGCTTATTTGCCCAGTCCCCATTAGTAAAAACTTCAGTTAATCACTTGTAACAGCTGTATCTGTGTGCAGGAGATGCTTATGGCCTGCACCTTTCAATTTTTCTTATGTTGTTTTTTTTCTTTTAAACACAGAAATCCATGCTGAAACATGGTTAAACTTCTAAGCTGGCCATTCTTAAGCAGAAGTTGAGAATCCTGTTGGAAACTGTTAGTGGTGCTAGAAGCAAAACGTTAGTAATGTGGAGAAGGTGAGAGGGATCCATAATCTGACTCTGCTTTGGGACTCTACCTCCGTTCTGAAATGGTTCATTTTAGTGGCCATTATGAGTACTAAAAATTATAAACTAAAGATATGGAAGGAGACACATAATGCAAAGCCTGTGACCTGAAATTTTGTGATTGGATTCCTGGTTCTATCTGTGTCAGGGAAAATCTCGGATATGTATGTGAGAGAGATTGGCAGCCCTGTATTGTTCATCTTGCACGTGGATATAATTAACATTATATTGCACTTCTGCCCTCCCAGTGACCTTGGGGAGTTTCCAGTTATGGAATCGCCTGTCTATTGTCTGACATTGTCTTACATCTTCAAATACATTCTTCCTTCCTGTGATAAGGAGAAAACTACTGAGGCCAAGTGTGTGGCTGCTCCTGTGCTAATTGGCATCTTGGTCTTCATGGGGAACTCCAAAATGGCATACGATTCATCTCCCAGGCCATCTTTTTCCCACCTTACTTCTTGGATATATTTAAATTACTGAGCTGTCTCACATCCCCCTTCTACCACATCCTCTACTTTTGCATTGACACTTCTGTCAGAGCACAGTTTGACCAATTAGGCTTCTTTGCTCCATGTTGGATAATCCTGGATTCAGGTCTTCATGGAAGTTAAAGGATTCAATATCTCTTCAAACAGCAGTCACACCCCAGTCCAGTCTGTGCAGCTGTCCAGTGTGTGCAGGTGTTGTGACAGACAGCTCTTGAAGAGCATCTCTTCCACTCTCTTTTGTTGCCTATGTGCACTTTTTCTTTGCAGAGAAGTGGAGAGAGCTGCCAAGGAGGTGATGGCAAAGAGGTGGGAATGTAAACAAAGAACCAAAGCCTGTATTCATTGATATCTCCATTCTTGAGTTAATATTGTTACTGGGATATTAGAGACAGTGATATCCTGCAAGTGCAGTGCCTGCCATTACCACACTGGATGTACCAGACTGAAAAGTAATTTCTACAAAAATCACCCTCACAGGGAAATTAGTTTCATTGGAAATTAACATTTGTCTTGAAGGCATCTCCTTCCTTCAGAAAGGAATTCGCTTCTCTGTTGGAAAGCAACTTGTAAAGCTTTGAGTAAAATCTTCAGGCTCTCAGTTTGGGGTTTCCACTACCCAGTTAAATATGTTGTATGGCTTCTGTGAAATGTGGGCTACTTCTGCAGCTCTCTACAACAAAATGCCTCTCTTCTGTGATGTAAATTTACACTTAATTCTATGTATAGCACATTAGGGTTTTTTTGATATACCCTTTGGCGAGTTGTTCTGACCCTGTGTCTGTATTCATGCTCCTGAAAAACCCTCTTCACGTGACGTGTATCACTGCTACCGCACCGTACGGTGCATCACCCAGCCTGTTTTCACAGCAGAGGTGCTCCAGCCCCCTCATCATCTCCGTGGCCTCCTCTGGACTTGCTCCAATACCTCTGTGTCTTTCTTGTACTGGGGACCCCAGAGCTGGACGCAGCACTGCAGGGGGGGTCGCAGGAGAGCAGAGCAGAGGGGCACAATCCCCTCCCTCGCCCTGCTGCCCACACTGTTCCTGATGCAGCCCAGGACACAGTTGGCCTTCTGAGCTACCAGTGCACACTGCTGGCTCATGTTGAGCTTGTCACTGATCAGCACCCCCAAGCCCTTCTCCTCAGGGCTGCTCTCCATCCATCCATCCTCTGCCCAGCCTGTTGTGTTTGGGATTGCACCAGTCCATATGCAGGACCTTGCCCTCGGTGTTGTTGAACTTCACGCAGTTCACATGGGCCCATCTCTCCAGCCTGTCCAGGTCCCTCTGGATGCCATCCCTTCCCTCCAGCGTATCGACCTCACCACACAGCTCAGTGTCATCGGCAAACTTGCTGAGGGGGTACTCGATCCCACTGTCCATGTCACTGACAGAGATATTGAACAGGGTGAGTTGTGCTGTGTTCTTGTCCAGTGATTCAATACTCCCATCTCCCTTTTCCTCTTTGCATGAAATTTAGAGGAACTGAGTGTTTTGGGGGTCCTCTACCTCTGTGTTCAAATAGGCATTGAATTGGCACAATGGTTTGAGAATTGTTGTTGGGGAAGGGAATGGAGTCACATGCCTGGCCTGAAAGTAATTAATACTGTATTTTAGATGGAACTGAATGACTGGATTGCCTGGATACCCTTGCTGAACCGCTCACTTAGCACTCCTAAGGCTTTCTGAGACCCCCCAACATTTCATTCTAATCGACAAAGTTTCAAATGACAGACTCCAAACCAGAAGCAAAGCGTACCAAATAGTGCAAATGCGGGACTCTCTGGAGGTCAGTCATGTATCACAGGGTCTGGATATCGCTCAGCTGGAAAGAATACAGAACTTGCCATATGTTTCTTTTGTAAAATGTTTGTAATGATATATCACAGGTATTTAAATATTGGAAAATTGGCCAATTTCCATGGTACTTAAAATATATTATGTTGTACCATGTAAGTTAAATTGTAAGGAAACCAGCCAATTTTCTAAATTATTTTTAAAATCTTCAGTGCATTATGATATACACATACCATGGTTTCTCTAACAAATACATATTTATGCAATATGGTTTGGGAAATATATAGCCCTAAATGTGTGCATGTATTATATATGTATTTATAAATTGAATATATATTGGTTTTCATTTTGGGTTCTTTTATTTATTCACTTAACACACAGATGAGCCCCCAGATGCATGCCAGAAATGCAGGGTTGTTTAGCCCTTGATGATATTGTTAATAATCTAAGTGGAAAAAAAGAAATATTTATTTTCAAATCAAAAGTCATTGCTGATGTGGTCATGAAGCAGCAGCAGCACTCTCATTGTGCATGCCCTGGGGCATAGGGGTGGCTTGTCACTTCCCAACTCTCTTTAATGTGATTTCTGGAGCTATAGCAAGTAGAATACTTTGTCTGCTCATCTGGAGCAGTCTTCTGGGTTTGGGAGACTCTTCAGTGAAAAAAGGGTCTCCAAAGATGTGTCTGCAAGTTGTGTGTTCCTCTGCCAGCCCTCCATTTATGTGTTCTGTGAGGATACTCTGTGAATTTCAATTTCAGCTTTAATTTGAGGAGACTCCAGTGGATTTCTGAACTATTCTGAGAACGATAAACTAGTCCAGACCAGTAGTGAGACAGAAAGGTCTGAGCAAAGGCAGATGCAGCCAAGGTGGTGTTGGGATAAAGGGCAAGTCTTTGCTTCTGCTTACGTGTCTCCAAAACATAAACTGGTGTAACCTGGGAGAAGCAGACAGGCTGAGTGGATCTCCTGCCGTGTTGCCTTTGTTAACTAAATTGGTTCTGGTTTAAGCTGTTATAAGGGAGATTAGAGTTGGCCTTTAATGGGGTGGATACAGATTTTTCATGCTGGTAGCTTATATAGGGCCCCATTGTATTTATTGCAAAAACTCTAAGTTTTGGATTCTTATCAAACCTCTGTGGGGAAAAAAACTGATTCAGTGTGAACCTAGAGATGGTTAGATAAATTTCCCACTTGTGATCCCCATGCTTGCTCCATCTTTGCTTCCTGTGCATGCAGAAGGATATTGGAAGGATGAGGGTGAAGACGGGAGGCTTGGGAGGTGCTTCACTCTTGTGTCAGTGTGGACATGCAGGGTGTGAGAGTGAAAGGCCGTTACGGACCCCCTGGGACTCTGATGTTTAAAGGGTCTTCTGTTAAACTTCAGGGGATGTTCCAGACATTGATAAGGATAGCATGTGTCCTTAAATTCCCTTTCTGACCTGTTCCTCTTGACTCATTAATCCACAGTAATTTAGATTTATGCCTTGTGACTTCAAGAATGATTTTCTGCCCCTGTTCTCAGGGCCTCTCTTGCAGCTGCCATGTGAAATGGTCCTGCGTGGTTTCATTTGGTGGAACCCTCCTTTTCCTGCTTTCTTCCCCCTCCCTGTCCTATCTCCCTGGTAGAAGGACCTGCCCCAGTAGCACAGACTGTGGCACGTTTTCACGTGTCTACTGTTTTCCTCCTTGCTGGAAGAAGCCAGTGAGCTTCCGTTCCAGGGCATTGCTCGGGTACCGTGTTGGCAGGCACATGAAGCAGATTCTTCAGTCACCCTTAACGCCAACAATGAGATTTATTATCTCCATTGCTCTTAGGGAAATTAGCCTAGGGAATTAATTTATGGTGTTTTGAAATGCTGTTGTCTTATCGAGTGATTGCTTGCTTACACCCAAACTCCCACTTACCTTTGGTCACAGGGATTGCGTGTTTAATGTGTGCTTTAATGGGGGCAATTAGAAGGGCACAAGCGAAACACAGTCACACTCTGGGCCGTTTATGGCATTTGATCCTTGTACAGCAGGAATGGCCCCTCCAGCTCACCTTCTCTCTCAACATTGTATCTGGGAAGAGAGATAAATTCACAGTTAATAAAGATAAGACTGGAAAACTCCCTTTGGGACCTGTGAATAGCTCACAAGTTGCAGTTCAGTTTCTAACAGCAGGATGCAGCAGTATCTCATAATCCTGTGGACCGAAAGGGAGCAGGAATTGGGGAGCTTGCATGTCTGTGTTTGACTGTACTGGTCAGAAAGATTGAAAGGGTTAAAGTCCTCTGCATTAACATACTACTGATACAGTCCTTTTGTTTCCCATGGTACACGCCACAACCTTTTTGTGATTCTTCAGCATTTCAGCATGTAATGGTGCTTTTGGCAGGGAAGACTGTTGTGGGCATGTTGCTTATCTGAGCATCCAAGATGGTGTTGAAGATGGAGAGGTGACTCTTGCCCTTCTATCATCTCCTACATTATTCATAGTTGTATTATCATTAATTAATGATTTATGGAACCCATTTTGCAAACCACAAACCCATTTACAGCCGTATAAAGCAGCACATATGTAAAACACGCACACCCGTATGTACACAGTCACAATTCAGGTGGAAACTGGCATTTGTTACAAAAAATGTACTTAACTTATTTGGCCAGAAAGCAGAGTCCTGTATCCCAAGGTGTCAGAGAAGGATCATGAATAAGTAGAATGTAATTATTCTGAATTGGCTTTAAACATCTGCTTGCTCTTGCAGATGCGCTGCAGTGCCTGTTAGATGTTGACTCAGACTCCTTCCTGAACAAAATGGCATAACATCAAGTGGATATTCCCCCTGCAGCCAGTTTCATCTCCAGTACCTGGCCAGGACAGTGAGAGGGCTATTTCATCATGGTAATGGAGATATACGTGCAAGATACAGTGCTTTTGTAATATGAAATGAGACACCCACAGTTAAACAGTTATCCCTGGGTTTGTGTCAAACCGCACATCTAGGGGTCCCCAAAGGGCTTTTTTCCCATGGTTTCTGCACCTCTCCTTTCATCCCCACGTGCACTCACCCTTCTTATTCTTGGAAAGGTGCTTCAGGAGCTCTCCTGAGGCTTCCTTTTTCTTCTAATCTTAACTCCTAGCTGGCTGGGTATGTTTAACATGACATGCTATCTTTCTATACCTTACCTGTCACTGTCACAAGAGAGCTTTAAACCAAGTTACATTGAAAATCCAGCTGATGCTAGAAAAGGCATGGCGTGAGAGACTCTGAAGGGGTGATTGTGATCACTTGTTCCTCATACAAACAGGCTGTATCCCGTCCTTTTGGAGTTGGAGAAAACATATGGGTCAGTCTTTTCGCTGTAAACATAAACAGTGGCTCTGAGGTCTTCATGGATCGGGGCGTGAGGATAAACATCCTTGCCTGGATTTAAACCTACATCTTCCTGGATGAATCAGATAGCGTATTGATGGGTGCATGTGGGGGGGGGCGTGTTTCTTTATTTGTATTTTGTGGCATGGAGCGCTCACACTAAATCAGCTTATGATGGAATATCCCGATCACAGGCGGATCGCAGGCAGGTTACATCAGTGCAGCTGAAAGCTCTCTCTGTAGTTACGCCACACAGGTTTACCTCCGTGCCCATAAAACCACATCCACCAGAGACCTCATCAATGCAAATACACTCAAGAGCAGCTAATGAGGATTTTAATTTAACTTTAAATGCCTTTGGTGCTGGGTAGGCCTTTACGGCACCGAGCGGGGGAAATCTCCGAAGCTCTGGCGGTTTTCACCATAAATGTCACTACACTGTATTTATTATTTGTTTTAGCTGCATTTCTAATGACCAAAAAAAGCTCATTTCTCAGATTACACCGACTCTGTGTGTTACTTACCAGCACCTTGGTTTGTTTAAAATACAGCGCAAAATGCAGGACTGGGCCAGGAATCGTATTCCCTTACGAGGCTAAATGTGAGAGTGGGGGAGAACTGCCAGGCATCTTCAGAAGGGTTGTGGGGGACGCTCCAGGAAGCCCTGACTTTAGTGTGGGCAGGATTTTACAGAGGTGTGGGCTGAGCTGGAACAGATACCTGTGATCATCTATCAGTGTGGATTCTTCGGAGGATTTTCCTTGGGGTTACTTGATACAGAGAACGTTGTGGTGTATGTAGCTGAGCCAGACTTGTAAGACTGAGGTTTGTCTTGCCAATGTTTTATAACTGCCCAGACATTTGCAGGCAACGATTACTTATTAATGTCGCTGTTATATTGAGTGTCACCTTTCGTTCTAATTCCCTCACTCCTAAGTGAGCCATTATATACTTCAGAGCTGACTTCAACATTTCTCGAAGCTTGTGTTTGCCAGACCCTATCAATGGGAGATTTATGGCCCTGAGGTGGTATTTTCCAGGCTTGGTCCAGCACTGGTCTCTTTTATGACAGGGGTAGGGCAGCCTTTTCATAGACTCACAGTATTAGTGCTTGTTTGAGGCACCTGTCTTAGGGTGTTATGTGCTCCCATTACGAGGTAGTTCTGGTGCTGCTCCTCTTCTTTTTTATTGCCTTATTTTGGGGTTTTTTGCTGGTTTTATTTTCTTTTTTCCTCCCTTCCTTCTCCCACATCCTTTCTAGCATCCCCTTTGCATCAGTTTTTCCGGATGATCTATGTGCCCAGAAACTCCAACTTTCCCTCACCTGTTCTCCATCTGCATTCCTTTCCTTCCATAACTTCTGTCTCCTCAACATTTTTCACAGTCTCAGGCTTCTGTAACCCTGTTGGTCCTGTATCGGTATCTTATATGTTATATGTAACTTCTTTACAAGATACCCAGGCCCTTTTATCCAGACACTGAGCTGCTGGTTGGTACCATCCCATGTCAGCGCCGAGTCCAGCAGTAGTAGGATGCGATGTCTTGAGCCGTGATTCAGTGTGCCTTCGTGTTTCAGGTGCTTTGTGAAGCAAAGAGGCCTGATAAATCACTGGGATAATAATTCTTTACTATATTTCCCCAACTAGTTTGGGATTTTTAGTGCAAGCTTCCAGGAGTTTGTTTGCACAGCTGGAAACCTGCATTAGCCAACGTGATTCCTTCATTTATAACGTCCTACTGACATGTTTGGTAGCCTTGGTGAGGTGCCTCTCAGATCTGAGACCAGTGCCTGGCCACTGCTGTCAGAAATGCACCATCTCTTCAGTTTTGTGGCCAGCCTCAGCAGAGGCAGAGGATTAGCCTGTTCCTTTGAATAAGCTTTATGTGCAGACAAAATGAGGTGAAAATCCTCCTTCTGGCTTTTCTTGATGGAGTTTGCAACACCTGCCTTCCCCAGGTGGCAGGCCTAAGTGTCCAGTAAAGGAGAAGTACCCTTCTGTGTGTATACATTCAGATCCTGACTATTAAAAGCCCACTAATAAGAGCCTGTGCTCAGAATCGCAGCTTTCTCATCTGATTAATGCCTGGCTTCTGCACTGAGACATTTTACTACTTGACAGCTGTTCTGTGGCCTATATACAAAATGAGTCAGAAATCTCAATTTGATCATTACAGGACTTGCAGCTGCATCACAGAGTCCACTCTCGCAGGCTGACAGCATGGAAGGAGATGCTGTAGATCTGGAGTCGGATGAATTCCTCTTGGAGATGTAGAAACAGGCCCGCAACGCCTGGCAGAGGCGGAGAACAAGAGACTTGGCAGGGAAGGCCTTTGCTTCCCAGGCATGCGTAGGTTCTGTTTGAAGCCTGCATTGAAAGCAAGTTTTTCCAGCCCTTTAAAACTTGAAGAAATCCCTACCTCTGTGCCACCTTCCACCATGAAATAGTTTCCTTCCTAACACCTGTTTCAGCCCAACACAGCCGCCTGTGTGTTGACCTGTCCGGAGAGACGCAGTGGGCTGGCAGGAGCCACCTCACAATACCTCAGCACTTAACACCTCTGCTCTTGGTGAAAGCAGCTGGTTTGCTCCATGCCTCATAAAACCCTGAATAAACTTTTACACGTTTGTGCTGAGAGAAGGGATAGATACTCCTTATCCGCTTCTCTGCCGCTCTGCAGCACACCCCAGCAATTACGGTCAAGTCTATCGTTATCAGGTGAGCAATAAGGAGGAGTGTGAAGGGAGATAGGTGATGGGATGGGCACTGTGGCAACGAGCAAGTTATTGCAGGTTCGCTGGCGCCGTCAAGTCTGTATCAGCTCGTTTCAATGGCCGTGCTGGAGCAGAGGGAGGCAGGCACCATGCTGCTACCGGGAAAGCGCCTGTATGCTGCGGTCAGATGGCTCCTCTCATCTGCATGTGGGGATGAGTAAACAACATACAATGTGCACATTGATTGCCAGGCCTTGCTGTCGCCTGCCCTGGTTTATGGTGGGGAGATGAACCTTCACCTTTTGTTTATTTGCCATGTCTCACTTTTTTATTCTTCCTCTCAAAAACCAAAGCAAGTCAAGAAGTGTTCAGCCAGTGATGTAGTCTTCCTCCTCAGTCTGTGCATCCTCCCCAAAACCTTTCACATGACAGTATCCAAGCAAGTCAGGAGCTACATGCGTCTCTTAAAACGGTCTGCACAGAAACCCACTGTCTTGCTTGACAGACCAAGGCTCATCTGACAATCAGAACCTGTGTTACCACATGTGTAAAGCAAAAGATTCAACTAAGAATTGAAGTCTGGGGTTGTCTTTGCAACTGTTAGAACTGTGTGTTAGTCAAGTGTCTTGCAGTGCAGTAACCACAGAGAGATGAGAAACATGGGATCTTAGTATATCAGATTGGTTTCTGGGGGGGTTTTTTGGCATGTGTTGCGAAACCAGAATGCACAGAAAATTAATGGCAGAGCTGGGAGCAGAGTTGGGTCTTCTGATCTTAGGAGAATATATTGAAAGATTGAAGGACATCAGATGACTAAATTCTCGATTTCTTTGAAAAACTTTTCATGGAAGGGTCATCTCTTTTCAATTAAAACACCAAACAGCTTAAAGTTTTAGTGCTAAGGGATGTCTCTTTTTATATTTTCAGGGACCATATTTTAATATTGATGGCTGATACATGTTCAGAGTGAAGTTCACGGAGAAGATTGAAAGAAAGAAGGAATTGTCCTTAGAAGAGAACAATAGAAGAATCTTCCAGCAATAGTGAGGTGAGAGATGGAGCTGTGTCAGTATGATCCAACACGCCGGAAGTGCAAAACCTTCTTGTGAAATCTGGGAAAGTTTGACTCAAGTTCTGAGCAATGTGAGGTAGAGCCAGGTTTATTACCCAGAGCATTTCTTCATACTAGGAGTAGTGTTATGAGACAGTACTGTAAAAGATGGCAATGATAGATGATTCAAAAGGAAAAGAAATGCTCAACTCAGAAATAAATTGCCCTTCCCTTTGTTCTAGGAAGTGCTTTACAGAATGGTGCTTCTAAATGTACTTTCTGATTTCTCTGTAGACTCTAGATAATCTTTGTTCTGAGGTATTCCAAATAGATCTGACTACTGAGTTCTGACAATACTCAGTAAGAAGAAATGCTCCATTAGCTAATTGCTCAGTGACAGTAACCTTTATGGGTAAGTCCACATGACAGCCACGTAAATGCCACCTTAGTGCTCCCTGATTAACTTTATAAGCCATTTGCTGTATAACTTTGGTCCTCAAATAACAGCACCTTTGGCTTCATATGATTTTGTGTGTCACAGCCGGTTCAGTGGACAGACTTTGCTTGTTTACAGCCAGCAGGTAATGCCAGCAGGTAATGCCAGCCTCCTTTAAGGAAATACTGGAGGAATTTCTTCAGGAAACCCAATCAGTGCTACATTGATTGCTGCTCCAGCAGTGCCATAGAGTGTTCCTTATCCTTGCAGAGGAACACCCTGCTCATGACCAATGGAGTAGACTGTTACATATGTAGGTATGAGGTAAAACAATGAGCAGAACAGGAAACTCAAGATGGACTGAGCTGTATTGGCCAAAATGACATTGCAGCTGAGGGGCTCTCTCTGGCTGCAGGGTCCAGGTTCTAATCCTCACCCCTACTCCTCACTTCTGTGCATCTATGTGACTTGGGCTCTTGAGAATTTCCCACACTGGGTTAGTCCTAAGGCCTGTCAAGCCTAGTCTCTAATAATGGGTCTCTTGGCAGAGAATACAGAGCAACAGGTTGAGTATATCTGATCCATCCTAACTTCTTGATGTTGGTATCCAGGGTATCAGAAGACTTTTTAGTCCTGTGCTGAAGTGCACGTACGTACAGTATATGTGACCAAAGGAGTGGAAATGTAGCAAAACTAGGCCTTGTTGGGAGGGTAGCTGATGCTCCAGTTCTTCTTAGAGTTTTCCCTCTTCTTTAAGCTATTGTGTTTCCCTTTTAACAGCAACTAGAATATACTCCTGCTATTTTTTAATTTTCTTACTCTTTTTAACTCTGCTGTGCCTGGGACTCTGTTTAAGCACATGGCTGATTTACACCTAGACCAAATGCATATGCTGTGGGAAAATAGAGCTCCAAGGTTTGATACCCTCCCCTCCAGTACTTTAGTTAAAAACATGAGGCAACACTATGGAGTTGTGATTTAACCCAAGGTCTAGTTCTGGAGCCCTTTGCTTCTGATCTGAAGATTACTAGGAGGCTAAATAACGAGCCAGTCTGGGTAGAGATCAGAGCTACAGCTTGTACCGATGTGGCCCATAAACTTTTGTGAGAGCCTTAGGTGCTACTTAGAGGTTTGTGGCTATCTTGTCTTGGATCTTCATGGATCTGTCTTCTGGAGGGGGAGACCTGGTTACAGCTGACTGTGTTGCAATAGTCCTTCATAACCCCAGGTTTATGCAGAGGCTGTGGGCGTTGCTTTTCTATCTGGGGAGGTTTCAGTGGATGCAGGAGAGAAATGAATGCTGACACGCTAAGAAAAATCCTGTTTCTGCTGTCGCACTGTGCCAGTGGTCGTGTGGGTTGTGATGTCCTGTTCACCGCTTACAACCCCCAGAACATTCATCTTTTGGGTGACAAAGCTCAAGGAGTTAAGCACACAGGATGCAAAACCTAAGGAAAGTTTAGCTTCCTCAATCTGAGTCAGAATGAGTTTAGAGAGCACGGAAAAAGCAAGACTTTCTATTGAGGAATAAAGAGGGCAGTTTAACTGAGAGATTTTTCTGTTGTTTCTCTTTTGCTGTCTTCCACTTGTGCTGTTTTTTAGGACTACTCTCTAGTCCAGTCTTGTTCAAGCTCCTGTAAAGAGCAGGAGTTTTGTCTGCCCAGTGTAAAGCATGGTTTAAGTCCTGACAAACAGATCTTAAAGACTGCTTAATTAGATGTTTCCTTCTCACCCTAGGGCCAAATAAGTTTCTGGTGCCACCATAAAGGCTGGTTGGGAGTAAATGTCATCCCAGTGACAAGGGAAGTATTGTGATCATACTGTTTTTTTCCTAGTTTTTGCCTGTGTCTTATGTTAGGCGTTTGCATAAAGCAGAGGTTGTGTCAGTGGGTGCCTGTGCCTGTGTTTCCTCACGTGGTTGCGCAGTGTTGCTCCATGCTCACCACGCAGATTTGTTTTAAATTTGGTGATGGTTGATTTATGGTGAGACATATAACTGTAGGACCAAAAGCAGCTCAGGCTCTAGGATACAAGCCCAGGGCTGTTTCCTCTGAAGTTAGTAATAATAATCCTGATGACTGGTTGGAAAAAAAGCATGCACCTATTCTGACACCACAGAGCCTTTTCCTTCTAGCAGAATTTCTGCAGACTTCAGTGCAGAACTGTGATCTATCTCTTTCTCTCCCGCCCTCCCCCTTTTTTTTTTTTTTCTCATGAGTTATTTCCCTTCTACTTCCTATGCCTTATTTTTTTCCACTGTTCAAAATAGCTCTGGTAGTAAGACGTAGCTACTGGTGGGATGCGTGTGCTGTTCTTGCAGTTCTTGTTCCTGTGAGGTATTCTTTGAATCTGTTATATCTTCCTGAAGACATGCAAAAAGACAAAAAATATTTCAGCCCACCACTTTGAGCACTTGAGACCAGGCTTTTGATGTTGTCAATATTGTGCCATGTTCACCTAGATAACATAGTGTCTTCAGAACTTAAAGGGACCTGAACCCTACAGTATCAGCTCAAATTTTGGATGATGAACCCTTGATTCTCTGTCCTTGAGCTTGTTCGAAAGTCTGGTCCTGGAGTGTAGCCTCTCTGCGCTGCTGCCTGGGTTTCAGGTGCTGCTGAGAGAATCGAAAGTGAAAGTGGTGGCTTGAGGAAGTTACTTTCCCTTGCATCCGAGAGCTCGATGGCCCAGGGCTTTGGTCATTGCTTATGAAGCCTCACACTTGGCTGCATTTTTTCATAGGACACACTGCATTGTGGGTTTCCCCTTCTGCTGCAGCCTTTGCCATAAACACCCTTCTCAGTCCTTTGGTTCTGTGGAAACAGTGACGCTTTATACATCATGGGACTTGACCCATGATACTCAGATCCACACTCATTGTCCAAGACGTGGTAAGAACACGCAGCCCCTGCAGGTATGCAGGATGAATCTGTAGTGATGATGATGTAATCAGTGATGGCCTCAGGAGAAATCAGTGATGGTCTCTGCCATGCTCTAGCAGAATGGCAGCAGAGATCTGCTTTACCCGAGCCTGGTCTTCTGCTGCTGTGAAGACATTGCAACTTTATCGGGGACATACCTTGGCTGAAGGTTTTATCAGTGGGGATACTCCTGGACTTCTGCACTGCTCTGAAACATTTCTGTAGGATTCAATATGAATGGAATGAGTAAGCTTTTCAGTTGAAAGTTAACAGATAAATATGGAGATAACCTGGAGAAATAAATGGGCAGCATTCTTCCTTATAGACTTTTAAAAGTCTTTCTGTGGAATAATTTAACATGAACATCAATAAGATATAAATGACAGGAACATGGATCCATACCGTAGTTTTTGCACTTGACAAATTTATTCTTTGCTCTTTTTTCTACTTGCCTTTGCTGCTGCTGGAGTTACCAATGCTAATGTGACTGGTACGGTGATCCTGCTGTCATTATTTTCACTATTCCTAAGCTGCAGCTGTTAGTGCTGAGCTGACAGAGGGATCCAGATGTTCAGAGTCTATACTTACCTTTGAAAAGCTCTCTGTGAATTGTGGTCATCAGTTGTCCAGCAAGCTTTGAGTTAGTTTGGGCAAACATCTCTTCATTGTGTGAAAACACACGACACTATTGAGTTATTCCAGTAGCAACTGGAAGCCGTAACTAAGATCAAGTCACTGTTGTGTATACCCAGAATGAGTGATGGTCTCAACAATGGAAAAGTCACATTTTTAAAAGACAAACATAAGATTCTTATTCCCATTTTACAGATAGGAAGACCGAGGGACAGTCAGTTATGTGTTCGCTGTCACATGGGTTGTGTGACAGAGCTGAAATTCATCTGTATGTCCAGTTTAAGCCCTTAGTGTCAGGGCTTTGTCCTCTTGCTGGGTTATTCCTTCTCAAAACTGCCGTCGTCTTCCATACCACTCTGGCTTAGCACACTCTGCCTCTTATTTGACTCTTTCTGACAGAATACTGTGTGCTACTTTTAAAAGCCTCCCGGGCTTGGAGCCTTTGAAGCCACATCCCTCCTGGAGGCTGCAGTGACAGCGGGTTGGTACTGGCACTGCGTAAGAAGTGCTGCGAAGGGACGTCACCAGGGTGGAACCGACCTGAAGTGAGGGCATGTTTGTGTGGTGGAAATGGTGGGGGCCAGAAGAAAATGGCTGGACTCTGTGTCCTCACACAGTTGTGTCTCCTGCTCCCCACCTTTCCTTTCTCCCCGCTGGTGGTACATCAAAGGCAGCTGCTTGTAGTTGGTATTTGCTTACTGAGACATAATATACACATCAGTTCATGACAGAATGTTGTCCTCAGGGCAGAAAATCTTTCGTAGGAAAGGTGGAATTTTAAGGATTCTGGACTGAAAAAAAAGAGAAAGAAAGGCCAAAAAATACTAGTGGAGTGACCAGGGGAAATCTGGTTAGAGCAAGCACACACTGGGCTGGGGAGATTCTTCACGTGCTTCTGAAATCTGATTTCCTCAGAGACTGGCAGACATTGTGACATTGAATTACATTTTCCTTTACATTTGTATACCAAAAATAAACCCTGCCTAAGTCGTTCAGTGTCTTCTTGATGGTTTAGAAGCAGTCAGGATGACAACAGCTACTGGTCAGAATTGTCAGGATCAAGCCTCATTATCACAGCTTGCAGTACTTGACCTGAGACCTGGCCAGGAGGACACATTCAGTAGGGTGCCAAATTCCTTTTGAATTAAGATCTTGTACACAGGATTCATGCTTCCTAGAAAGATGCTCTCCCTACCCGTAAATATTATCAGGGTAATACTGTTATTAAGGTAAAGCATCTGGAAGCTGGCAAAAACCTCATGGACTGATAAATTCTCCTGCCCAGCCTCAGCACCTGTCATTCACTGTTAGTATCCAAAGAGTGGTCAGTGCTCTGTTACTAGGAGCAGCCCCTCAAGGATGCTGAGAGCTTGGGCCACTTGTCTATGCGAAGGACCTTCCTTCCTCACTTGCTGTCATCCCTCTGTCCATCCCATGTTGCTAAATCTGATCGAGACCCTGAGAAATCATCTTGGTATGTGTTTTCTCCAAACTGTTTGCCCATTTTTTTCCATTTAAATCAGAGTTGTTGCCAAGTTTTTATTTAAAACTACTTCTTATCTGTCAGATGTGCTCAGTCCTCTGAATCACAACCTGAATGTTTAGAAACACTCGGAGAAAGACAGAACACGGAGGTGTCACAAACCCCTTTGTTTATAAATCTTTTAACAAGGTCCTCAGATCAGTCCAGATGTAGTCAGATCTTGTGGTTTGAGGATCCTGAATATCTCTGCAAGGAAGTTCTTATGTTTTTATGTGGGCTGGGTTTTTGTGAGTGCCAAAAGGAGCTAGAAAGAAGTTGGGTTAAAAATACTGGTATATCTAGATTTTTATCAAATCTCCATAAAAAGAAGAGGGTTTAGCCTTTGTGTACAAAGAAGATAAATCTTGTATCAGTACACAGCTTATAAAAAAATAATTATTTTTAGCCAAACATACAAATACCTGCCTTTTATTTGTTGTGGCTTTGGTTTGGTTTTTGTTTTGGGTTGTTTTTTTTTTTAATCAAAAAAATAAACTATAGACAGAGCATGGGAAGCAATAAATCTGGGTGTGTCAGGAGTAAGTGCTCTAACAAGTTCACATTGCACAGTCGTCTGAAATTCCTCTGGGAACATTTATATATATATGTCAGAGGTCTAAAAATAGGTCACTAGAACAAGACATAGTGTTAGGAAAGAGAAAGAGGCCTTCCAGTTTGTTGGTTTGGGGGTTTTTTGTTCTGTTTTGAAATGAAGGATTTTAATCTGAATGGGAAAAAGCTTTAAAAAGTTATGGAAAATGAGGCAGATTAAACTGGATCTACTGAAACTCATGAACTGGGGGACTAAGCCATGAAAGCATTTCTTATGTTCCTTGGGAAATGACCAATAGTGATGCTGTCACCAGCCTGGACATGAGGCTTTAAGGCTAGAAAAAAATGAGGCCAGAAGCACCGAGCTCCATTGAGCGCTGTCAAGGCCCAGTCTCAACCAGTTGGTCACCAGTGAAGGTGGAGATCATGTTCAGGTCTGTCAACCCTGCTTAGGAGCCCTGGCCACAGAGGGTCATGGGCCAGCCTGAACCTTGTGCAGTGCAAGTCTCCCTCCGTGCTTTGTTCCCAGCCACCTACGGCTCGTGTGGATTGTCCCTGACCTGTGTGTGATGAAGTTCCTATCCCCAGGGCAGTGTCTTTGAAGCATGGCTTCTAGGATGAGATTCGGGCAAGGGGACAGGAGTTCCTTGCACTGCTAGTTCTCCTGCAAAACAGGAAATGGGCAGGGTGGTGCCTCCTGTCCATGCCAAACTTAGGGCAAGCGGCTCCTTTATTCACGCTATTGCTAAGCTTGCTTTGATATTTATGTTTCCTTGAGGTGGAGCAGTGTTACGAGGTTCCATTTGAAAAGAGGTTTGTTGTGGGGCTGAACACATGTATGCACACGTGGGTGCACATACACCCTCGCTTCCAGACACACAACCTCACTGGAGTCAGGAGAAGTGGCTGGTCCTCTCAAAAACAGCTCTTTATCAGCCATGGATGAATGGAAGACCATTCCTGAAAGAGAATGTCTGTCTTATTTATAGTAGCTTAATCAGGGAGATCAAGAGAGCCTTTTTACCTGTGTTTTCTAATCAGAACATACCACAAAGTGTGTTTGCTTATCTCTTAAACCTCTGCTGTCCAAACAGAACATATGGTATCTTTGCAATGGCAAAGGTGAATTGAAGTCCTCGACTCCTGTCATCAGAGAAAGAGCTTGGGAAGATTTAGAAAATAATGTTGTCATTCTGCTGCAGTCCATCTGCTGGAAGTGCTGGAGCCACCCACGTGCTCGAAGGTTGATCTGGCTCCTCTGTCCATCAATGCTGTGGTGCAAGCTGGAGGCGAGGGACATGGAGTGGGGATGTCCCTGAACCCCACATAAGCTCGTTACCCCATAGAAGGCGTTTGTACCCTCAGATACAGGCAGGAATGTTCGGATCAGAAAGAGAGAAGTCCCTGCCTTCACGGAGGATGGCCCTCGCGTTTGTTTTCACTTGTTGTCATGGGTGGAGTCAGTTCGTTCTGATTTTGTGCCGAGAGGTCTTCTTTCTGCATGTTCTGGCAGCTAACCTGCTTTTCAAGAAACTGGACTGGAACAGGCCAGCTTTTTTTTGTTAAGAAATGGAAAGAATAGATTTGTATGTATGAATGAAGAAGAAGAAGAGGCAAGTATTTACCTAATTGCCTTTCAGTTACACACATCATATCTCTATCATGTATAAATAGCATGAAGAGTTAAGCCTCCTTAGTCTCTCTCCTTCTTCAATTCTGCAGTGACTGAGTGATGACTGTGGTGACTCCCCTCAAACAAACACCTCTCCCCCCTCCGCCCCTGCGCAGAGATTCTTCTCCTTCCCTTTCTTTTTTTGCCAAGATAAACTCCGTGTGTAAATTGGATGAGCAGGGAGTGCATTAAAGGGGGAGGGGGACACACAAAAATAAGACCCTAATTAATAGTTTTGTAACTAAGGGAATGAGAGGAGAATAATCTGAGGGATAACAAGGGCAGCTTTTCAGTCTGTAACTCGGTGTGTGTTTGTGCGTGTAGTTGTACGCTAAAATAATTCCAGCTGTCCTTCCTTCTTTTAATAATGGTTCATTGCATTCCCGTTGTGGGGCCATATTTGGACAAACATTAACCAGATCAAAGCCTAATGGATAGTTATGATGACTC
Organism: Zapornia atra; assembly: GCA_013400835.1. Lineage (NCBI taxonomy): Eukaryota > Metazoa > Chordata > Aves > Gruiformes > Rallidae > Zapornia > Zapornia atra. The sequence continues at coordinate 208,184 of VZTU01031005.1, read as the reverse complement.
TGATTCAGCAGAGCACTTAAGCACAGTGTTTCATTGTAACTTCAATAGGACATGCTTTGAATTCAGCGAGATATAAGCATCACTTCAACCAGTGACAGGAGAAATGACTGTATGACTTGGCGGGGGGGTGTGTGGGGTGCTCAAAAATCAAAGGTAAAGCTAGTTCCCACTCTAAAGTGTGATAATGCAGTGCTGTTTCTGCAAGATACTGCTGCTGGACTAAGCACACCTCTGCCTTCCTTAATCCTGGCCATGCTGATCGTGCAGTGTTTTAGTAGCTGGAGTACTGGAGCCAGCTGAGGCTGTGGAAGGCATGGGATTCCAGTCAAAGGAAAGATGGATGGGGGAACTGCATGAGGAATGGGAATGTGCCCAGGAACCAGGGTCTCAGACCTGATAGTGTTCCAGTGAAGATGCGTCTATCCCCAGAAGCTATGTTCGGCAGTGCCTTGCAGCGGGTGCTTAGGGAAGCGGCATCGGAAATAGAGAAAGTACTGGACTCCCTCCCCGGTATAAACACCCAGGTGGGAGGAGTCTGTGCCCAGGGGGCTTGCTGAGCTGGGTGCCGTGTGTGGACCATACCGCTTGTTCGGTGCCATGAGCAGAGCAAGGGGTCCCTTTGGGCTGAGAGGGCTCAGGCCCCATTGCTGGAATGGTGGTGTAGGAGTGTCACTGTTCAGCAAGACATGAGGAAAAGAGGCTCAGAGTATTTTTGCTGAAATCCCCCTGTTGATTCGTCGTTCTTGATGGCAAAAAATCATAGAATACAACTTTCTTGGCTCATCCAGGCCATTAAAGCGTAATAAATTGTGGCAGCTTCTAGGTTTTAAGATACTTCTTTTATTTGTAGTGGATGGGCTACAGAGCCTTGGAAACACTTGGAATTCCCCTTGGTGATTATATGTGAGTTATTTATAGTAAATCCGTATTCTGGTGGCAGAGCCTACATCACAGCTAGAGAGCAGCTGATAGGAAGGTGGGTGTGTAGTTTCATTTCGAAGTTGTACTTGCTGGCTTTGCTGTTTCATGTGTTTCAAACCACCAGCGTGAGTGAACAGAAGCAGTTTGTGGGCACGCTGCCACCGTTGCACAAGACAGTCTCACTTTGCTTTAAACACTCCCTCTGGAACCACTTTCTGAGTTGAACATCGTTATCATCAGGGTAATGACACATATTGTGCCTGTGACAGGCCGGGCTCTGTCCTTAGATATAGGAGGGGGAGGCTGGAGAAAATGGAGACATCAGGGGAGGAGTGGCAGGGGAATTTAATTTCCTTTGCCCTGACATTGATGTTGTTGTAAAGTCTCTAAAATGGCACCTTCTGGCTTGGAATTAGGCAGCCACAATGACATGTCTCGGTTTGTCCAGACTGGTTTTCTTGTCCAGTTAAGTAGGAGAGTCTTATGCCTTTAAAGCTTCCTGGCTCCCAGGAGGAAAATGCCAAACTTGTCAGAGAAAACAAACAGTGGCTTTCCTAGCCTGTGTGTGTTCCGATTAACGAATCTATTAGGCTATAAAACCTGGGACCCCCTCTCCCAGAGAAAGAGCATACATTAGGAAGCTGTTCACAGTTCCTAAGTCTGACCCCTTGCGCAATGCTGGAGACCTACCAGCAGCTCCAAGCCCGGCAGCCGGGGCCTGTTTGTTCTAGGAGGTCTCAGAGAAGTATTTGACGCTCCGTAAATGCCAGATGCGCTGTTTTAATCTGTACTGTGGGAGGCCAGAGGGGAAAAAAGAGGAGGAGCCGCAGCACATCTGAGGGGTTTTGTTCTTTCAGCACAATCAGGATGGGGTTGGAGGCACATTACCTTGGGCTCAGGTGTGGTTGGATCTGCAAACCAAGCAGGGTCCAGTTTAGCAGCGAGTTCCTGGGTGGGTTTGCTGTGCTGCAGCTGCAAGCAGACGGACTGGTGCAACTGCTGGTGTACTGCATTTCGGTTAAAAGGGCACAATCACCAGTGTTGGATTTAGCAAGCGCTGTGCTGACCGAAGCGTTAACTTCCCAAGGAGATGCAAAACCACAGGTCTTGCATTCAAGGACGTATAAAACCCATTTTACAAGAAATGAGGTGTTAAGCCATGTATTCTTGGCATGTTCCAGGGAAAGCAGTTACATTCCTCTTATTTCCCCTTGCCCCTTTCACTTCTGCTGCTGGTTAGGGATGCAGCATTTTTCTCTGGTGCTACAGTATTCATCAAGCCAAAATGCAAATAATTCCTGTGCTCCTTCATGTGCTGCTCAGCAGTTTTCGCACATTTGGAGCGTCACAAATATTTTGGTGAGTTTCCGATCTGTTCTTGCTTTGTTACCTGCTGCTTGGTATGTTAAAGAGCAGATAAACCAGCCAGATTTCAGAGCAGGAGGCTTCTGCTGAAGTTCATTCACAGCCAGCTGTGCCTATAGCTGCAGCCATTGAGCACTGCAGCCAGCAAGGCTGATAAAACCAGTGGTCTCTCCAACCCATCATGTGAGTCATCCCCCTTTTTGTAATTAGTAATTAAGATAACAAAAATGTGTCAGTGAATAATGCAGAATGTATTGAAGAGGTCCCACCGATACATGACCCAACACGTTCCAGACAAATTGCTGCAGTGAAACGAACCTATTTCTTCCTGAGCCAAGCCGCAGGGAAGTGGAGAAGCAACCTTTGCAGTCCCAGTCTGTCCCGTTGGGTCAGCCATGCTCATTTATCATACGTGGGGCTCCGTGGTTCGGAGTCCAGGCTCTTGGTAGCAGGTGGCTTTTACTCTGGATACAGCACACGCCATTGAGGTCAGTCCCCAGGAGACCTCCAAACAGAAATTCTGAAATTCACTGTAGCACATTTTAATTTGCTGGATGAGAACTCTGTGTCTCCCAAACACAAGACTTGTTGTGAATCACAGCAGGACATTCTCTTAAAGAGCCAAGCAAAACGCTGCTGACAGTGTCGCGGAGCAATGCTAATCCGACATCGGATTGGTCATGGCTCCTCCGGTTACCATCCAGCTCTGCAGCAGCAGTGGCCTGTGACTGTGGGAATGCAGGACCTCATGCTGTAGGGACACAGTTGGGGCATTAGGAGGAAGAAAATCTATCCTCTTCCCATCACTTCCTGAAGGGTATGTGTCAGAATGACGCACGTACTCTTGGCTTTATTTGATGAGGAGGCCGCAGGGGGAGCGAGAAAGGAATGAGGTGGTCTCGAGGGATGCACAATTTGGCTTCACAGGGTCACGATGCTCTAAACATTCATTTTGAATTGCTGAAATTGAAGGAGTGGAGAACAGGCCTTGTTGGATACACATTTGTCATCTTCGTGACTCAGGAGGGCTCTTGTGGATATTTTAGACAGACCACGGATTATGGTGGGCTTCTTGATAGCTTTTCTCAGCCTCATAAACAGAGCTCAGGAACGAGATGGGAGGATCTAAGCGATGGTGGCATATGCTGTGACTGAATATGTTCTCTCAAGATGCTTCTGGTGGGATGAATCACAGGAGAAAAGACATGAGGAGTTAATAGCATCCCTTAGCACACGTTCAGTCCTGCCCCAACTTTCAGGCTAAATTGCAGCGCTTCATTTCAACATATGTGTTCTCCCCACGCTGACTTAATATTGATGCAATATTGAAATGGAGCTTGAATCTTTTGACAAGATCCTGGGGTTCTCTGCTTTTTCTCGCTCTTGGGGAAAGACACCTCTGAATGCTCCTGGGAAACAGGAGACGCGGCTATTAGAAGTCTTTGGGTGTAGCCTGGGGAGTTCGGTGCCAGCAAAACTGCAACCAGCCTGTACCACCCCCTTGGAGGAACGTCTCTTAGGGGACAGCTGCATCAGGGGCAGCCCAAAAAGCTGTTTGGTTTGTAGGAATGTAGATAGATTGAATGAATGTGTGTGTAGACAGGGATGTCCTGGAAAGAGTCCAGAGGAGGGCTACGAAAATGATTAAGGGCCTGGAGCATGCCCCCTGTGAGGAGAGGCTGAGTGAGCTGGGACTGTTCAGCCTAGAGAAAAGACTAAGTGGGATCTCATTAATGTTTATAAATATCTTAAGCATGGGATGCAGGGGGAAATGGCCAGCCCCTTTTCAGTGTCTGTGGGGACAGGACAAGGGGCAATGGCTGCAAATTGGAGCACAGGAAGTTCCGCACCAACATGCAGAAGAACTTTTACCCAGTGAGGGTGACAGAGCCCTGGGACAGGCTGCCCAGGGGGGTGTGGAGTCTCCTTCTCTGGAGATATTCGAGACCCGTCTGGACGCCGACCTGTGCAATATTAGCTGGGGAGCTGCTTTGGCAGGGGGGTTGGACCCCATGAGCTCTCAAGGTCCCTTCCAACCTCTATGATTCTGTGATTCTGTAGTACCCTAGGGAGAGAGAGGGTCTTTTGCGTATCACCATCTTTGTGCTTCCCAGTGTAGTAAGCAAATATAAGGCTGAAGCAGTAGTGAGGAGGACCAGTGCAACCTGTACTGACCAGAACCCAGACCCATGTTGGCCAAAATCTCTTTCCGCCCCCCCCCATCCTCATGAAAGAGGTTTGCATCAGGGGAAGCACCTCACAGCTGGGTGCTCAGATATGTTGGTTAGAGCAGAGACAATGTGCCCTACTGCTACTTTTGGAAAATAGTCAAAACACTTGGACACCAGGAGGAAAAAAGGGCAGATTGGTGGATTTGTTTCAAATGAGAAGCTTAGAAATTAATTTCAGTGTATTTTAAAATTTTTTCTCCTTGGGTCGCATTATATGTTTTGTTTGAGGCCAAGATGTTGTTACTTGTTTCTGTTTTTCAGATCACTGAAAAATATCTGAAAAACCTGTGTTTATTTTGGGTTGCTGCCCAACTAATCTCTCTTCCTTTATTTTTCTATAACACAAGCAAAATGCAAAATCAGTTACTTATGCATCTCAAATTCTAACTTCTGGTTTAGCCATCCATCAGATTAGCAGGCACCACAGTCTAGGATTTATTTATTTTTATTCCTCAGATGTGGTGCTGTATTTCTGTTCTCTGATGGCTTCTGGATGAGGGCTGCCCAGGGAAGGAGGAAAGTCATGAGACCAATGAGATCTTGGGTTGTGTTTGCAGAGCAGTTGAGTGATTCCCGAACTGAATGGAGAGCCTGGTTGAATGAAGGTGTTAACCTTGATCTTAATACCTGTGTCCCCCTGCGTCCCGCATGCCATTTGAGAAGCGAACAAATTAAAGTCCAGAATGATGGTTTAGTCTGGGTGCTTGCTTCTCATAATAAACCTCATCTGAGAATAAATGGGAGGGAGGCCATTGGTTTCCAAAAGAGAGGATTTGTTTCAAGTGGGACGGGAAGAATTGAATTACCATACAAGAGGATCACATAATCTACCACTGCCTGCAACCTCATCTGGTAGCTTAACCTTTGATACTTTCTTTATTTTTCTTCATTTCTGTGACTGTCCTCAGAATTCTCCCTGTTTCCCCCATGGCTTGAGAGCAAATTGTGCAGAGGAGGTTCAACCTGTTTGCAAGCAGCTTCTGCCCAAGCACCGGTGCAGTGTAAAACCAGCCTCACCCATAACAGGCTTCAGCCTTTAACAGGATTATTGTTTCCCTTTGTAGCATCATTATTTTTATGCTCCTTTCCAGAAACACCACCTGTGCCCAAGTGTGGGTGCAGAAACCAACTCAGATTTACAGAAACTTGTTTCCACTCCTCCTCACGTTTAAACGCCACTGTTTGATCCTGGTCAGTCCTTGTATCTGTGCCTCTTTGCTTGGCTGAACTCTTCTCGGTGCAAGGTGTTGGGAAGAGTCAGTGTCCCTCACTGCCTACACACAGTACCTAGCAGGGCAGGTCTGCAGTTTCAGCGGGTGCCTCTAGGTGCTACCACAATACAAACAATAATCAATCACTGACCAGCACACACCTTCGAGGCTTACTGAAAAAAAGTCTCTCCAGGGGTCAGATCTACTAGGCTGTGTAAACGGTTTTGTAGTGAAAGTGGTAGAAACCCCATCTCTTGGGATGTTTAAAGCTACGCTGCAGAAAGCACAAGCCATCAGTGGTTTGGGGAATAACCATACGTTGGCAGAAGGATCACATAAAGACTTCGTTATTCTGACTGTCCATCCAGCATACATCGCTAGGAGCACAGTGGTTTAATAGATCTCTGTGCTTCAGACCTGCTGCTGTCCTCCTATCTAGGTCCTCATAACCAAAAAAGCAAGTGAAGTACACCCCATGCCAAAACACAACATGCGTTTTTAACCACCCAGAAGAACGTTGATCTTTTTCTTGGGCAGCTTTAGATCTGTTTTTAGGCCAAATCCTGAATTCCATTGTTCAGGTTATTTGCTCCAGCAAAACACTGGGAAAAAGTGTCCACGTGGGCAACTGTTAGCAACTAATTATGGGTGATAATTGTATTACATCAGAAGCGAAACAGAATGCGAAAGTCTGAGGGAAGAACTGCAGCTCAGTACAAGGGAAATAGAGGTAGATGCTAGTGGGAGATGGTTCCACCAAACTTCTGTTGATCAGTAACTCTGCTTTTGCTTTTCACCTGCGTTACATTTTCTTAGGTTTCCCCCATTCAACAGAACATAAATTTCCCAGGTGAGTGAGCCCAGGCAGGAATGAAACACCCGGGTGGAACAGGACGAGATTGTTCCATCGTCTGTTTTACGTTCTTGCTCACCAGCCTAATGAGATGGGGCAAAGCTGCTCTGTCCTGGATGGGAACCGTGGCCTCAGAGTTCCCAGGCAGTTGGATTCCTCCAAGAGGCCTTTTTTCCAGCGAGCCCTGCAGGTGGCACAGCGAGCCTTGTGTTGTTCCCAGGCAGTGTTAGCAGCCGCTGCCTTCCCTTCCTATCACTTTACAGTGCCAAAGCAAGCTCTGGTGGGACAGGCTTTTAGTAGAGAAGTAAAAAAAAAGAGGCCAGCGTGATATGCTGGCTGCCAAAACATCCTGCCTTTCCTCAGTTTGCTTCCAGGGCTTTGCTTTAGGTAGGTACTGAGAAACCAGATGATTTCCTTTTCGCTGTGTCAGGATGGTTTGGATGCTCTCACAGTGCTTCCACACTGAAGCTGGGAAAGAATGTGCAGCCAACCTCTTAAAAATCAAGATAACTTTTGAAAGTCTTGGTTGCACACTCGGTGTATTCTCCTTCAGGCAGATCTTGTTATCAGGAAATTTCTTGGGAAGCCATCGGAGGCAAGTGGAACTGATTTGGGAATTGTGAAAAGGGTGCCTAGGAACAGGCTTTGTAGCCTGCAGGGCTGCTGGGAATTCCTGCTCATTAGTCCTTGCTCTTGCTCTGCTTCTCTTCATGGCCTTGGGCAAGTCACTTAACTTCTTAATCTCTGGCTCAGTTTCTCTGCCTGTAAAATAAGATAACTATTCCTATCGCATACCTACCTGACAGGATTTTCTCCCCTAGTAATAATTAACATTTGTAAAGTACTCTTTGAGTGTGTTTGTTTTTATTATAATACTTCCAGATTATATTACAATACTGATGCCATTGCTGCTGCAGATTTAAGCTCCTGTACAAGATTACACCGGAAATTAAGTCATTTTTCTAATGAGATATAAAAGAACTTGTGGTCGGTGTGGTTAAGCTGAGTTTAAAGCTCCTTTGCAGCATGACAACAGTATGAAGTACCTGAAGCATTCCAGGGAATCTAACCCTGGTATCTGTGACAAAATGAACTGCGTGCACACAAGAATTATTCATGATCTGATCTTAACTCTAGCAGAAATGTTAGTTATTTAAAGCATTTGGTAAGAGGACTGAAGGTTTGAGGTTTCCTCTCCATTACCAGACAGTGTAAAGTGCACATCTTGAGCCTTGTCAGGTCTTGTCTTCACTCACATGTATACCCAGGGTGTTTCTTGGCCCTGCAGTGCAGAGTGGGCTATGAAGGACTGAACTGAGGGATTCTATGAAACATCTGTGAGCTTAATGAATCTTTCTTTGTATTTCCCTTCTTTTTCTTTTTTATTTTTCCCTTTATTTAGGTTTGGGTTTTTTCCCCCCTACAATAGTTCCCCCAAGTGAGAGTTGCCCAGAAATAACATATTTTCCCCTCTATGAGAATGGAAAGAAGTAAGGCTGAGACCTGGGCTTTACGAACCAACCTAGTTCCTCCAGCAAGTGGTCAGCAAGAATTAGAAGCCTGAGTTTTGTGTAGGGATCCTGTGGTTCCAATACCTCTGTCTCTGCCCCATGAACGCTTTCCTTTAAAGGTTGATTCCTGCCTCTTCTCCCTCCCTTCTGATCTCATCTGTGTCCCTGTAAACTTCTGGCATGTGTCACATCCTGTGGCAGTGAGTTCCATCATTTAACAATGGTCTGTGTAAAGAGGTGCTGCCTTTGTTATTCTGAACTGGACATCTGCTACCTTCATTTGATGCCCTCAACTTCTTATGGAAAAGTATTATGAAAAAACAACGAATGCTGATTTTCTACTGATCACAGGCTTCCCAGATGCTTCTTTTCTGGAGATGAGAACTGATAAAGATGAGATGTCAGGAGGCAAGAACATTAAAGATGAAGAGGAGGGCTAGGGGTTTGTTGTTTGTTTATTTTTCTCAAATGCTGACATGGGTTAGTTCTAGACCATACTGGAAGAGTAGATGTTGTGGCTATTTTGCAATGGCTGAACTGGTTTTGGTCCTCTTGGGACGTACCATGTCCAAGGTTAGATTAGCATGTCTTCTCCCTTCCCCCCCCAACATTTTTTCAAATCAAAATGTGCTGATTTATTTTAATCAATCCAGGAGAGAAAGTATGTTGTTACAGTTTAGATGGGTAAAACCTATGAAGTGGTGCCAGGGGTGGTTACTCTGCACAGTTTTTTCAGTCTTCCTGGTGAGCATCTGCTGCCAGCCAGTGTTGGAGGGAAAGTGTGGGTAGGGTGGGCATCTGTTTGGACTCAGCGTGGCCACTATGGGGAAGAATGATGCTGGTTGGGCTGTTTCTGAGCCAGGGGATGGTCTTCCCTCATGGAGCCCTTAGCCAAGTTCTTGAAGACTCTCTGGGAAAGGTATAAGACCTTTTAATCCAAAGTATGATCGGTGTGTCCATCTCTGGTGGGAGAGGTGGGCTGGAAAGACAACACCTCTTTAAACAGCTGCTCCTCTACTTGCTGTGCTCTTTAGCACCCCCACAAGTACCTGTCTAAACAATAAGGAAAGTGTAAACTAAGGAGGGATCAAATGCAAAGAGGCAGAAAATCAAAAGTGACTACCTTTAACCTGGTGAAGAGGAAATTGTTGACCAAGTTCCAGGCCTGATTGAGCAAAATACAGCAGAAAGGTTTTGTTTCTTTTTGCTGTTTCTTTTTTTTTTTTTTTTTAAACTCATCTTCTCCCCCCTTCCCTGCCCTCTGCTCCCCTGGAGAGAAGTCTGGATGTAACACTATTGCTAGGACTAGGCCTATGATTAAGTTCTGTTTTTCAAAGGTGATCCCAGCATGATTAAAACCAGGTGGCCCCCATGGCGTGCAGCAAGGGAGCCAGATGTGCTCTGCAACTGGATTGCCATTTCCTAGCCCAGCTGCAAACATTTGATTGTCCACTCGCTCTGGGTATTACAGCCATGACCTTCTCTCTTCCTTGCCTCCCCCGTCTCCTGTCTACTTCCCCCAGTGACATTTGAGAGGAGAGAAGTCCCCCGAGACTTGTTTGTCACTGTTACAACCATCCCTTTCTCCCTTCACCTCCTCACTCCCAGCCTTGGTTCAGCACTTCCATTATTCACAGATGTTAGAGGGTAGGAGCTGACAGTGTTGGCTTTTACCTCTCTCTTTCCTTTATTTGGATTTTTTTCCCCCCTTTCCGTGTTCCGGCGTGTGTACACTGACCCCAGAGCACTCCCAAGTCAACTGGCAGCGTCTGAATCCACTTAAAGGTGAAGGGATAAAGCAATTTTCTTCAAGATGTGGCATAAACTGTTTAGTTTTTGCTGTCTCCAAAGGCCTGTAATGAGGGGGTGGCCCTGTCGCAGAACAAGCCCCGTCTCACCCTGCTCTATAAAATTTGGAATAGGTTAATCTTTTCCCACAGCGCTGGCCTGTCAGCCCGTTTTTGCTGAATTAGGGCTCTAATGCATGGGTGGTGTCAATAATTGCCTAGTAAGCCATACTTAAAAAAAGAGTCACAATCAATCGTCCCAACATTAGGATGTCATAATGCATCAGTCCTGCATTAGGAAGTTGTAATCCATCAACTTGACATCAGAAGGGACAGTGGATGGTGGGAGCTTGGTTCAGGCCTAGGGGAAGCTGGAACTACTCTCTAGGCTTTACATCAGCTCTGGGTTTGGTCTCGAAGGGTCATCTCAGTTTGTTTTCCTACCTACCCTTTGCAATTCAGTTGTTAATTCTACGAGTATTTGAGTTTCTCATCTTCTGCCTAGCAAAGTATCTTCTTTCTTGTTATCCTTCTCCTGCGTTTGATACAGGATCAAAGGCATCTGTATTCCCAACCTGACTGGTTTCCACTTGCTCTGGATATGACTATTTGTGCTGGTTTGAAGGCCAGCCCTTGCTTTGTTCCGTTTTAAGACTCCGCTTCCCCAAATCGAACCTTGGTGTGGTCTGCAGCTCCTTCCTATGTTTGAAATCTTCAGAGTCATCTGAGCTCTGTCCTTCCTGTGCTGCAGCAGTCCTTCTGTTCAGGGCAAAACCCACTCTGCCCAGATGAATGTCAGTTCAGCTTTGTGGAACAAGCCTGAGGATGGCAATTGGTACTTGAGGACTGAATTCAGCTCCAGGCTCATGAGGCTGAAGAGTTCCCCCGATCCATCCCCTGATCCATGGCATACATGCAGGCCATGGATCAGGGGGATCATACAGATCATGCAGATCATGCAGCTGGTGTTACCTGTTAGGTGAGCTCAGACACCAGGCTCCAGCACAGGCACCGAGCACCTGAAAACCTCTCTAACACTTGCTGTCTCCTTTCTTACCAGGCATAGTAGTTGAGCTAATTAATGTTTTAGTCTTACAAGTTTGGAGTATTAGAAAGAGCCGTCAGCCTGTGGCCTGGAAAAAAAGGAACAAATGAGCTACATGGAGTTACATGGAACAGATCTTATCCGGAGGCTCTGGTAAAGGCAGCTCGAGAAGTAGGCCGTGGACCAGGCTGTCACCCTCTTCTTGGTGTGGTGGTGTTTTCCATCACTTCCTCTACCTGCTTTAAGATACTGAGGTAACAAGGGAGGTGAAAGCAAAAGTTAATAACAAATAAGTAATTTCACTTGCATTGTTTTTCCCTTGGTGTCTGGTTCAGTGTGAGGGGCTGGGTTTGGGGTGAAGTGACTAACAGGAAGTGGCACAAAAGGTGGCAGTGGCTTTCCCCAAAGTAGCGTTGAAGGTTACTAAGAAGCAGCTCTTTTTCAGCATGGTGAACTGGTCCGTGCCGTCTACTTCAGCTGGTCAGCTGTGAACAAGGCCAGCAGAGCCATCAGTCTTTCTAAAGATGCTGTCAGAGCCTCCAATACAGCATCTTTGAAAAATGTGTGCTTCTAACGACGTACCTAGGCACCCACTCTGTCTTGAGAACAGACGCAGCCGTGTGTCCTATGTTTGGTAAGGTATATCTGTATTCCAGGAACCGGTAAAAATATGAAAGAAAGATGTAACTTGTCCCCCAGAGCAGAAAAGGGGAGAGGATTTGCAGAAGATGGAGCCTTCTGGAGTCGTAATGTGATTAAAAATTTGGTTTTGGTGATGAAGAGGGAGAAGCAACTGTGATTGAAAAAGGGCAGTAAGTGGCAATGTTTGGGGCATGAGTAGATGGAACATTCACCAGGAATGGCTGCGAGGCCCCATACAGAGCCCAGTGTATCTCTACAAGTTCCCATGTTTGACAGCAGTGCTGCAGTTGGGTACATTTCTGAAGAAAATGAATTATAGGAATGGCTGGGTTTCTCTCTTTGTATTTCTTAGGTTTGGTTCTGTGTGTGAGCCAGAGGTTTCTCACGTGAATCTTTACATCTTGGCTTGAATTTACTCATTGCTGGCTTTGCACAGAGCAATTGCTGTGCATAAATGATAAACTGAATGAATGTTGATGGTAATTTTTTTTTTAAGTGAGTGAGGGCTGGCTTTTAGTGTGCTGAGTTGGTTAAGTATTAGCTTAAGTATTAGCTCCTGACTGAGATTTTCAAAACAGCCTTAAGGCATTTGAAATGGGTGTCCAACCCCCCTTGAAAAATTGAAAATCCTTTCCTTTGAGTGCCTTGAAATATGGCTGAGACTGGCAGAACGGCCAAGAATAATAATCTATTTCCAGTACTTGTGTGCAATTACCTTGCTTTCAGCCCTGCCTTGATGAAGGACTCTGTCACCATGACTGAAACCACGACTGCAATTGGCTACAGTTGTCGGTAACATCTGACCAGTTGTGCCCTCGCAGCTGTGGGAAGGGTCTGGAGTTGTGTCGTGGAGTCACTGATAGATCCCGACATCTCCTCTGTTCTCGTGCCATCGCAGTTCCTACACCCCTTCTGGGCAAAGCACAGATAAATCCAGCAACGTTTGCTTCCAAAAGGACCTCACCAACAAGGCTGCAGTTTAAAGGATGAGGCCTAGAGTCAGTTTTAAGATTAGCCTCCAGCTTTGGCTGGCTCAGGTAATAATTTAAAGAGGATTTCAGCCATTCTTGGTCCTGTGCTGGTAGTAACCACAAAAATCTCACCACTCTCCTTTATTGGCTGAATTATCTCTGATGCCACAAGAACACCACTCAAGAGTGACCTTCGTAGTTGATCTGGTTCTAATTATAATCCAAGTAGTTTTAGACATTCATTTAAATGTCGTCTTAATTGCAACCTAATTTCTTCAATTGTAGCCCATTCATCAGTTGTTAATCATTTTTTAATTGTGTGGAAAGTTTGAAGGGTTAGTAACAAGTCATTTGTTAGGTAGAGGTCATGAAAAGGGTTATAAAAATTGCTTGGCTAATTTTAAATAATAAATTAGCAAAGGATGTACTCTGAAATTTTAAAGGTATTTCAGTATTTGCTCATGCAAAATAAGTATTCCAAGTCAGGAAGGAAAGATTTTATTTCTTGAGCAAATATGGAGGTTGGGTGTCTGCTGTGAGCGAAGCGCTGTGTCGCCCTTGCTTCTCAGGGAGACACCAAATGCCAAAATGGATGGTTTTAATGACATTTTAATTTGAATTGGATGGAAATTGCTAATGAGATTCTGATTATAATCTTTTAAAGGCTGGCACACGAGGTGAGAGAAACAAAGAAAGAAAACCAGTGTCTTTTTCAAGAGGTTTGTTTTATTTTATTTTTTTAAATAATCCCTTGGCTGTTTGTAACAAGCCCAGCTGCAAGCAGGAGCCACTGTAGAGAGAAAGGACATGAAGCTGAAACAAAGCAGTGTTCAGGATCATGTCCATTAGCTCCTCAGGTTCTGATCTTGTGTTTCACTGTGTTGCTTGACTTTGTCTCACTCAGAGGAATGAATTTGCTCACGGGGGGCTTATTACGGCCCTGAACCTGGTGCCTGCGAGCTGCTCGGAGTGTTCTCATGTGGAAAAGGAGGTGCACCTCGATGATGCTAGGGTGAGATTGAAGGTGATAAGGAGCCCAGGCTGGAATAAATGTCTCATGGATTCCTTCTCTGTGGGTGTCGGGGGTGTGGGATCATAGTGCCCATCTAAGCTTTGGGAAAATCCCTGCCACATTGAAAGAAGTTTTGTTGCAGGAGTAACGAAAGTCCCCTGCCTAAACTGTGTTAAAATAATCCTAAGAGCACTGCGCTCCAGTAGCTGAAAATAAAATGTCTCTGTACTTTCCTTGCTCTGCAGAAACAAAGAGTGGCCTCTAGATCTGGTCACAGTTTCCTACGAGAGGCAGTAAGACAGGGGAGACAAAGGGCTGTGCAGTGAGACTTGCTGAAGTTGTGCCTTATCCAAGGTACAGGGATTCCTGGCTCTTCCTCCTCCACTAAACTTTTCCATTCCCCAAACTGTGACACTTTCACAAAGTGCCTGTACAGGCAAAAGTTCCCATTGATCTCCTGAGGCATCTTCCTTTGCCTTACCTCTCTGCTTCATGCTTTGTAACTGCTATTCCTGATAAGAACGACCACCTTCCTCTCCTCTTACAGCTGTGTGAGCGATGCCTGCCATGTGATTTACTGCTGCGTTGGGGGAACGATTTCTATTGGAAGGTCCCTCTGTTCAGCTGTAATTTAGAGCCATTTCTTCAGTTCCCCAGAAAGTGCACTTCTGTGAGCTTCCCCTGCTTTGTACCCAGCCCAGCAAATAAATATGCATCATCTTCCCAACAGATTCCAATCAACATATGGACAGAAGTGAAGAGAGTGATTGGAAATTGAAAGCGGCTATTTGCCATATATCAAGAAGGTATTTAGGATATATTGTCTTTCCTTATGGGATGTGAAGGGAGCTACAGGCAAAGCTCACGTATGGAGTGCTCTCACCGGAAGGAACAGATTATCAGAGAAAAAATCCTTTAGGCAATGCCAAAGATGGAGTAGCCCAAACATATTTTGTTCTGTTGGGACTTTATAACCCCAAAGAACTGTGATCCTACCCTTTCTGTCCTGTTTCTCCTTCTCCCCATGTTAGCCCCTCAGTCTGGCAGCACTGAGGAATTTGTCTCATGTGAAGAAAGAAGAAGAAGGAAAGAAGAAAGAGGAAAAAAGGAAAAAAAAAAACCCAACCCAAAACCAAAAGGGTTAAGGCCCAATTTTCATTGCCCTGACAGCTTGCACAAATCAGTCTGGGGCTAGCTGTCATGCGCTCTTGCTTGAAGGAGTCTGTATGCTATAAGCGAGCCAAAGGGCAAAACCCAATGCAACTGGAGCCTTAAAGATAAATCTGATTTTATTGGTTTGATTGTGGTTTTCATCCAGCTTAATATTTCCCTTCTTTTAACTTTTTAAGTTGCAGAGAAAAGGTGATTTTCAAATTAATAGAAAACATCTCTCACTTTTCTGCAGCCCTGACTTCATCCTCTGCAGCAGAGGGGCTGATGGAGCTGTAGTCCAGGACACAGGTTCAGCAAGCTTCTAGAAAAATGGTGCTGGTTACAAGCAACCAGGAGTTCTATGATAACGACTGCAGACCGCCACAAAGCAAATGTGTGGTTGAAGATTACTTGCTAAAGACTTCCCTTGCATTTTTGTTATTGTTTGCTTGTTCCTTGAGGTTGGCCTTAGTTTGATACCCCAAAGGGTTTTCTGTTTGCCTGTTTGTTTGGGTTTTCTGGGGTTGCTTCTGTCTTGAAAATATCTGAAATGGGAAGTTAACTTCAAAAATGCTTCTTTTGGCTTTCATCTCTGTAACCCTGCAGGAAGGTGAAACAATGCCCAAGGCCTGATGGCATTCACAGAGGAGGTGGCTGCTGTCCGGAGGAGGGTTTACTGCAGGGTGACCTGGTGGCAGTGTCCCTGGGGCTGCCTGCCTGCGCTGGGCTATCTTGGGGGGATGCAGATTCACCTCCCAATTGTTCTTCCATATATAAGTGGTGTGTTAGTGGGATGGCAGGGTGTGTGACCACGGAGCAGCCACGAGACTGGCCACTTCTGGGTGTAAATGGGGAAGCAGCTCTGCCTGATGCTCATATCAGCCTGGAACACTGAAGCTTTTGTGTAACTCTTAAGTTTAGTATCAATTAGACATAGAGAATGAAATATAGTAAGTTGTAGCTTTTAAACATATTTTTTCTTTATATGTGCAATTTCCCTTCAGTGAGAGAATTGTTTTCCTTCATCTGAGAGAATATAAAGCTGGATAGGGTTACAGAGATTTCTCTGCTGTATTCTCATCACAATACCAGAGCAGCTGGCAATTAAGTGAGCTTGCTGTTTTGGAAAAGCTCTTTGCCTTTTCATCCTGATGTGTCTCTCTTGACTTGTCCTTGGCTTCTTGTTTGAGTTTGGGGGTTCCAACACACCAACCTGTCCTTTATTGCATGCATAGAGCCTTGCCCAGGAGCCTTGGGTTTGCAGATTTGAACCTGAGCCTTGAAAGTGGTGTTGGGGTAGGCTCAGATGAGGCTGTCATTACTTCTTCCTCCCACTAATTCCAGTTGCACCTATTGGGAGTGCCACAGGCTTGAGTTTGGCTGTGTAAGGGAGAAGAATAATTTTTAATTTTTACTTACTTTTAATTTTTACTTTCTCCTTACTGATATGCTTAGAAAGAGAGAGAAAAGATGCTGGAAGTGAAAATGGATGAGTGGTTCCAGATCATGTCTTGGTAAGAATGGATATCCTACAATTGCTGAATGAATGTAATCAGTAACCAGGGTCCATAACAGACAGACTGCATCCAAAGGGATTTGATCAGTAGGGAACAGGGTTCTTATCCAAGGAACCCTTTTGTAGAGGAGAACTCTACAAAACCTCTACGTTAATTGTCAGGGAGTGGATTAGTTTGGGATTCCTTCTAGGAATGCCTGTTGGCAGCAACCTGGAGATGGCTCGCTTGGGGGTTATGATTATTCAGGATTTCAGGCCTTTCATAGGGTCTGTCCTTGCTATACCACCCAGGGACTTTGGGGTTAACTATGCATGTTAAAAGTAATTATTATCTGTGGGAGCAGCGTCAGGAGCCTGCTTCTAGTACGTGAAGGTGTACTGTGACCTGAGGGCTCCCTGGAACGGGGAAATGTTGTGAAATATTGCATCCTGGCTACATTTTCTTTTTCCTCCAGGAATCCCCATGCATCTTGAGACACTGGTGCTGCTTGTAGGAAAAAAAACAAAACCCTCTTGCTTTCAGAGGCAGTAAATGCTAAACAGACCAACTGGTGATCCAGCCCCTTTCTCCCCTGAGCCTTTCCAGGGGAAATTTTCTGTGAATGACTTTAGCAGAACCTCTTGAAGAGTCATGAAATACACAGCGATGAGATCACAAGGACTCTATTTAATAGGATTTCTTTTTTTGGGGTCCCAAGAGTAATGTCATGCCAATAATTCACCACTGCAGCTCCCTTTCTGTTTCTTAACAGCACTAAAGAACCCTAAACAGCTTCCTTCTGAAAAAAAAAGCATGCCTGCAATTCAGGGGCCTGATACAAAATGCACAGCAGTCAGTAAACACTAATTTCAGTAATCTTTACACAAATCTGATACCAAACCCGCTTGACACCAGTAGGTCTCAGATTTGTGTCTGGTTCAGATTTCTGAGCATTTCACCCTTGTCAATTAGAAAACAGAAACAACAAAAAAACACAACCTAAACCCACAGAGCAGCAAGGAAAATGATATTTTGAAGGATGGACTTGAGCCAGGCCAGGAAATGTTGAGTTATCCCATCAAATTCATTAAAGTAAACATATTTATAAATACAGCCCTACTCAGCTCTGGCTTTGCATAGAGAATTCACATAGTAAATGGGGAAAATAAAACCATTGTCCAAAATAGAAAGCATTTCCTGAACTCACTTAACTTTTCTTTCTGGGGGAGAAATAAAATCTAGGGGAGAGGTAAGTTTTATATCGAGACCTTGCAGACGATTTAACGGGGATGTGAATAAGGCAGGCAAGTGTTTTCCAGACTCCAGACCTGAGGATGGACCTGTCCTGAGGGGTTGTTGGTTGGAGCGTTTCAGCTGGACTCTGCAGCGTTATTCCCAAGCCCTCCATACGAGTGAGATAATTCCTGTAGCTCTCAGGTCTTTGAATCATACCCGAATGAGAATGTGATCTTTCTCAGGGGACCTTGCTATGTGTCTGTGCTGTAGGTGGATTTACAAAATAAAATAGGTCCTTCGGCCATGAGGGGAGTGGGATGGGGTGGGGTGTTGGGAATTTGAGGCAAGCAATGGGGAAAAGCGAGCTGAAGTGCTTTTTTGGAAACAGTTCTGGCTTTTCTACTTCTGAGTGTGAAGCAGAAAGTGTGAAAGTCAGAGAAAGTTTCTTAGAGCATTTGAGTATCACAAGGTGGTCTCATTTGAAAAGCCTTGTTCTTGTACCATTGGCATTTGGGAGGGCAGGCCAAAGCAATGGGAATTCAATCTGTGCAGTGTTTTTTGCATGCCTGAGCTACTGGAATATTACACTAAGTGGAACTGGTGAATAGGATGGCGCTTTTCTTTCACTGCCCAGAGCCCTTGTCCTGTAGCTTGGGGCTTTAACCCCCACCCCGAGCCTGGGTCTTTCCTGTCATCTCTCCAGACGGATCATAGACATCTCCCCCAATCCATTCTTCTCTTAAAGGGGATGTTAAACAGGAACGCAGGATTAAAGAAAGCGAGGTTTGCTTGCAGCTGCTATGTCCTGTCTGTTCCACTTAGCATCAGTGGTATTAAATGCCTTCTTTGGGTGTCAAGTTCTGGGTGTGCGTAGCACCAAATTGCAGTGTGATCCCATGTGCTGATCACTCTCCCTTTGCCGATTGGTTCCACTTTTGTATCTGTTTCCTACCCCACGGACTAGTGTCAGCAACCTGTCTGATTAAATAAATTAGCATCAAAGAAATAACTGATAAAAAATTCACATTACCACCAAGCAGAGTACAAAGAAGGAATTGGCTTCCTGAAGCTAGCATCCAGCGTGCATCTGGGTACTCTCAGTGTCTAGGAACAGACTACATTTTGCCACAGATATTTTTAGCTTGATTAAAAATTTCTCCCAAAGGAAAGAAGAAATTCCACCACACCAGTAGTATTTTGTGCTAAGGCATTCAAAATAAAGGTCTCACACCATGTAAGTGTGGAGCTGGACACCACGCAAGGAAGTTGTCTTTCATTCAGAACAGGCACTGTGTACTCCTTACAGTTTCTGTGTGCCCAAGTATGAAATTTCCTCCAAAGTACATGGATGTTGACAGGTCAGAGACCAGGTATGTCCCAAGCTAATCTTTGGATAGAAATATGCAAATAAAAGGAGTGAGAATAATGAAAATGGGCAGCTCATGTCCATGAGCTTTTTGGGAACCAACACAATCCTGGCTGCTGTGGTGGACTAAAGCCAGAGAAAGCTCTGAGTATTTTTGGGGTCATTTGTGGAACATCCTGAGTGTTTTTTTCAATGCAAGAGAACTTTCTGTGAAATCTTTCCTAAGTGTTTGCATCTGTAATTTGATGTCAAACTGCTGCAGAGACTGTCTCTGGTGTTCAGTAGTGGCCCTGTGCATATTTTTTTGGGGGGTGTTAAAGCCTTTCGTTCATGTCTGACCCCTATCATTAGTGAAATTATCTGAGTACGGGATTCAGTCTGGTCCTGTGCTCAAGACAGAGCTCTAAAGGGTCTCCAGGTATGGAGGCAGCTCCATAGAAGAGTTCCCTTAACCTCTAGAGGGAAAAAAATTGGGAATCCAGATGGCTGGTTTGCTTGGTTTCAGATACAAAATCCTTGTTTTTAAACTCCCAGGAACATCCCCTCCTGACAGCCCAACAAACAATGCTGTTAGGTCTGGATGCATTGGATCTACAGCAGATGAAAGTGAAAGTTTTTTGTGGGAGGAGACAGACTTGATATACTTGAAACATTTCCTTAAAAACAAAACACTGCTCCTCCCAACACAAGCTGTGGGATGAGGTGTCTTGTAGCATGGATTCTCCCATGAACACAGCACCACATTTTTTGCTGGCGCTGTGTTAAAAACCCTCAACCTTGTTTTACTGATATCTTTATCAAACTCTTGTTGAAACATGGTTTTTTTAAAAAAACCAACCCAAACCCAACACACGCGTGCACACACAGCCCAGCAGTGAAAGCTCTAACTTAACGCCTCATGTTCTTCTCAGATTTCCAAAGCGCTGAGGCCTTGAGAATATGTTTCCAATATCCTCTCATCTCTCTCTGTTAGTGTTTTACTCAGCTCCATGCTGTGGAGGTCCTGACCTCTGCAATCTCCAGGGGAAGGGGGTGGGAAGGGGGGTCAGGCCATGTTAGAAAGCTGCAGGCCACAGCCTGTGAAATAAGCCTGGTTTCCTCGACTCCTTTAATACATTTAACCTGGAAGAAGCCGTTGCCGGCCAAAGATTAGATTACCAATGTTGGCATGTTTGGCCTAACAAATGGCAAATGGATGACGTGCCAGGCAACAGCTAATCACTGTTGACACAGATCTATGGCGAGGCCTTTTAAGAGAAGGGGATAGTTCATGTCTGCAATGACGTTTTGTCTTGACGACTGAAAAGAGAGTTGAGAAGTTGAGAAGGCCACCGGAATACCTGTCTCTTTGAATCTGAGGACTCCCAAACTGTGTGTCATTTTTTAAAGGTCTTCCTGGCCCTCTCAGAGGACGATCTAAATGTCCTGGCCTCCTCCAGGCGATAGGACATGAGAGCTTGAACCTTTCTCATAGCAAACCTGCTCTGTGTGTGTATCTCTATATATACCTATAGCTTCACTGTCACTAATTCCTGGGCTAAAAAGAGAACAAACTGTTTCTGCAGTGCTGATTTGAAAGGACAGTAGGGTCAACCAGTCTCACTTAGAGAAATGCTTTTCTAAATGTCTTTCCCTGGTCATGGCTTTAGAAGTGTTTTCTGGCTCCTTTTCGGTGATGTGCCTCTCAGGAGAGGGTAGAAGTGGGAGGTAATGACCAAGGTGCAGCTGGTCTCTCTGGCTGAGCTGTTCTCGAGCTTCATTTCAGATTGTCTGGTCTTTGATTCCTCTAATGTTTAAAAAGTCTGTGGTACGTCTTTTGTTTGCATGCTGCTGAGTACTTTCACCCCCGCTCTTGGGTCACTGCAGAACAAAGGTAGTAATTCTTCTTCCAGGTGCACCGTGTTGGGTGACTTCTAGTTCCAGGTTTATGCTATCCTAATTTTTCTGATGGTGGAATTGAAAAGGTCTTGGAAAGCCTGTGGTGTCAGAAGAAGATCTTCCTAAATGATAAATTGTCAATACTGCTAGTACTTTGCATCCTGAATGTTCTTTACATTATTTTGTTAGTCTTGGACACTTTCAGACATGGTTGAGTGACACTGAGAGCTGCACTGGTTGCCTCCCGGCTTGCCTGGCTTCCATTCATTCAGCAGCATTGCACAGAAGTGCCTCTTACCCCTCTGTCAATATTCTGATCAAACTCAGCAGAACAAGTAGCAGAGCCTGGGTCCTCAATCTGCTGTGTGAGCTGCTTGCTCATGTTCTCTCTGGCTCTTTTGTTTCCACAGTAATGTTTTTCCCCATAACTTCTGAGCTGTGTGTTGTGCCATTCGTTCTCTAAGTTTGCTTTTGAGTTTGTTTGGCTTTCTAAGCAAGAAGGATCCTTCCCTTGAGTGTAGTCAGCCTACATCTTGAAAGGAAGAGTTGTCTAGTAGCTAAAACTATCAGTCACAAGATCTCAATTCCATTCCTAGCAACCATCTTACGTAGCCTTAGTCAGACTAATTGTCTTCTAGATTTGCATTTCTTCAAATCTAAAATGAGATGGACATGTCTTACTGAATAAGTGAGCTCTGAAGCCTTACCAGGGCAGGGAGGAGGAGGAGCAGAATTGCTTTGAGCCACTTCACAGTCTAAAGAATGTCAGAGAGAAGGGATTGCATGAAGGTCCTCTTTGAGAGCTCTGGCTGTTATTTGGGGTAAGACCAGGCTCTTTGGAACCCTCTGTGAAAAATGGAAGAGCATTTAGATGAAATGTCTGTCTGTTAGGAGGTGCACAGGCTGTGTTGAGCATAAGGAGAGATGACTAGATAGGATGTGGAAGTCGTAGGGGAGGGGAGAAGAAGAGTACCTTAGAAAAGTGGAAAAATGTAATATGCTGAAGTTTGACATCTAGTAAGCAGCAAACGGGCCGAGATTCAACAGCGGGGGCATACATTTTGTTTGCCTCACTGAACTGATGGCATTATATTTGCAGCCTTTCTTTCTGCTCTCCTGTTAGTATTTAGAGCTCATATGCTTGATGGCAGAATATTGTTCTGGTACCTTTCTCAAGAAGACATCTGTACCACTGTATTGGATGCTGCTGACAGCCTGGTCAGCTGCCAGTCAACTTTATCTTCGGTGTCTGATTTCAGTTATAAGAATTTCTGTTACTGATCAATCTTGGGTACTCAGGTGCTTCAGATCTTCATAAACCTTGTCAGGAGAGGATGTATCACGTATAATTCTTCCTTGGTCAGGAACTAAACGTACCTAGTTTTAGATAAGTAATTTTGTCAAGTCAGAGAGAACTGTCTGTGTTTCCAGTAGTGAAGAAAAATAGGCTGTTCTCCAGAGAGTATCCATCCCATCTTGAAATGTAAAATGTGTGAAATCAAGGAATAGCCCTTTGGAAGCACCTGGTTTGTCATTTGCAGATAAAGGGAACCCGGGTGACTGATTTAGATCTGGAAACCTGTTAGTCATGGGAAATGAGTCCCAAATTCTGAGAGGTAATCTGCTAGATGGTGAAGATTGACGACCTCTGTGAGCAATGTAGGGTCTTTGGGTGCCCTCAGTACAATTGGCAATAAAGTCCTGCTCTGCTCTCCTAAGACCCCCCTGGAGTGCTGTGTCCTCCTCTGGCATCCCCAGTACAGGAAAGAAATGGAGCTGTTGGAGGGAGTCCAGAGGAAGCCATGAAGATGATCAGGGGGCTGCAGTACCTCTGTTTGTTCAGCCTGGAGAAGAGAAGGCTCCAGGGTCACCTAATTGCAGCCTACCAAGACTTAAAGGGGTCCTACAGGAACATGGGAGCAGGACTGGTCACCAGGGAGTGCAGGGACAGGACAAGGGATGATGGCTTCAAGCTGTAAGAGGGAAGGGTTAGGTTAGACATTAGGAAAAAACTTTATTCTGAGAGTGGGGAGGCCCTCAGAGAGGTTGTGGTGCCCAGAGAGGCTGTGGAATCCCCATCCCTGGAAGTGTTTATGGCCAGGCTGGATGGGGCTTTGGGCAACCTGGTCTAGTGAAGGTGTCCCTGCCCATGGCAGGGGGTTGGAACTAGATGATCTTTGAGGTCCCTTCCAACCCAAAGCATTCTGTGATTCTGTGTGCTGGGATTGTGTGTCCTCAATTTGGTGGTTATGCTCACCCCATGCTCCTGTGCATAGAAACGTGTGTGTAGTCATAGGCCCTATGTTCCTCATTGAATTTAAAATGATAACAATCCAAGAAAAACAAGGGATGAATTATTTTATTTTATTTTGCCAGGAGATATTTTGCTGCTTTTGTTTTCTTCAAAAATGCAGAGAAAAATAATGGTGAGAAAGCAAATGGGGGTGGGTGGGGGGCAAATCTGTGTGCAAGGAGGCTGGAGTTGGGAAAGACAGAGACTGTATTGCTGTATAGCTCCTGAAAGTCTCATCAACCTCTCTGTCGCATGCTGAAAGCTGTTCCTTGGTCATGCGTGCAAAGGCTATGAGATGGGGGCAGAGAAGGACCTAAGGGGAGGAAGAGAAGAGAGCGAAGATGTGGAAGGGGGTGGGGAAGATGTGGAAAAAACCAAAACAGTTCCAGGGCAGAGAAGGGAGGCTGGGTTTAGTTTAATTAGGAGGGCACACGAGAGGAAGCCCAAACAGCACACACACACTCACACACCCTCTGCTCCACACCCTCACCCCCCAGAAAAAAATAATTCATCACACCGATTTTTTCATGGTCTGGCAGTCAAGTGATAAAATTATCAGATGAGGGTCCCGGTCTCCTTTCCCGCAGTCACTCTCGCCAAGTGCACCACGTCTCAAATAATGAAGCAGATTTGATTAAATTTTCGCTGGCTGAAGCAGCCACGCTAATTTGGAGATGGGCTTATTAGTTTAATGACCGATCCGAATAATCAGAATTCATTAGCATTAGTGCCACTATTGTCAGCTCAACATTAGCCCTGGGCTCCAGTACACAAAGATGCATAGTTATATATTTATATAGAGAGCGGCTGTATTTATACACACTGAAAGAGAGGGGGAAAGCAAAGGGAAAACTATACACGTGCATTTACATTGAATACTCTGGTTCTTATCCCTTAGCTTGTCCTTTAGCAATCTATGAAAGAAGAATCAAACTATAATGAGGCTTTGTTGCAAGAGTGTTGGTCTTGATCAGCCATGGGTAATCCAGCCTGACGCTCTGTGTAGGTAAATTTTGGGGCCCAGTTCGGAGATAAAGGCAAGGGGTTTTCTTCTTGTAAGATGCTGTTGACTTAGATGGCTCTTACATGGGTCTAGGGATGTGTGGAAGCTGCTTAGTGTTTAGAGCTGGGAGAAGCTCCAAGAGGAGCCCAGAGATTTTTAGGTATTTAATCTGCTTCTCGCAAAACACGTTGGAAACAAGTTCTCTGTCAGTTGGTGGAAGGCTCTCAGAAAGACTTTGGGTCTCATTTTCTGTCATCATGAAGGTATGATCTGGTAGTTCTACCAAAATCAATGAAGCTTGCAGAAGGTTGGCTTAAATGAAGAGAAAAGAAATTCAGTTCCCAGAGCTCTGATGGTGGTAGCAACTTAGCTGTCAGCTCCAACTAATGCTCAGTTAAATGCAATAAAAGAAGATTAATTTAACATTAAGGCTGCACAAAATGTCAAAAAATACAAATTATTGTGTGATGTTTACTCAGGCTGGCTGCATGTCATGTCTGTCTTCTGATAAACATCTTTTCATGTAGAGAATACTGTCTTAAGTCCTGCACTCAGTAGGAAATGCCGGAACGTGTAAAACTACTTATGCTGTAGAGAAGAAAGTATGTTAAAGTTATTAGTAGCATTTGCATTTCCTTACATTGTGATCTTCTAGAATGATAAAATTGAATCACTATTTCTGCTGGGGTTTTGTTGGTGGTGGTTTTTTTACTTAATAGTCTTGTTTATAATGCCTAAGTTAATGTGTATCACCTTTGAACTACGGCGTACAGGAAGCCTTCACTTTCCATAGGATATTTCCAGGTACCTATCTATTGCTCTAAAATTTGTGTGACAGGTAGTTTTATTTGTCTGTGTTTTATTTTGCAGAAAAGCACATCCCAGTCTCATTGCTTTGCATGACTTGCCGTGCCTGTGGAGTGGGTCAGGGATGCGTGGTGGGAGAGCCATGGAAGATACAAACCTGGCCCGATAGACACTGTGTATGTGTCCATTTAACTGCTGTTGAAACCCAGGTGTTGAGAAGACCGTATCTAACACATCTTGCTTGTTTGCTTTTCCTCATTTCTTTGCTACTTTGAACAGAGGTGCTTTTCTTTTCACCTTTACAACTCACCTGAAGGGGCATTCCATCACAATTATATTGACAAAGTAAGATATATTAAAATCATATCTCAGACACTGGGAATAAATCACTAATATTTGGGGAAGCGTTGTAACACCCATCTGTCCGTGACCTGGGTTTATATATTGATGTATTGAGGAGAACACAAAGCACTGGAGTCAGATGAGTAATAGCAAAGTCAAAAGCATTTACAAACATAAGGATGATTGACTACAGAGAGTTTCTCTACCTGATTCCTTTAAACACTTCTGAAAGCTCTGCGCTGCAGGAAGACGCATTCATTTTAACTTCAGACATTCAGCTTAAACACCCGAAATGGGTCTTTGGCCCTTTGACCTTCCCTGCAGTTGGTGAACGCTGGAGAGAACAGAGGAGAGGTCCTACCTGAATCTTAGACTGCCTTGTTGGTAAATAGGTGTTTAAGGATTGACGAGGAGACTCTTCCCCTCCTTGGTAAATAGGTGTTTAAGGATCAAGGAGGAGACTCTTCCCTTGCACATCCAGCGTCTTGGGGAGGTACGTCTCCTGGAGAAAGGATGTCTGGAAGTCTGATGGTAATTTCAGTTCTCTCCATATAACTGTTGGCATCAGTTGCATTACTCAAGCATAGAGAGCGGAAACAAACTCCCATTTACTGTTACCAACCTGAGCTCCTCCATAGTTACACCTCTTGGGTTGCTTCCTGTCACCTTGCTTGTCCCAGTTGACTTGTCTCACAGTGTTACCTGCCAGGGTCTTTACAGCTGCTGTCGGGCTGCTCTGGCAAACAAATAAATGCCTGGAGTAAGCTCCAAGAATGAGCTGGGGTATTACAAAACCCTTATGGGTTTCTACTTTTACTGACTCTGAAAATGTTCCCTTCTGCATGGCCTTACGTGTTGCTTTGGTAATTTAATGGTACTTAATTATATTTTTTTTCCTTTTTCTTCTCCTGCAGAGATTTTCAATAACAAGAAGCTGATTATACTTTAAATATTACTTGTTCATATAAAAGACTTTTAAAGCTCTGTAAATTCTTAAATATCCAGTTTTTAAATACTTTTAAACTATAGCAGAAGTTCTTTGGCCTTGACTAGATGTTTCAGACACATTATGGCTTTAAAAGTTAAAAAAATCCCCCAAAAACCTGGAAGAATAAAACAGGTGAGGTTTTCTTGATCTTGTAGCTTCTGGGTTCTCTTCTCTGCTGAACAGTTTCCTTCTCAGTTCTGTCAAGTCAGTAGGAAGTGGATGTAGCTGGAGGAAGGTGGTGCAGTATTCCGGGCACGAATCTAAACTAGAAGTGGTCAAAATCTTTTGATTTTCATGCTGGAAAAAAAGGGACTGTTGTACCCAGCTGGCTGGCTGCTCCTGGCCGTCTGTTTGGTGGAACACACTGAATGAACCCAGGTATTTGCTTCTCATTTGGAGAAAGAGATCCATGTCTCTCCAAAGGAGAAATCATTTCAAAGGAAGAAATGGATCATTAGGAGAAAGATCTGGAAACCTCAGAAGGCCAAACGGAGTTTTGCAAGCTGTGTATTTCAAAGGAAATGGTAAGGATCACTTTTTTACTCATTTCATTGGCTTTAGGTTACAGAGTTGGGTTCCCTTGATTAGACCCATCGTTGCATCCGTGCAATCCTTGTCATGGATTAAGTTATTTTTTAGTGTCTCCTCACTACTGCCAAACATGGGAGCGGGATCTTATTTCTGTTTAGCTATTTGAAGAAGTGAAGGGACTTTTTAGGATTGCTTAATTTGCCAGTGCCTGACATCTTTTGGAGATCTGCCCTTCTTTAAGGGATTCAATAGATTTTAAGTTCTTTGAAATCTGGCACTGATTTGATGGCTTTAAGAGCTTTAAGAATCTGACTCGTAGCTCATTCAATAGTCTGACTCCATGTTTCAATTTTGGATATAGTTTAGAGTGATGGTTGCTAACCTTGAATATCCATTGGGCTTGGTTCATGCGGTATTGGGCATTGGAGGTATCTATCCTGGTTTTTGCTTTGTTATTAACTTGCGCAGATGAGGCATTTCTTTGTGATCCATTGGGAGCTGGAGAGTCTGACTGCATCCAGTGTTTACGTTGGGCCTGGTACCTTGTTGTATCAGAACACAGAATCACAAGGTTGGAAAAGACCTTTAATATCATCAAGTCCAACCATTCCCGTCCTAAGCTAAACCATATCCCTGAGTACCTGATCTGCCCTATTTTTAAACACATCCAGGGAAGGTGATTCAACCCCCTCCCTGGGCAGCCTGTTCCAGGCCCTGACAACTCTTTCAGTAAAAATTTTTTTTCTAATATCTAACCTAAACCTTCCCTGGCACAGCTTTGTGCCATTTCCCCTTGTCCCACTCCTGTCCCCTGGCTGAAGAGACCATCGCCCATCTCTCTACAACCTCCCTTCAGGCAGTTGTAGGTGGTGATAAGGTCTGCCCTCAGCCTCCGCTTCTCCAGACTAAACATCCCCAGCTCCCTCAGCTGTTCCTCATATGATTTGCCCTTCAGCCCCTTCACTAGCCTGATTGCCCTTCTCTAGACTCGCTCCAGGACCTCAATGGCCTTCTTATGGTGAGGAGCCCAGAACTGGACCCAGCACTCGAGGTGTGGCCTCATCAATGCCGAGTATGGGGCACAATCACTTCCCTAGACCTACTGGCCACACTGTTTTTGATACAAGCTAGGATGCCATTGGCTTTCCTGGCTGCCTGGGCACACTGCTGGCTCATATTCAGCCTGCAGTCAACCAACATTCCCAGGTCCTTCTGTGCCTGACAGCTCTCCAGCCAGTCTGCCCAAGCAACCAAAAGCAGCCTGTGATCATTTTGCTTTTCCTGTCTGCGTCTCCTTTTCCTTCCCACCTGCCAGTGACAGTGTCAGAAGATGATTGCTATTTACACGGGAATCTCCATACTGCATTCAATCAGTGGCCTCTGCAAATGAAATCAGTACCAGATGTTCTCCATGAAGGATAGCACGAGTTCCGCTGAACAAAGAATTTTGCAATTATGTGCCCACAGATAAATTAACTTTTTAGCTCAGGTCCTCGCCCCAGATGTATGGAGCAGGGCAGATACTGTCTGGGGATTCCTGCTTTCACATTCCTTCCAGGG
Source organism: Zapornia atra (assembly GCA_013400835.1). Lineage (NCBI taxonomy): Eukaryota > Metazoa > Chordata > Aves > Gruiformes > Rallidae > Zapornia > Zapornia atra. The sequence goes on along the minus strand of VZTU01031005.1, from coordinate 179,983 downwards.
AAACAGATGCAGTAACCATTAGAGGTGCATCTTCTTTGCACTTTTCATACACTTTCCCTTGTGTCAGGAAGTTCTGGCCACGTGATAATGCATCATATTGTATGTTTAACTTGAATTCTGCCTTTACTCTACTCATTTGATGTATAAAAGACAGATGCTAGCAAAAATATCAGGCACTTAGCAGGTACAGAATTGGGAAGGTATGTTGTAGCCCTGACCACAAACAATGAGCTCAAAGAACATGCTGTTCAGAAACTCCTTGGCCTTTCTCATGTTCTCAGCTTTGTTTTCTCTCAAATGTTGCCCATGCAAAAGTGCTGCAGCGCAGCTGGCAAGCGGGCAGCTTCATGGTGCTGGGAAGCATTGGTGTGTGCCAAATCCTAGGGCCTGACACTTCAATAGGGTAGGTTTATCCTTGCCTTTGGCCACCCTAAGTTATCAACAGTCCTGAGCAGAGAGATTTTGATGCTTCTGTTAACAGTGGTGAAGCACTTTCAAACATGACCCACAACTGAGCCATTTGCTTTCACCTACTGGATGCTTTATTATCACAGGACTTACAACACGCACTCTCATTCCAGTGACATTCATTTCACTTTAAGTAGATGCATGTTACATAGCAAATCACTAGCCCTTTCTTCCATTAATTTTAGTTGGTATTCCTGAGCAGTAATACTTAAACTAGGATTTGATGCTCTAGCCATTGAGTTGCTCTTTCTGGGTCAACATTGGCTCCAACTTCTTGCCACCTCTGAGGTTTTTCTGCTGTCTTAGTTGCAGTGGGGGTTGTACACATGAGGACAGTTTGGGCACTTGTTTCCACTTTGGGCATGTTGAGGGGAAGTATCTACATGCACTTGCTTCTTCACTAAGTCATAGTTAGGAATCCAATACAGAAAAATTGGCACCGAGGGTGTTCCCTGCGTAGTTAAGATGACTGCTGGCATCTGGCCCACCTTTCTGTGAGATGAGGTTCTCTGTCTTTTTCTGGTACTCTATCAAAGACACAGCCAGCATGAGACTGTCATTGCCAAAAGGCAGACAGAAGGTCCAGGTGACCTTCAGGTGTCCACTGAAGTTTGGATAGCTAATAGGAGTGACCTTGGCTATCGCACCCATGGGGATTTTAGAGGGGCATAAGCACTTCTGTGATGAATGAAATGGAGGAGTAAGCTTGAGAGACCTGTCCTTGAGCACGGAAGGGTTTAGAGATAATAGAGAGTGATGTCAGGAGATATTACATATGTAGGCACTTGTGAAGGGGCCAGGACATTGAAGGAAAATGAGTCTTCCACAACCAGATAGCTGCTAAAATCCGTGACATAAGAAAACAGGTCTTCCAGAAATATGAAGGGATCATTGTAGTGTGCGTAATTAGAGGGATGAGAAACCACTTGTGTTCCAGCAGAGGTAAAGCAAAGTTTAAGCTCTGTGTAGGATGCCTGTGTGTCAGTTCTGTTGACTGCATCACCACTGGGAATAACTCAACTGGAGCTGACCAGCAATGTCTTTCTCCAAGCCATGCCAGCTCTAGTCTGGGCAAATCAAGAACGTGTCAGCTTGATGGTACAAGGATGAGTAAGTCTGCAACACCTAAAAGCTGGCACGAGAGAAGTGTACAGCAATTTTCTACACAGCAGCATGTATCTGTGGCCAGCAGGCTTGACGTGAGCCAAGCGCGTAACAGAGTGACAGTGTGAGTTAGAGCCTGGTTGTTCAAGCGCAAGGTTTTTCACACAGGATCCTGTTGGAGGGGAATGGCCTTTGTGCCACTGAAGGAAAAACCTGGAGACCATGGAACACCTTGAAATAACCACCTGGTTTGTTGTCTTACCCACCATATACCGTATGGCAACTCCTTGGCATAGGGAGAAATGTCAACGCTCTGTGGACCAAGAGGCCAGTGAGTCTGTAGTGGCAGAAGTAGCGGGTGTGCGTGGTACCCTGTAATCACTGCTTACAATAGCCTGTTTCACTAGCCAAAATGGTCCCCAGACGTGGCATGAGCTCAGTGATGCCTTGTGCGAATGGTTTCTTGACCACTGGTTTGTTGTGACTTGTATTGGAGAACTGGCCTGGGAGGAGCAGCTGAGGGGGGGCAGAAGGGGGGAGCTTTGCCAAGCTCCTAAATTTCTAGGTTGAGAAATTGTCCTTGTTTTGAGATGATCTTTGTTCTTATCCATAATCCCCTCGTCTTCACGCTCTTCGTGCTTTCTGGAAAGAAACAATTTCTTTCCCAGGACCTGCAGGTTGTACACTAGACATGGAATGGGAACAGTTGCTGGCTCAACCCTTTGGAGACTTCTGAGTTACCTTCTGCTGGTTTTTGATTCACCAGGGAAAAAAATACCCCGCTCCACAAAAATAATCCGTTTATAACAATGGGATATTGTTTCATAGAACAAAGTGTAATAATTACCATCTGAACAAATTTGTCTGCTTTCATTAGAAGGAAAAGGCACATTCAGATGGGGCTTTATTTACGCTGCAGACAGCTGAACTTAAAATACACCAGCTAAGGGCCTTTCCCAGTTCTTTGAAATTGGAAACCAGTGTGTTACAGTTGCATCATTCCCTGCAAGTATCAGGCAATCTTTGGGGTTGGAAACTACTTCACTCCTGCCCTGCACGTCTGCCCCGCGGTGTGCAGTGCCTGCCTGCTGCTCCGCTGCGCGGGGGGCAGAGCCGATACTCCTTGGGGTGCGGCTCTGCCCGGATTTTCCCCGCAGCCCCTCAGCTACGTAGCATGAGTGTTAATGTGCCCGTGGCCCACACAGCACCTCGCACAGCCATCCACACCTGAAGGCACTGAGGGAGGCATAAAACAAACTGCTTTTTGGGTTGCTAGGGAGTGGCAGCACGAACGCTCCCTTTGGAGTGGGATTACGGGATAGAAGCCATGCACCTACGCAAGCCTCAGTGTTTAATTTCCCTGATTTATTAGTGTGAGCTGCTTGTGCCTTCAGGGATGGTGTATTATCTTCCGTTTTCGTAACAGGGGGATTACCTGTTGTTCCGTCCTCCGGTGACTGGCAGCCAGGGCAAAACCAACGGCTGCAGAAGGTTATTGAGTGAGTTGGTTCTGGAGCAGAGCTTTAAAATCAGGCTGAACTGCAATAGTATTGCTGCTCCTTTCAGAATTCCTAATGAAGAGGTGCCATTGGATACAGTGTGGATTCAGAGCCCTTAATTTGCCGATTGCTCCACAGCAGAGAGGCATTTCCAGAAGGAACTGTAATGCAACGACTGGGACTTCCAGGCTCCCAGCTCTGGAGGGATGTTCAGAGGGAGCATCCTTCTGGGGTTTGAGGTGCTCTGCCCTGTTGTGGAGGGTTTGCCCAGCCCCATGGGGAGCTCTCCAGGATGCGTGCCAGCAGCAGGAGTCTCCATCAGCCAGGACAGCTGCTGCTTCTGTCTCACTCAGCAAAAAGGGAGGAGATAAATTCAGTGGAAATAGTTTGAATACAATTCTGCTGTCTCATGGCAAATCCTGACTTCTGGTCATCTGAAGTGGGTCAGTACAAATCATTCTCTGTGGGCAACCACTGACAGCCGCAATGTGTTTCTGAGAGGCTGTTTAAGAAAATGATAAACTGAGAGAGAATTAGCTGTTGCCTGTTAGTCAGAAGTTTTCAGTGATGCAAAATGCAGCTTTGATATTTCTCCATGGCTGTCCCAATTTCTACTTTAAAAAAAAATAAACAGTCTTTTCAGTAAAGAGGCTCCTGACAAGCAATTATTGTAATGCTGGCACGGATTTTCCTCTCTCAAAATTGGCTCACGTAAGCGAGCCAAGATTACAACACTTGTTGGAACCTATTGGTCAGAGGTATGGAGCTGGCTCTCTTCTAAGTTTTCTAGTTCTTCTTGGCTTGGGACAGCATAGGGATGCCAAAAGGTAGAGGCATAAAAATCTTTCCTTTTGAAGTTAATAAAATAATTTTAACATTTCTCACCTCAACCTTAAGCCTGTTGGGAATAATCCAGTGGCATATGGTAACCTTGAAAGACCTCCAGCACACATATCAGAGTTGTCTCTCTGGTTTGAGTAGAGAAGAATTCTCCCCTGCCGCCTGTCCTCTTTCCCAGTGGTGGTAACAAGTCCCCGTACAGCTCTGAGTGTTCCTCCAGAGGTTGCCCAATACAGCAGCAGCCACAGCCATCTGAAGGGTGCAGAAAGGTGGTGGGACCATGCGTGTCCCCTCAAATCTGTGTGTCTGCAGGGCGACAGAAAGGCCTGAGCAGGGAACCTGCAATGAAACACTTGGGTTCACACATGAGATGTAAAGTTGCTTTCCTTGTTTGCAGCCATTCTACTCTTTAGACTTGCGCTTTCCATGCAAGGGAATGGCAAGAAAAAACTTAAAATAACTCTGTGAGTGCTGTAGGGAGAGGTTCTGGAGCTCTTGAGCTGCAAGACATGTGCCTGTACTCCTGAGGACCCCATTTGGGAGCAGTTTAAAAGCAAGGGACGTGCTGCAGCTGGATGGCTCTGTGTTGGGGTGCAAACCTAGGAAGAGGCAGATTTATAACCAAGTCATCATCATGGCTTTCCCACATGCTTCCTGTGTGAGCCCAGACAAATCACTGAACATTTCTGTGAGTAGGATTGTGATGTGGATTTATGTATTGCTAGAAGACCATTTGAAAAAGAAAAGGCTATGCTTTTGGAGCAGGCCAGCCTGTTTGTACTTGCACAGTGACTTGACAGCAACTGGTTTGTCCATAGTTAAACTTGCCAGAGATTTAGTTCCAGACCTCAGGATCAGAACTAATTGTTTTTACAAAAAGCATTGAGAGGATGAAAGGTTGTGAAGCTGCTTTTAAATTCATGTGTGAGGAAAGTGAAATTATAGAGAAGCTGGATTTATCACACTGAATTAGGGAGGTGAAGACAATTCCTTCATCCATGAAGATATTCTCCCACCTTGGTGCAAGCAATGAAGGTAAGCCAAAGGAGGGGGGAGTAGCCCATGAGCAACATCTGAATGACTGCTTTTTATCCAAAGAACTGCCAAGTCCTTCAGATTTTAATGGCGAAGACCTTTGAGGTTATCTTTTTTCCAGCACTGGATTATTTGGATCAGAAGGCACCGAGTTCTCAGACACTTGCCTTTGCTTTGCCACCCAAATAAGGAGCTTTTTCTGCTCCCGAAGCTGGAGGATTTACCCACTGAGCTCTCAAAGCTGGAAGATGAGAAAATCAAAACAGCAGTGATGAACAAAGGAGTCAATGTAAAAGAAAAACAGATGCAAGCCTTTGTCCAGGAACTAAACTGATAGAGCACTATTTATTATTTTTTGCTTCCCCTCTACTTGAAAAATGATTCTAGTCATTGTGATTACTCCTTGTGGGGTTTTTGTGGCTGCATAGATCCAGAAAAAGAAAGTTCCAAAGCTCTTCAAGAAAGTTCCTTGTGGTATCAGCCACCCAGTAGTCCAGATTACGGCTGCAGTTAAATTCAGATAAAAATCTGTACTTGCTTTGATTCAGCAAAGCAATTAAGCATGTGCTTTAGATCCACTTGGGATTTGAGTGTAACCTTAAAGTTAAGCATGTACTTAACATTTTGCTGAGCTGGGGCCTGAGTCTTTAACCCTTGCTGGAATATAAACTCCCTCCTAATGAGTGTTGGCGTATAATAGGCCTGTTTCTCAGCAATGTTTGATTTTTTGCAACCTAGAAGTCTTTCTCTCAGCTTCAGTGGGCTTTGGATCAGCGCCCAAGAATGCAATCCAGAAATAATAATTTACCGTATTTACATTGCATGTAAATTATATATGAAGAAATGAAACAGCATAATGAATCAACCACAGGGGCTTTTCTTCCACTCCGATACCAGAAGAGAAAAAGCCTGTAGGCAGCTCACAACTTTTCTTACTAATACTCTTGAGCCCTTCTCTTATTAAGTCTTCTGTTTTCTCTGGCAGAGCTTTCCCTAACGTTACCCTCAGTACAACCTTCTTAGTCCATACATGAGATTTTGCTTCTGCTCTTGTTAAAACGTACTGTTGAGCACAGGGTTTACTGGTGGGAAAATCCCATTAGGTTTTCCTGAAATACCCTTTAACTGCTTGATTTTTAAGATGATAGACCCTTCACACCCCTTGCAACAAGACGTACAATAGCCAGTACCTACACTCACTGCTCTGGTAATGTAAAGGGAGCAAAGTAGACACGAGGTTTTGTGGTTTAATGCTTTTGCTGTCTGAAGGGGGTAGAGGGCCCTAATGTAAATGTCAATTGGTGCTTACTGAGGGTTTGAACCTCTTCTGTTCTGTCTGTGAGAATACAGTTTTGGGGTAAAGCAGTCAGGGATCCAGCCCCTGCACCATACAAATATGAGGGAATCAGCGGGTACAAGAGTACTTGTTGTATGCAGCAGGTTTCATCTTTGAGATGTGTTGTGTGTGCTGCCTGGCTCCTTGTTTTAAGTGGTTGTGTGTATGCAATGAAGGGCTTTCCAGACAGGGCTTCTAGTCGAAGGGGATGAACCAGAGGTTTCACAAGAGTTTCTGCCACTTTCATCACTGGAGTCTGTGGCTCTCTGTATTCCTTTGTGGTCTGTGGGGTTTCCCCCAGAAACACCTCAGTGTGGTTCTGCCTGTATATGTCATACTCAGAGATGGTTGATCCATGTTTCTTTTTGCTGAATTTCAGGAGTCTCTGAATACTTTGATTCAAAATCTGTTCCTCAGGCTAGGTAAAAGAGTGCTGTGAAATACACAGCTCTTCTTTTGCCAGTTATTATTACTCCATTTGGTGAAACATTAGAGTAGGAGTATATTCATAAATAAATTTAAAAGGATTAATGCATGATGAATAGACTGTGTAAGCATATTACAGGCATGGTTATTATGTGATATAGGTGATCATAAGTCATGGTTAAATGCAACCTATTGACCAACTGGACTCTATAAAAGTCTGTAACAAGACATTAGCCACTTGTTAACAGAGCTAGTAATCATTTATCGATGTTGCATGCAGTATTTATACATCCGCCACCCTAGAAAGTGTGGAATTCAATTCCAGGATCTACTTTCAAGTCCCGCTTACTATAATGGGTGACACAAATCTCTCACTCACGTATGTTTAACTGTCGGATGTTGTCAGAACTGGTAATAGGTGACTGCTGTCCTCAGGTACAGGATGGTCTTGGGCTGTAATACCATGAGTATTATTAATACTGGCTTGCCTGTGTTGGAGCTGTGCAGAAAGAAGGCACTCCTTTTCTGTGTGAAGTATGTTGGTACTTTGTATTTGGTTTTGTTCAGATTAGGAATGAAATACCCAGACTTTGCAAATCTTCACTAACAGGCATTGAGACCATCATCAGGGCAGTCTGAGTGATGGGCTTCCTCTGAGACCAGGAGTAGAAGCCTTCAGGTCCTATTTTCTGTAGAGGACCAAGTGGACTGGTTTGTCAGATTTCAAAGCTTATGTGAGAAATTAGGTGGATTTAACACATTTGTGCTGAACCTTCCTGTTTGGAAAGACTAGAAATTGCCAAAAGAGTTGTTTAGCTTGAATTATTCTGCTAATCCTCATTAGTGAGAAAACAGAGTGAACTAACCATCCCAATGCAGTGAGGTAAAAGGTCTCCAAAAGTCAGACTAAAAATGTTAGAAATATTCCAGTGGCCAGAGAATCATCTCCCTGCTATGAGAAGGTCAAATGGTTGGAGTGGGTTGGGCAGGCAGAAGGAATAAAAGGATGAAAGATGCAGGGACATGGAAGAGAAAGGAAGAGAGATGGGGAGTTGGGATGGAGGGCTGGAGGTTGAAGGAATCACTCGGGTGAAAGGAAGGCAGTGCAATACTAAACACCTTGGAAACCCCAAAACGCAGCCCCGCAGTGCAGAATGATATGACAAAGAGGCCTGCATTTCTCCTCCTTCTAGTAGGAGGAAGTAGTAATTTTATCATAAGAGTGAGAAAAAATGATGGAGTGGCACATCCATGAAGTAATGTAGTGAGGAAATAGAAGGCAGCCCTGGAGGCTAGGAGAGGATGGCCTTTATTTCTGTCTTTCTGTGCTCCTCTGGCTCTGGGACTCGGAGCACACACAGCCCATCTGATTTAATAAAGGCAGGAAGCAAACGGTGACGGAGCCATGAGAGACTGCAGATAGGGGTTGAAGAAGGGTCAAACTCATTAGTCATATGATGTGATGTAGTGTGCAGGGAGGGGGAGAAGCTTTGAGGGTTAAGAGGAGTGGAAATAGTTACAGCACTCGAAAAATTGATGTTAACACAGCTGACCTGAGTGCTGGGTTGCAGTGTGACTTGGAGGGGTAAGGACAACATCCTGGCCTTTCATCCTTACCATGTTCTCACTTTGGGTCATGATTTTATAGTTTCGATTTTTTCAGCATCACCGAGAGATGGCTATATTTAGTGCTTGGGGTACACAGGGACTCAGCTCAGGGGGCCCAGTAGGGCTATTGCTGCCTCAGGGTGACATCTGTCCTTCAAAAACTGATGCTTCCTTCTAGTTGAAGCAGCGGCTAAGCGTAAGCTTCTCAGACTGTGTGTTCCTCATTCCTCATGGAAATAAACCTCTCACCCGCGTGCAGAGGTCCTTCAGGGGATACTTGTTGGTCATGGCAAGTGGTGAAGCATAAACTAGAGAGATGGCAAGGGAGAAGCAGCCCAACCACAGCCCACACGTTTGTTCCACCTGCTCTGGGAGGAACCAAATGCAGGAGGCCAGGTTGGCTGCTCTGTACAGTGGAGTTTTCCCCATGTCTTTGGAGCAAAAGCAGCCTGTACAGCAGCCATGGTGCCCAGCCCGCGGAGAAGGTGATCAGTTAATACTCCTTGCATTAATGCCTGGGCTTCAGCACGCAGCAGAGAGCTGAAAAATGAGCACAAATGCCTGTCATCACTGATAATAATGAACTTTCCCAAAAACATATTCATTAAATGCATATTAATATGTTAAAAAGCTGTTTCTGTTGTTCATTCTAGGATGAAGTTCAGGAGTCCTAGGCACTGTGTGGCACTGCGCAACAGACTTCGCTCATGGCAAGAAGTCTGTCTGTTTCTGATACTGCCTTTTTTATTAATATTATTCAAAACAAGGATTATTTCTCTTTAAATATGAATCTTAAACCAGTCATTATTAGGCATCAGATCAGGAAGCAATGAGAACAGATCTGAACTTTCCCTCAGAGATGTTTATTGAAGTTCAAGGGGGTTTTATCACTCCCTCTTTCTCGCTGTGGAAGGAAATCCTAAAATAGCATAGTCAAAACTTCTCAGCATGTTTCTGCTTCAGCAAGGAGTTACAATTACTGAGTTACAAAGGGTGAGAAAACGCAGGTTTTAAGTGAGCTTATTTCCCTCATTTTTCTCCTTCCAAATTTCTCTGAAGTTCTAAAGATATCTTCCAAATTCAAAATCTTACCTACAACTTCTGTAGTTGGCTAGAGAAGGTCATGTTCCCTCAAGGCTCCATTTCTCTCCTCAGTTAAATAAGTAAGTTTAACTCAGCCTGTGCTCACCAGTGCTAAAGATAATTTATCATTCTTCAGTGCCTCAATATTGTCTCAAATAAATGGGCTGATGAATAAGAAGGATCAGGCTGTTAGCTGATGTAGGATGGGCAAAACAATGCACATCGACACCCTCTGAATATCTTGTCCTGAGTTTATAATGGCACCTTTAGTTTAATGTGATGTGTTTTATTGGGTCCCCTCTCTCTGCTGTGTCGGAGCCCTGCAGAAAATCACAAAATCACTTCTGTGGTCATTCAGGAGCTGGCAAACTCCTGCCAGGCTCTGAGCACTGGCTCTACCTAGAGTAGGGTAAAGATGGGACTGACCGAATATATACTGGGCTGACTAATGGAGGAAGGCTTATGGAGGAATACTTATGCAATGGTTACAAATGCTGGTGATAAATAGTTAATTAATGCTTATCAGATACACTGAGAAGTTTTGAGCTGCAGCTGAACTCGTGGGAATGTAGATACTGTCAATCAGTGGATCAGTTCCCATCTCCTGACAAGCTGTATGACCAGACTGTTGGAGATGCAGTGTTTGGAGATGCAGATCTCATTGCTTGTTGGGCCTGCTGTGCATTCCCACACCCCAAAGGCAGCAAAACCACACACTGAGCCTGTGATTGGGGCAGAATTGAGGTAGCTATGGGTATAGGTTTGGGCTTTCCCTATGCACCAAAGTCTGGGTTCTGCCTCAGGTGGGATGTCTGTTGTAGGATTATGGTGATATAGAGCAAACCCTGCACCTGGTATGTTTTGAGTAAGGGGGATGTTTTGTCGTCCTGATGCTTGTGATGTTTAGACCAGATATTTAGCCATAAAACATCACACTGTTTAGCGTGTTTTTTTCTTACCATCCTGTAAGCTACTCTGCTTACCTCAGTTTTCCTCTGTTGACAGTGGCAAGACCATATGGCTCTTTGTATTGTTTGAATATACTATTATTTTACTTACACTTTGGTAAAGCACCTGCAGCGTTCTGGGGACAGATGCAGATCCACTGAGCAGCAACGATTTGTTCTGTACGTTCTCTCCTTTGCTGCAGTGAGGGATTTCTCCCTTCCTCCTTCAACCCCCTGGACTAATGTGTCCTCTTTGCCGCCTTCACCAAGTCAGACAAACATCTTTCTTGGAAGGTCAGTGTAACCTGTAGGAAATTCCTTCTGTCTCTGAGCTGGCTCATTCATCACCAGTCATAACCACTCTGGAATGTGAACTCCTAGTCTGTTATCTGGCTACTGCTAGTGATGATGCCTGGAGATGACAGCTTGGTTTTCAAAAAGCTGGGTTGACCCTCAGGGGCGAGGAAAACTTGTTTTGACAGAGCAGACGTGACACGGAAGCAGTGCAAGTGCCGAGATGTGCAGGAACAAGGTGTTATTTTCACAAAGTGGATTGTTTTTTTTCTTCCTCCACCCAGGGAAAACACAGCAATGTATGGGAAACAAGATATTCTGTGTGGTTTTCCTTCCCCCAAAATACATGTAAAGCAGAAAGGCTATCTGTGAGTGTTTTGACTGGGAGAAAGAAAGAGTGAAACGGGTTCACCTGGGAAGAGAACAAGCATGTCCTCCTCTCGTTCCTCCCTCCCAGAATGGCAGTGGACCTGGTGAACAAAGCAATAGTAATGAGTTACTGGTCCCAAGACCTCTACGATGCTCAGCCCTTTTACTACTCCTCTTCCCACCTGTCCATTGGGGTATGATCTCCGTGAGGTATCATGCACAGGGAGGCTTCTGTCCTGGTTGCTGCTTCTCACACTACAGTACGATAAAGAACGACAGCAATCTCAACTCTTGACCCTGGTGCGATTATTGTTCCTACACGTTCTGTTTCCCTCAAAGACATAACCCAACAGAGGACTGTGTACATTGTAAAATGTCAGGCTGACATCGTGGCATTAATATAATTTAAGCCAAACATTGCCAGTTAATTCACTTTGCTTTCTACTGTCTTAATGTCTTGCAGTCCTTGTTTATGGTGCTCAAAGTCATATGGCTCCACAACACCCGTGGTCCCGCTGAGCCAGGGCTTCCCAACATTCCAAATTTGAAGAGCAGATGATGCTTCCTTCACTCATGCATGTCTGTCCTGTGTCACGGAGCTGTGACTGTACCCACAGTGTCAGAAAGGAAAACATCTCTCCAGCTAGAGCCACAGTATGAAACAATTCTTCTCTGGAGAAGAGAGCTTCTCTGTGGGGACCGGATTGTCACTGCACTGGGACTGAGGAAGCAAAATGCAGAGGCAAAGCACCTCACAGGTAAGAATAATGCTTGTGAAAACCAGGAGTGGAATTGACTTCTGGAGAGCAGCCTCTATATTTTTTTAAATATTACTGTTTTTTAAATGACACCTGGTTTAAAGTGTCTGGTTCTGTGTGCTGGTAATACATTTTATGGGCCCACGCAGTATTTTAAAATGCAATTCAGGAAGAAGATCCTGAGCTGTTTCAGCAGCAGCTTAGGTCTTACAGAAATCTCTGTTTAAAGACAGAACCTGAGAATACTTAGTTAAGCAGACAGGTTATGTGCAGCTACAGCAGCCCCTTTCGTAGTGCCTCTGAAGTACTGTGGAAGTCTGAAGACATCTTTCACAACTTCAGTGTGAAGCTGAAAAAAACTTGCTGAAGACTTAACACGCTGTGATTGCGATTAGATAAGATGGTTTATGTTTTAGTACTGACAACTCACTTCCTTTTCATGCTAGAACCAATAATGACCTCAAAGTGGTGTCAAAGGGGGAAGCAGTGACTTTTCGTCATCGGTGGGAGAGCAGCAGTGGGAAAGTGGAGTCATGGGCAGTCCCATGCGGGATGCTCCTCCGGGTGACTCGGCAGTGTCCTCTGAGGTTAACTCCGCTGCACAGCTGCACTGCTTGGGGCGATAAGGAGCCATCAAATGAAAAGGGATTTCCCTCCTTGGGAATCAAATTAGAGCAGTCCAGATCAGGCCAGTTCTTTTATCTCTTTCTCACCCCAACAGGAAGTTTAGACACAGCTCCCCAAAGGTCCTTTTCTGGCCAGGAACATCTGCACTGGACTGAAAGGAGTGTGGGGATGGTGCTAATAGCCTTACTGTTAGCAGGCGAGAAGATACAAACCAAGTAGCAGTGTCTTGGGAGAAAAATGAGGAGGCTAAACATACAGACACTAGAGATTGCTGAGAGGCGTGGAGCAATCCCAGGCATGAATGGAGAATCGCTCCCAGGGAGGAGAGCTGCCAGCAGTAGCACTGGCATGGCAGTGGGACGTCCTCCAACCCCTGGGAGGCCCTGAATCTTTGACCTCTATGCAAAGACCTCAAAATAAGGAAGCAAAAGAAAGAATACAGCTGAAACAAAACATATTTCTCCTTAAAGTTTCCTGTCTGATCATGGGTCAGACAGGATATGTTCAAGGGAGTTCTTTGATTCAGCGTTATTCCATACAGAAAGAATAGAAATAACTGCCTTGGAAGCAAACATGCAGTGGCTGGCTGGTTACTGGGTTGGATTTTCAGCAGAGACCTAAATCCTGGTAAAAACAAATGAATGTTGATCTGCAACTTGAGTGAAAGGAGTTGGTGGTCTCGGGCCAATCCTAATTACATCAGAATTCACAGCATTAGAAAATCAGCAGCAACCTTGCTACTATAGTCAGTGCAGTACTTGAGGCACGGGTCTGATGAGGAGCCTAGGGTTGTTCAGCCTGGAGGAGGCTGAGGGGAGACCTTATTGCTCTCTACAGCTACCTGAAAGGAGGGTGCTGTGAGTTGGGGGGGGGTTGTCTTTTCTCCCAAGTAACTAGGAATAGGACAAGAGGAAATGGTCTCAGGTTGCATCAGGGGAGGTTTAGATTGGACCAGGCTGGCCAGAGAGGTGGTGGAGTCGCCATCCCTGGAGGAGTTCAAAAAGCATGTAGATGTGTCACTCCAGACAGTGTTTAGTTGACATGGTGGTATTGGACAGATGGTTGGACTTGATGATCTTAGAGGCCTTTTCCAACCTTAAAGATTTTATGATTGGGTTCTATCATTCTGTGAGCTGTAAGAGCTGATGGGGAATTAACTCCCCTGATGGAAAACTGTACTGCTTCCCTGTGAGCTAGGCCATGAGGCTCAACTTCCAGAAGTCTCTTTCCATCACACAAACAAAGCAACTGCACAGCATTCCTCTGGCACATCAGCACATCGGTTCTTTATGTACGTTTGCTGGCATCAAGACTTGTAAGACTTTGTTCTTTTCCCTGTATCAGATGTATAAAGCCCCCTGGGGACTAGCTATATACACCGCTAAATCCTATAGAACTGTCTGGTAGCTGATGTAGCAGAACCTTACTCCAGTAAGTGGCATAAAGAGGAGCAGAGACAAGGTGCCTCTCAGTCTTTTTTCTGTGTGCACTAAAACCACCTTTTAAAATCGGTTCTGCTGAAGGTCACTCGAATATGGCCGGTGTTGTAGAAACCTCTAATGCTTTCTGCAACAATAAAGCCTTCATTGTCTATGCAATCAAATTGCAATCGGTAGAAATCCAGATGTTTGTCTGAAAGGGAGACCATGGCAGAGCATTATTTACCTTACAACTTGCACTGGCGATGCTAGCAACAGCAGCACATTTAGCGTTGTTTTGGCATTAGTCCCATGAAAACAATGGGCTAAATTCATCACTGATAAAGCTTTGTTGTTTTAGTGGAGTCACAGAAGAAGAGACATTGCCCGGTAGAAAGATGGTGTTGCCCCTCTTTTTGGAAAGGCTGGAAAAAGATTTTGTCTCCTTTGATACCAACACAAATGGCCTTCTGATCTCAGCTGGCACACGTGAATGATGGCCAGCTTTTCAAAGCCAGCACATGCTAAACAAGACAATAATCTTAAGGTTGCCAAGTGACATCCCTAGATCATTTCCACAGTCTTTTGTTGTCTTCTTTTTTTGGCTAGAATTCCTTTGGTCTCGTTGATGTTGCTCTCTGTGCCTCCCGTCATTTATTCTGTTCGACAGCCAGCGTCAGATACTGAGAAATCCAGCAAAGAAAGGCAGAGGTCAGACTTGTGACATCTTTTGAGCTATGTATGTTTATGTAACCCAGCAGGGTTCATTTCCATCAAAGATGGAAGCACCGTGTCTTGCTGCTGCTGCGAGCTGGGATGGGAGCGTGGTTGAAAGGTGGGAAAGGGTCGTTGAGGCAGCACCTGGTTGTGTCTGCAGGCCTCGTACCATACTTGTCCCCCTGGCTTCTTACAGGGGCCCATTCTCTTGTTAAGGCACATACCTGCTAAACACAGGATAGTGGAAAGGAGGAGTGAAAACCTTTAGCACCTCTGTTGTGAAGATGCTCACACTTACCAGTGAGGGAATCCTTATGGTAGCTCTTCAGTGGTGGTAGTAGCAGAGGGAGAGGAAAAGCAATGAGAGAACATTGAGCACGTGGTGGAAAACTCATGGAAGTTCTGGGCCTTTGATGCATGTGGAAGAATTTTAGAGGCATGATCCTGCTTTTCTTCCCAGACTTGTCCACTGTTTGATGCCCAGCTGTGGCAGAGGGACCTCAGCCTGTGCTTCTGGTTGAGAGCGAATTGGCCTTTCCTCCTCCTAGTTCCCTGGTTAGTTTTTCTGAGCAACGCATAGCTGCAGGTCTGCCCACGGGAGCTGGCCCCTTGTCCCTTGAGCAGGTGGGGGTAAAGTGGACTTGTTGCTGGGGGCAGTAAAGTGATGGTTCTCTCTTTCTTGACATTTCATTGTTGGAACTTTCTGGCCTTTTCTGTGCCTTTCTGGAGGAGTTACAAGAGTTATTCCAGAACTTTTTCTGGACAGTGATGTGTAGGAGGTGAGATTAACTGGGATAATTGTTCCCCTGATTTAAGATCTGGTAATGACTAAGGAGTTCTTACCTGCTTCTCATTTGGCTAAGTGCAGTGAGGTGGCTCCTGATCTTAATCCTGACTCCGTGCACGTGCTGTGACACTTCCAATTAAACACGTGTGCTGGAAACAAAGATGAAATTTTCATTTATGAAAGTGTTAGGAATGTGTTTTGTGAATCCTTGAAATGTGCTTTGAGACCCCTGCAGAGAAACTGCCAGATTTATTCAACATACCAAAACCCCCACAGTGAACAACTCTACAACATAGATGCTTTCAATATTAATCTCATACTACTTGGTTCTTATCAACGGTATAAAAGGTCTGTGCATGCCACCAGCATGGAAAACCAACACTGCCAGCAAAACTGGACACAAATTCACAATTCTTTCCCTGGACTTTGCTGTTCCTTCTCATGGCCCTAAACAGGAGGGGAAGCTGGGATTTTCTTTAAAGACAAGCATTCACAGGTGACCAAAACAGTGTTCTTTTATTTATTTGGGTCATTAGCTACTTAAGGTTTGCTGTCTGCACTCCAGCTTGAGTCAGACTCCAGAAAATGAGGTAATGGTCTCTGTGTGAAATCAGCTCAGAGTATGTTTGCTCTACCAGAACCCCCCCTTGCAGACAGTAAATCACTGCCCCAAACAGGTTGAAGACAGCTCGGTTAGATAACAGTTCTTTGCATTGGATGGTAACTATCGGTCCCGACCACAATGGAGTCTGGCTGCTGAGTAAACTTCCAGGGAAACATTTTTCTTGTTCTGTGGAACTCGCAATCCCAGTGGACAAGAGGCAAAGGGAAGTCTGAAGAAAAGCAGGAGCTGCGATGCTCAGCCAGCCGTGATTGGCATGTCTGTGGTGAACCTTGGACCTGACTTCTCGTGAAGTGTCTTAATGTATCGGCACAGTGTCGCTCTCGCGGAGTATTTCTTCACGGCAGCAGGCTTAGGGAGACCCGAGCGCAGCTCTAGTTTGATGTCACACAGGCCAATAGGTCAGATGGCCTTGTTGGGGTATAAAAGGTGGATCTGTCAGGAGAGGGGCTTGAAGTGAAACAGTTCTGACATGAACAGTAGATGACCAGGGAAGCAGGAAGTGGTCATTTCACATCCAGAACAGCTCCTGACTGGTCGCTGGAATTAGCTGGCCGTGTCATGCAGCATTTTGCCTGGTCCGAGAGTCCTATGGCTCTTTTAAAAACATTCTTTCTTCCAAAGTGATCCTGAAAACTACAACAGCTCTTTTGGTTCTCTGAGCACACACAGTGGTTGGAGGACTGATTGAGACAGTCTGGTCGTCTTAGCCAGTTACACAGCTGTAGCTGCTGTCCCGCGACTGGAATTAAGAATCCAAACAATACGCTCAAGATTTATGGTTTCCACTGAAGCTTATGCTCTGATGTTCACTGGGCTTCGTGCAACATATTACATCCCATTATGAACTCTGTCAAGAGAAGAGAAAATAAAGCCATTGTCTCCTGGAAAGCCCTGCCTGTTTAGTCACCCTTCAGTGGAAGACGTGAATGTGTAACTACTCCAAAATGTGATGTGTTGCTGGAGGCTATTGAGGTTGGTTTTGGGGAAAGGAGAAGGGCTTAGGGTGTGGCAGTGAGGGAAGGAGAAGATGTAATAAAGAGGTTGGAGGTTACTCTCAAAAACAGGCTTTGGCCTGTAACTGAAGAAAGATTGGGAACAGACACAGGATGGTTCTTTTCCAGAAATCTTGACCCTTGGAGTCTCTTGTACAGGAGGGTTATTGAGAGAGGGATTTTGTGAGGTTGGAGATTGATTCCAGGTTTTTGTCTGTCTTTGAATACTTAAATGGATAACACAACGTACAGAGGGCTGCACACACAAACACACACCCCCTCCTGTAATTACAATGCACAGGTCATTTACTCACTGTATGCAACAGGGTGGACTTTGGTCTTGCTGTCCTGCTCCTCACGGTGAGATAGGCAGAATGTCATTCCTGCAATAGGACACCAGGAAATGGACTGAAACTGCACGAGGGAAAGTGCAGATTGGACATTAGGAAAAAATTCTTCACTGAGAGGGTAGTTGGTCACTGGAACATTCTCCCCAGGGAAGTGGTCACAGCACCAGGACTGTCAGAGCTCAAGATGCATCTGGACAATGCCTTTAGTCCTATGATTTAGTTTTAAGTAGTCCTGCCGGGAGACAGGAGTTGGACTCGATCCTTGTGGTTCCCTTCCAACTTGAGATGTTCTGTGATTCTCTGATTCTATGCTAAGAATGGCATCTTCAGTTAAACACCACTCTTTGAATGCCCATTGTAGCCTCAGATATACCTTCAGAAGGTACCAAGCTGAAACCAGGACAAGAAGCTATATCCAGAATAAATTCAGAGCAGTTTATTGTGGGTGAGCTTCCTGTAATAATGGGTTTGTTGAAATAAATATTTTCCATCCTGCTGTCATGCAGTTGGTTTACATGAAGGGAACGCTGGATGGGAAGCAGAACAAGAACTTTGGTTCTTGGTTTCACCACTGACTTCCTCTGTGTGACCTGTGGAAGGTTACTTCCATTTTCTCTAGCTAATGACTGTTGAAGTCATCAATCTCACAGGGACTTCTCTGCCACTGGGGAGCCCTCCCTGAGTTAGTGTCCCAGGCACTACCGCAACTTAAAGCTGACCTGATGAGGTAAGCCTGTTCTTTCTCTGTGCTAAATTGTCAATTAAACGATGTCATTTTTATGACAATTTGATCATGATTTGGGATTTTGGAATTTTTTTTTTTCTTTTGATCAAGAATGCAAAATCCCAGTGTTTTCCATCTGCTACTGTCAACCCTACTGTTGTTTCATTGACCATCCATATGTTTGCAGGAGCTTTTTGTACAGTTTCTTGAAGTCCCAGTGGACCACTTTGTGTGGCCTCACTCCCACTGGTGTTCTGGAGAGCACAGTTGAGGGAGCTTTTGGTGTAGAAGCTCCCAGTCGCTGGGTGTACAGCAATTCATTCCCTTTCTTGCAAGGATAGAGGAGAAAAAACAGCCAAATTCTCCTCATCTGGCTCTTTGTGGTGCAGGCAAGGAAGATGAGGCTGAATAATATGCCCAGCCCTTGCCACCATGGAGTTTTTTCTCTGTATCTCAGGCTTTGTCATTATGGGGTGGTTCACTGGGATTGTATGGGAAATAAGGTAAGTGAGGGGATAGATGCTTCATGTGGGCACAGAATTGTACCTGCAGAGCATATGCACTTAGAAATGCATTGCTCTAAGTAGAGCTGAGGGAAGTTGGAGATTTGAAACATTAAAATACCACAGCGAAGGCTGCTCTTGCAGTATTTATGATGAGAGTGAAAGCAGAATGTACCAGAAAGCTTCTGTTGGTGTCTCTTAACTCTTCTCACGAGGTTTCCCATCCTTCATCCTCGAGAGCCCGGGATAATTTGGATAGACTTCAACTACACACCCAAACTTTGTGTGATTATCTGTACTGAACATCTGACCCCTTTTGAGGTTTGGATATCTTTGGGCAAATGGAATCTAACAGAGATAAAATCAGACTCAGTTTTTCATGCCTGAACTTCCAAAGTCCCTACTTTGGTTAATGAAGCTCACGGATGCTCATGGGTTTTTGTGTGGCTCTGTATCTCTTAACGTGGTCAGATCTCTTGCTAAGAATAGTGCTTGTTGCCAGTGTGCTGCCCATTGTTTGTTCACAGATCCATCACTAAACAACCCTGTTTTCTATTCAGACAGAAACGTTCTCCTTGCTTGTGTTTTCCAGATGGCTTAGGGGGCTGAATCATAGCCGGTGTTGGTGTTGGGGAATTCAGACCTTCGTTCTGGTTGTATTTGTGCTGAGGAGTTTGTTCCCTCTCACAAGAAAAGCAGTTCCGCAGTTGCTGTAAAAGATTGTAATTCCAAAGGCCTCAATTAAGCTACAAGAATTGTACTAGCTGAGGATTTAGATACTCCATGGGGTTTTTTATTCTCCAATTTAGAGTGAAAAAGTGGAACATTTAAAGGGGAGTGATAAATGACCATTAGTGAGCAGTGAGAAATCACTGTTATGATTCTTTCACATCCTTCGTTTGTCATGACAGAGGTGCCAGAACTTTCCTAGATAATCTTATAACTTACCTCAGGATTTGCAAAATACAATTGCTTCTTGAATTACACCAAAGCAAGCTTGCTGGCATTGATGGGTTTTTGCCCTACAGACTGCTATTCATACCGGAGTGAAGCAGAGGTGAAATTGAGCCTTCTTGACCCAGCAAGATTTTTGCCTCCACTTTGCACTGATTTTATTGGAGGGAAATGGCCAGGCAATGATTCAGTGAGCCCTCACCTCTGTGTCTGTCTGCTTCTGTAGTAATGCTGCCAGTTCAAAAGCCTCTGTCCAAGAGGAGCTGAGCAGATGTGGGGAAAAAAGAAACCATGAAGTCTGGGCCAGAGTCTTCTACTTGCTTACATCGCTGTGAGTCCATTGAACCCCACAGAGCTGCTGCAGAGGAAAAGGGGGGTGAGACCAGCACTCTTTCTGTGGGTTCACATGCCTACAGACCCCCTTGCTGCTGGAAGGGCATTGTATAAACAAGTCACGGACAGGACACGTGGCGGAGAGGAGGCGGAGGGAGAAAACAGACTAGACTGACAGACAGACAGGGGTCCATAGACAGCCAGACAACAATTATAAATAGCACCCTTTTGAGGTCTGTTTGATGTCTTGCCCAAGGCCAGGTGGAAAATCTTTCCGTTGCTGCCTCTTCAGCTAATCGCTTTCCCCTCATTTTTCAATAAAGGCTCCAAGTTTGGTCACTTCTTTGGCACATTTGTTTCCCATTAGAATACTTTGTGCTATTTCACTGTGTTATGCTAGATAATTGCTCTAATAACAAACCAAGACAAAGCTTTTGAACATTTTAGGAAGTAATTTTTTCCCTTATGAAAATTCAGCAAACGCTGACAGAGATCTGGGGAATAGCTGAGAGAAGTCAAAGAAAGCGAGTGAGAGAAAGGGGAAAAGGACTGTATTGACTTGCAGTGATGGTATTTCTGCACTTACATGTAAACCACATGCCAAAACTTTAATTGCAATCCCACTGAATATTTATATAGCACTTTATCATTTTCAAAGCTTTTTAATGACTATTGTTTAAGTGAACCTCAAAGTACCCTGTGATTAGGAACACAAGGTTATTGTCCTTCTCCTGCTGCTAGAGAAGCTGAGGCCAAGTCTTGTTGGAACAGCAGAACGGTGGCAAAGCAAAGATAAGACTTCCATAGGTCCTCACGTTGCTGAACTTCACTGCTTGCCATATATTACGGGCAAGTCTGTTGGAAGTGCCTCAGTAATTGTCTAACTCGGCTTCCACTCACAGCAGAGCGAGTTTCAGCAGAGTAGTGCAGGAGAAAACAATTAGAACATGCTTAGTACTTTCAATAAACTCCCCCTCTGTGTTTGCATACTGCCAAGATACCTTTAAGATTTTAGTGTGGTCAAGGGGATAGGGAGATAAATAATATAAACCGAGGAAAGGAGGCTTCAGGTTGATTTACTGAAGCCTCTTAGCAAAATTCTTTCCACTCGTCATCCCAAAGAGGTGGAGCTTTATGTCTGCAATGTCTGTCCATTTCCCATCTTACAGAAGAAGCTCCAAGTGCACTCAGCGCTCAGAATTAATTGTGGGATAGAGGTGTCTGACATAACAGGCAAATGTCAGTGAGGGTACAGGACACAGGATGTCTCTGCCTGTCCTGCCTTAGGCATTGCGTGGGTTAGTGTGCGCTTTCTCTCAGCACGTGGAGCTCCAGTTCCCCTGTGCTGCAAAGGAGAAGGATGGCAATTCCCTCCTGTGCAGAGTGCTTTTAACTCTGGTCTTGAGAACCACTGTGGAACCACTGGGCTCGCAGCTCTTGGCTCACCCCAGAACTAGCCTCTGCTCTTGTCTTAAAGCAGGATTTTCACTTACTTATTGTCATCCCTTTTTGCAAGCCATCTTGATATTTGTGGCAGGCGAGGAAAGAAAATAAGAAGATAACCTTCTGCCAAAATTTACTTAGCTCGACCTGTGTATTTGCTGTGGACGGCCCAGCTCAGATCCTTCCTCTGTTGTGGTCCATGCTAATAGCATCGCCTTAGGTGTGGCCTGTCTCTGCTGGATTTACCCTGGAGCTTCCACCCAGCTGATCCTGTCGAATCCCGAACACCAGCACAGCTATTGCTCCTGCTGATCGCATCACCACTGCTTTCCCCAGGGCTTTGCTGATGTCTGGTTTTGCTTTGCCTCTCTGAGTTGGCATTGAGTTTTCAGCTGCTACATTACGCAGACTTAATCCTGGTCTGGTAGAAGAAAGAAGCAGAGGTAATAAAAGTCATGTGTGTCTCCCCTTGGTTTTCCCTCCTTTGAAGCAGTTTGGATGTTGCAGGGTGCATGTAGGAGATGCACGTGCTGAATCCATGGGTAAAAAGGGACACCACAGCCTTTCAGCCACTTCCCTGCAAATTCCTCCCTGTGCAACCTCTGCCTGAGCAGCTGACAATCCTTTGATGACAGCCCCAGAGAGTTAATGAACTAAAAGCGCTATGGGTTATCTATTCCCAGAGATTGGGGAGCATGAATTAAATGGTCTTTTGGAAGATGGGAAATAATTCTTCTTCTGCTTCAAAGCCGTGTCCAATTGAATGATGTCGCCAGCACGAATCAGCAATCACAATCACTGATCAAGACCCATTAAACAGATTGGGCTGAGTAATGCGCAGGAAAAAATGTCAGGATCATCTTTAATTCTGAGTCTCTCAACCCTACAATGGTCTTCTTTCTCTCTCTCTTTGTTGTTGTTGTTTTTAACAGAAACTCGAAGGGCTTTAAGCTTCCCTGTCTCAGCACTTTAAAGCTGGAAGTAGCTGGGAGTGCATTTCTGTTCCATCCCTGATGGAAAGGCAGGGATTTGGGTTGCTAAGTTTCCTGGGTATTGTCTGGGATATCCAAAGGGTATTGTGTAGGGTAAGTGAAGTAAAGAAACCTTTTGGGAAAAGGTTTGGACAAGATCAGTTGGGAGTTCCTCCGCTCCAGGCTCTGGTGTATTGTTCTGTCCAGCACTTCCTTCTGGCAGAGACCGGGGAAGGAGCGAGTGTCCCCAGGGCCAGCGCTTTTGTACACTTCCAGAGAAGGGCGAGTGTTGAGTGATGCTTACTGAAAGACAGACACATTCTTCTGTAGTTTAACTCTTGCAAAAGTGACATAATGAAGTCAAACATTAGGGCATGATCATTAGGGGAGTTTGTTAGCAACGCTTGGCTGTACGATGAATTCGGTTGGAAGTTATGAAGCTGAACTCTTCAGTGTTACTGGAGGAGGCAAATCTCAGTACAGTGTTGGGCTTTTTCACTGTATGGGCTGTGACTTTGGGGCAGTTGGACCACAGGGAAACACATGCCAGAGAAACAGGTCAATGGGATGGGCAGCAGGTTGCTGGACTACGTACAAGTCCAGCATCTCCCCCAGAGGACAGTGAGTTGCACAGACAGTAAGAGCAGATGGAGAAAGGCCCGTATTTAGGAATAGAGGCATCTCCACTTCTGACCAGACCCAGGGTTTACCAAGCCAGCTAGCACAGCTCTGACTGTATAACCTGTCTCCCTGGTACACCTCATCTTAACCACTAGTTGGTCAAACCCGTTGTATGACAACATTCACAGAACAGATATGAGAAGGGGCAATGGCACAGAGGGTTGTAGAGATGTAGTGAAAGCCAGATGTTGGCTTCGGGCTGTAGTAAATCACAGGCCTGCACTAGTTTTGAAGATGATGCTCTGGGACTATGTGAAGGTGCTGAGAAGTGGTAGCAGCCCAGCCTGGAGCATCCTCAGACCCTCGGCATCCAGCGGGGTTTCACCTGTCTGGATTTGCACAGCAGCACTGTAGGTGTCATCAACTGGGCTGACTGCACGGGCAGTGGGGAAAAAGACGTTTCTGAGGCAGTTTGTCTTAGAGGAGCCACCCAAACCAGCTGAAGTATGGTTTGTAAATGCCACTTTCTTTCCATTTATGATAAAATGGAGTGGAGTTTACTGGCTCAGTTGTAGCAAACCAACAGCAGATGAAAGACATCTGATCTCTAATCTCAGAACGACATTTCATTTTCCATTTTCCTGCCCTCCCTGCACAACTCCTAGATTTCCAGCTGTCACAGGTCTGAAGAAAAGTTTGAAAATACGGCCCAGGTGGCATTGGCCTAATTCTGCAGCCCATCTGGAACAAAAGCTTCAGCAAATGCAAATTGTTCCACTCCCATTAAAGATAACAGAGATGTGTACATGGGAGGACCATGTAGGTTCTCCCTGGAATTTGGTTTTGCTTTTCCTCGGCCTAGGAAGCAGGAGCAATCTCCCCATAGACTGATCAGACATCATGTCCTTAATACCAATAGCACGTTGTCCATGTACAACATGTGTAGGTATGTCATTTGTGTAAAAGTGGTAAGTAGTTTGCTCAGCTGAACGCTGGGGAGGATTTCCTGAGTCTGGTAGTGCAACTCCATTCCTTTGCTGTTTATAGACAGGTTGCCTGGGTTACTCTGGGTTCTGGGTGTTAATGAATTATGGCTCAAAGACTATTAGACAAAATTTACTTTATCAAGAAACCAAATCCACTGATGACCTCTGTATCTGTGGATCAGCCTTTCAGATACCCTGCTCAGTGATGTTTTCAAAGCGCTGCAGGGTGGGCTCTGCGGCAGATGCAATATGAAGTCTTGCAATAGAGCAAGATGGGGCTTCGCAACAGAAATATTCATAACAGCTGAACATAAAACATTGGGAGATCATAGAAATTATGTGGGGACTTCTGGTCTGCATTGACACACTCTGGTGGTATTGATTGATAGGCCTGTTGGATCAAAGCTCCAGTATCCTCTATTGGATGTGAGATGTGTTGGTAGTCCTGGTGTCCTCCACCTGGATGTGGGTATGTTCCAGCTCAATAGCAAGGGCATTTGCACAAGGAGGGTGGCAAACAATGCCTGCTTGTTTTCACTGTAGGTTCTTAAAATGCTACTGTGGAGGTTGTGTCATGGTGTTGGAATATGCTTCAGCATGAAAGATGAAGAAGTGGTTTAAAGGAGTATCATGCAGGTCCCTGCTCAGCTGCACGTGGATATGGGGCTGCAGGGCATGGCGCTCACATTCCACATGCACGCTGTGGAAATGCTGTTCTTTCCACCTCTCTTTGTAGGCTTGTGTTTTCTAAAGCCCTTCAACATTTCTTTTGCTCTCTCATGAGGTTTGTCCAATCTTCTCTGTCTTTGCCTTGAAAAGCAGTATCTGAAAACAGGGCACTGCAGCTGGCTGTGCCAGAAAGAAATCATTCCCTGACCTCCAATGAGTATGATGCTCCCAGTAATATGCTGGTCAGACAAAAGTCAGGGGGTTAAAGTGTGTGTGTGGGGGGAATTCCGTGGAAAAAAGGTCTCTTGAGGAACCTCTTCCACCTTTGAAAACTGAAAGGACAGTTATTGGAGGTTGGAAGAGCATTCTGCAGTAGAAACTGTGTGCTTATCCTGGCCTTCAAGTCTTTCCTAGACAGGGACTGTCATAGTTGGGCACAGGACACTGTGGCCTCCCCAGAAATGACTGTTGATGTGACTTGAGAAATAGAGGAGACAGAGACACTAAGGAACAATTGCCAGTATGCTGGGCAGGAGCTTCTGGCCTTCCTACAGAGATTGAGAATTTGGACAAAGTTGTCCACCGTTCATACAGGACAGCTGGGGGTAGCTGGGCTGACGTTCAGTGATCATGAGTATGGTTGGATGGGAAATATGGAGATGCTGGAAAATTGTCTTGTGCCAGACTTTAGTGAAAATCCTGGAAAATGTCATGTGCTGACAGGCTAGATGGGAAAAATGTTGACTTTTGCTCCGTTGAAAGGTTTTGCTTTGTCATCTCTGTGAAAAGCTGAGGAAAAGGAAAAAATCAAAGGGAAACATTTCAAAATTTAATTAAACTGCACAGAAAGCTCTTCTGAACAAAAAGCAAATGTCTTCAGTGAGTGTTCAAGCAGCATGTTTTGATTATTTTGGGTGTGTGTTTCCCCCCCACACTCTTTTTTTTTTTAATTATTATTTTTTCTTCTTTTCCCTTGGGTCTGGAAATTCAGTGACACCAAACCCTTCCTAGAAAAGAAGTTTTAGGTTTTTTTTCAACAAAAATTTATTTTGTGAGAAAATACCCTACTGCTTCTGCTCGTCAATAAAGTTGATGAATTCAACCAGTCTCTTGGCTGGCTAGATCCCCCAGTTAGAGAAGCGGGTAAATAACTTGGCACAAAGTCCCTCTCCATTGACTCAGTTTACTTTGTGGACCCGGGCATGATTGTCACAATAAATTAAAGCATGAATGTTCCCATTTGTCACTTCACCACTTCCTTTTGCTGCTTTCCAACATGTGGTAAAACCATTAGTTTTAACAGAGAGGGAAAAGGCCAGATGAAGGGAGGAGGATGATGTGGAATTAAGGGGAGAAAGGGAAACACTTGCAAGGTGGAGTGAAGGTATCACTGAGGCAGGCACAACACCCGTTGCATATTTATGAGGGCATAGTTGTGTTAACGTCATCGAGGTTTATCATGTCCCTGCCTGGAGGGGAAAAGGAGACAATGGTTCTTCTGGGAGTTGCTAATACCCACCCTCCAAATGCTTAGGTCGGCCTGAGATCTAAGGGTAGAGACAGACCCCTCTCGATCACGCCCTACCCCAGTATTTTACTTGGCTATATATGACAGTGTTCATGTGAAGACATTCCTGGATGTCTCTTCAGCTTTTCTTCATTGCTCCTTGCTGGCATCTCTGGCAATTTCCTAAAGCGAAAGGAGGATGTGTTCAGATCAGGGCCCTTGTTGACAAGGTGAGAACAGATTCATGACCATCCCATCCCACCTGCCTTCACAGGAATAGGCTCGGCCCAAACGGGCTTTCCGGGAATCCCCCGCCAAGCTGGAGCCCCTGCAGAAACAGAGGTTTGCAGCTTTGGGGAAGAGTAGAGGTCAAATTGAGAAATAGAGAAGGGTAGGGGGGTGTGTACGTACGGGTGGTGGGAAGCTCAGAAGAATGTAAGTTTGGGATTTGAAAGCCTCACGCTCCTGAACAATGATTATTTATTGTCATGATAGTGCCTGGAGGCCCCAGCCGCATTGTGTGAAGGACTTCACAGACATATAATGAAGAGACAGTCCCTGCCTTGAAGATGAATGAGGAAAACCTCCCCAAAGGGGTTGGGAACAGGTGTGGCATACATCCATCAAGCCCATGAAGCGTGTTTACAAGGTGTGTCTGTAAGAGTGTGCAAGTGTAAGAGAGACAGCAAGAGAAGGAGAAAGTTGGATGTCAATTTTCATCTCCCTGGCTCCAGAGAAGGGGGGTTATTTTATTTTATTTTAAAATTATTGTTATTTTCATTTTCACCTTTCTTCTCCGCTAATGATTATCCACAGGTAAGATATAAATTAACAACAAAGTTTTAGTGCTTTAGCTGAAAAGCTGGATGCTGAAAGCTGGGACTTGGTAATTCCCTCTGTATCTTTAAGCAAGTCACTTCGGCTTAGACTTTAATGAGAATTCGGTACCGAGCCCCCATAATGTCTCTTTAAAAATCTAGCTTCTTTTTTATCTTCTAATGCTTCGGTTTTCTGAAGTCTAAGTGAATAAGAAAGCAAATGAATAAAGAAATAAGTCTCTGCATGAGCAGCAGATTTAATGAAGCCTGGTTTCCCCATGGACTTGTATCTTGTGTCTTACAGCTCAAAAAGCTCGTGCCATCTCTGTCCTTGCAGCGTCCCCCACCATGCTGGTGCTGGGCAAGGCATAAAACATGTTGTGTGGAGATTTTGGGCAGGGACCCACTGCTGCTGCTCATCCCAGGGAAGCTGCTGCGGTTTTCCTGCCTTTCTTTCATGTGGGAAGATTATTTGAAACCTCCATCCCTCTGTCAGATTTGTCCCAAGACTGGAGCATGGGCCCAAAAGTTGCTGTTACCAGGACAGAAACAACAAATATCCTGGCCATGCCATCACAGGAGGAGTGATTTTAGGGGAAATTTGGCTTGTACTGATGATCACTTCCAGCAGTCTCCTGGAAACCTAGTGTTAAAGCCTACTCAGTATTGAGGAATGCTCTGCTTGTTGAAGGCTAATGAAATAACTGCTCTGAAGCTCATAAAAGAGAGGAACAGAGCATTCTGCACATCACTGGGACATGGTGGTTCTTGAGTACTTTAGGGAGAAAAAAGGAGCAGGATGTATAATTTTTTTTTCTTTTAGTTCTTAGAACAATCACCAACAAGAAGCAACTTGGCTATTCTTAGTTGCATCTAGGGGCTATGCATAATCCTTCCTGCTGAATTATGGAATATGATAGCTTTTATTAAATCCATTACAATTACAGCCTCTCTGCTGCACAGGTTTAGAATATGGAATAAGTAGGGTGCATAATTTCAAATAAATATTTAAGATTTTGATGCGTGATACCGTTTTAGACTCTTAGGAGATAGAATTATATTTAGTTAGGTCTGTTTCCTTTCAGTGCACACAAACTTTCCTGTCCAGGTGCTTTGCAGTGTGGGATACTTTTTAAAACACATCTTTGTTCTGGGAAAGAGATGGGGGCTGCCGCAGGTTTCTCCAAGATCTTGCCTGCATTGGTGACCTGGATCTTTTCTGAAGTAGCTGGGTGTATAAAGTCAGAGAGTCTTTTTGAAAATTGGAACTAATTTTAGGATGCATGCAACTAGAAAAATATTAATTAAAATTCTGACAAAAAATTAGGAAATAGAAAATATGGACAAATTCTGTCAAGCAAAGAAGGAACAAGTGTATATTGTTTGAGAATTTGGACTGTGTCTCTTTACAGGGGCACAGGAGTGATAGGAGAATGGGAGATTGGAGCTTGGCTGTGGCTCTGGATCTCCAGCTGGCAGCTGCTGTTGGGTTCCTCCATGCTCTGCGGTGCTGCCAGTGGTAGAGACATCTGGGTGAGTGTACAAGTGAGGTCTGAACATGGGCAAGTGGAAGCCCCTATCCTTGGCCTTGCTGCCTGGGCAGGTATTGTCTGCAGCCACATACAAGAGATGATGCCCCTGAAGCTGCTCTGAGCCTGTCCACACGTGGCTAAGAGCTGTGTGTGGGCAGCTTTGGCTGTTGAAGCTGGCAGCCCTTCGCTGGCTGCTCGACAGCTCCCCAGTAATCTAGCTTCAGCCTCTCACTGAAACTTCTTCACTAAAGGAATCATGTGGAAGTGCTGTTGGCATGGGAGGTTACAAGCATGTTGGTCATAGTAACAGGGGCACCTGCTCCCCAAAGGCAAAGGACAACAAGGAGAGTGTCAGACACCCCCAGAAGAAGCAGACGGGGGTGGGGGGTGGGTGGCTCACCAGTTCCCTTGCAGGTTGCCCAGACAAATGACGCTGGAGGTCATGCTTCTCTCTGTAAAGTGAGGATGGAGATTTCTGAGCACGAAAGCAAAAGGGAAAAGCCCCCTCCAAACAATTCCCCGTTCTTCCTTTGATTTCCCCACACCTGCTCCCTTTGCTCCTCCATTCTCCCTGCCCATCCTTTCTGAAGATGCTCTAGGTGTTGGCTTTGACTTGCCTGCCAATACTCCACAGAGATGTGTTAATGATGACTGGCAGGTTTTAAAAGCACTGTTTCAACACCTTGCTGTCACCACACCTCATACTTCAGCAGCTTAGCACATGTTCCAAGGTGTTTAAAGAGCTTCCCGTGCAGCCCTTTTCCAGGCACTAACCTCTTGCCAGGAGCAGTAGCAGCTCCTGACCGCACTTTTCTGGCTGCAACCTTGTTAGTATTTGCCTACGACATGTAAATGAGCAGCAGGGTTGTTAGCTGGCGAAATGTGTAATGTTTTCCATTGTGTGGAAGGCGTGGAGCTGACAAGACCCGAGCCTGTGTTCCAAAGTCTAAAGCAGTTGGCAGGTTTCTCAGTACCAGTTTTTTATGCCCCCGAGTGGGTTATGGAGCGGAAAAGGGGGTGGAGAGGAAAGGAGAGGGAGGAATGTGTGTGGATGGATGGTGGGGGGAGAGTTAGCGGGAGCAAAGGGCCATTTGCAAGCCACCAGCTTTGAATGTATCTCACATGGGCCTTGTGGTGGTGCTGAAGGGCCCGTTGTACTCGTTTGATTGACTCAAGGCTTAATGCTGCTTGCCACTTACCAGCACTTGTCTTTGCTCATTAGCAGGGGGATTGTGGGCAAATATTTAGATATTCAAGAGAGGAAATGTTAATCTTTGCAGTGTTCACTGAATATTTAAATGAGGCAGCAGGCAGTTTTTGCTCTGTGTTTGACCTAGACTTACAGTGCTGAGGAAACACTTGAGTCTTGGGATGAATTTATAGTCCAGCACCTCCCAGCCGTTGGGGTGAAATTCAGACCTTTTCCAAAAAGGCAGTGTGATCAGTCTACACAAGCCCTGCTAAATAAAAATGGCACAACAGCTTTGATCTGGACAGTCCTAGGCACAGAGAAGTGCAACACACATGAAGGTAGAATGATGTTGGCTCTGTAGGTAGGAGGTTAAAGTAGTGATGGATAATGATTGCGGGTAGACTGGGTACTTAAGGTGCCCCTTTGGGTACAAGATGAGCAAAATACAGATATTCTCCTGAGGTTTGAATAGGCAGGTCTCCAAAATGAGAGCATGGACAGGGAACTTCATGTTTTGAGAGATGAATGTGGTATTTGTGCTGGTGTGTTCACGTCTCTCGTATCGATCTGGTGGATGATGGACAGACCAGCTATCTCCTTGGAGCATGAAATGGGCTCAGATGGGGTTAGTCAGCACTGCCAAACTTGAAGCAGGTAATGAGAAGTGTCATCACATGTTTACTACCCAGAACTTTTACTTCGCTTGGGTTTATGTCCTCTTTTCTTCTAGATTATTCTAGATGAAAAACATGGAAACAGCAAAATCTAAACTGAGAATGTGGCAAGTTCATAGGAAGTTAACATTGAATTAGTAGGTCCTGAGGTCTGCAGTTGAATCTTGATTGTTTTGTATCAGAAGCAGATCAGGCATGTTCTGTGTAGGGTGTTTGTATGTGGAATATGGAACATCTGTAACAGCTACTTACAGAGAAGAGCTCTTGATATGGGAATAATATCCACGGATAAGGTTAAAAGAGAAATGTATCTGCATACATCATAACAGATGAAGGGCCAAGGGGGGTAAATCTGATGGGTACTTATTTAATCCATATTTTAAGGCAGCACAGCCTGGAATAATTTTTAAAGGTGAAGGAACAGTAAGTCCAAGCCAGATCCTGTCAGGTGCTCAGCCTCTATGCTGACCCAATAGCCTTACTGCACATCAGAACCTTTGTGTTTCAGGCTGTTCACTTTACCTGAAATTGTTTTTATTTAATTTGATTAATTTACAGCAAAATCACCTGGGAGATTGCTTATTTATTCCTAAATACAGTCACTGGCTACATCCTGACACGGTGAAGTGAAAAACATTGTTATGGATTTTATTAGTGATGGAGTTCCTTTATGTCTTCTGTCTCTTGTATTCCAGTAGCTGCTAGTCAATTAAATATTTCTCCAGTAAATTTGAGGCTTAGAAAATCCCTTGGGAGTTGTTGAACTCCTTTTAGTGGGAATTAAAAGCCAGTTACTGTAGGTTTGGGCACATCTGACAGTGTCACACTGTGTGCTGTTCCCCTGTCCTTGACTGTGCCCTCTTACCTAGGACCTTTTTTCCTTTTGTCTTTATTCCTTCTCTTCATGTCATATTATTGCTTTGGGGAATTTTGTGGAGGACAGCAAGTTTTTGTTCCAGTCTGCATTTGCCCTTCACTCAGATTGGGGGCGGGGGGCAGCAATGCTAATCACGGCTTCGTGTCGCACAGGCCAGCTTAGCCCTGGAAATAAGGAACAACAGATGGATTTCACTGGTGCCAACTTGCGAGCCAGTGGATAGCAGTGACTTGAACCACAGCAAGACCTTTTCATAGTGCTGCTGGATTCACACAGGCAGGCCAGTGGTGATAGGCAGGAGTTCCCGTGTTACCCTGGCTGGTTTTGTGAGTCTTGGCTTTGTTAGCTTGTCCGTGCCAGGCTGGCAGAGCTTTTCTGCTGCACATGTTTAATTTCTGAAATGCCCTCTCTGAGTCTGCTCTCGTTGTCAGACTTTTTTGTTGTTGTTCTTCCTGACTAACCCTGGCATTGTGTTCAGGAAACTCGGGCTCGTAGCTCTCCGCAGATATAGGGCACTTGCTGCTCTAGGGAGTGCTGCAGTGATGGGAGAGAGCATCAGAGAGGCTCCTGCAGTTGGATTTGTCAGCTGCGCTCGAGTGCATCACACCCAGCAGAGTAAAATTCCTGGTACCGCTTCTTCCACTGATACTCCCTTGTCATAGCTTTTCCTCCTCCTCCACGAGCTCAGCCTGGAGCCCAGCCTGCATGGAACAGTGGGAGCAGGGGGCACCATCAAAATAAACCTAGAGGTAACACCAAACAAATTCCCACCTGTAGAGTGTGGGTCCTTTGCAGGGAGCATCCCTGGCTTTGCACTTCCTGAGAGTCCTTCTCCAGTCACTGTTTTAAGCCATCTGATTTAGAAATTATGTTAGGCAGAGGAAAATAAAAGCATGTTTAACTGGGGCTTGAGCCAAAGATGTGGTATAATGTGTCTCTAGGTGGAAGCAGGCTTCATGTCTCCATCCATCGCCTCTTCCTCTGAAGCTTCTGCCTTGTCTGCAGAATAGATGGCAGCGTGTGCTCAAAAATGTTCAGACAGCAGCAGTAATCCTGATAACGAGACAAGTCAGAGAACTGGAGGGTTTCATCAAAACAGGCTGATGGGGATTTGAATTTAAAGGTTGTACCTCTTTCCTGCATTTTTCCCTACAGTGTAAGGTGTGTGTTCCAGTTGCTGGGTGCCAGAGTGGAAAGCTCAGCTCAGAAAGGAGATGGGCCTCCATCCTTTCATGGGGCAGAAGGCAGAAATGTCCATCACTTGTTCAGTCCTACCTGTGATGATTAAAAGAGAAAAGCTTTTAGGAGCTGGTGTGAAACAGATGCCCAGATTTCACTGCTGGTACCTAGAGCAGCTTATCTGGTTAAAACAGACCCCCATCACTGCCCTGGATGGGCAGCACCGTGCACTAGGATGGACTCAGCAGAAAGGCTGGTGCTGCTTTGACACAAAGTGAGGCAGGGATGTACTCTCTACTGGTGTGGCTGTGGTTTGTTTACACCATGTAGAAGAGAAGCAGGTCCCTGTCCTCTCCTTAGCCCTCACTGCTGGCCTCCCGACAGGAATTACTGTGCTGACTTCTGCCTAGCAGTACATTTTGGTCTATGGGGATGGGGGTCCCTGTCCCCAGGGTTGTGCCTCTCCCATTCTATCACTACGTTACGCTGTTGTTGCTTCATTGATTCTGGGCGTTGTTGGTTTTTTGGTTTTGTTATTTTACAAAACAGAAAAAAAGTCATAATTAAAAAGCCAACCTTCCCTTCATCCCAAACCAAGCCCAGAAAGAAGAAAGCAGGCACTTTGTGAAGCTTGATTGTATGTGGCAGGAAGAAAATATTTAATTCATTTTCCAGCGTGAGCTGCTGTGAACTTGAAAGGAGCTTTGTCAAGTGATTTGATTTTCCCCACCAAGTGTTGCAACCTATCGAGGAGAGCGTCTTTTTGGGGAGGTGTATGCCAAGCTCCAGGAAGGAAAATGCTAGTGAAGCAGCGCCAGCTGGCTGGGCTCCCAAACTCCATTTCCAAAGCCAAGGTAATGGCATCAGCGAGGCTGGCATGGAAGTGGAAACAAAACAATCTGAGTGCCTTGACTGCGGGCTCCCTTTGGAACAGCCTCTGCGAGAGGGAGGGGAGAGGAGAGGAGGAGAGGAATAAAATGTTTTCCCAAGTCAGAAGTGTTGAAAAAAATATCCAGTGGAGCAAGTTGTTGCTGAAATGTGCAGTTCTGTGGAAATCAGAATACTCTGGGGAGCAGTCGATCTCACTGGCATATTTTGGCAGGAAAAAAAAATTAAATCCTTAATTTTTACAAGTAGCCAAATGGTAAATGTTGACAGTGTTGAAACGTGATATTTTAAAAATAATTCTATTTCACTTTTTTAATGACATGGTAAATGTCTAATTCTGAGGTGTTCATATTTCATTCATCTCTACTATATTTATTGCTAAGTCAATATCAAATAAAAATACAACTGTTGCCTTTAACCTTACCAAACAGGCTGTCCTTCCCCCAGAATTTCAGGGTTTGGGTAACCCTGAATTTTCTGTCTCACATTTTGATCCAGCACAGTTAGGGAGCTTATTTCTTTGCTTAGGAAAATTCCTACAGAAGCTGCTTCTAGACCAGTTTTAATCAAGGTGTGCTTTGGAAGCATCTAACTTCCAGTGCCTTTTAGAATTATAATATTACATGTAAACCCCTGAGGATTTAGTGCTTGGCTGTACCTGAATTGATGTTCCCCGCCAAGCAGTGGGGCACCTTGACTGGTTCTAGGAACGGGAAAGGTGTTTGTCCTGCTAGCGAGGAGTGCTCACAGCTATTCACATCCATCTCTTTGGATCTGTGTAACAGCAGAATTGGTTCCAAGGATTTTCAGGTCATTTGGGAAGTCAGCAGGACCATGGCTTACTGTTGCTGAAGTGTTTCAGATAGACCCTAACCAAAGACT
Source organism: Zapornia atra (assembly GCA_013400835.1). Classification (NCBI taxonomy): domain Eukaryota; kingdom Metazoa; phylum Chordata; class Aves; order Gruiformes; family Rallidae; genus Zapornia; species Zapornia atra. Next base: position 145,947 of record VZTU01031005.1, on the reverse strand, counting down.
CGGAATGGGTTTTCTCCGCGACCCAAGGACCACACAACCATCCTGGCTGTGGCTGGGGAAACCTTCCCTTGCTGAGCTGCCTCCAGCACTGGCCAGACTGGTCTGCCAGCATTTATCTGTATTCTTTCCATGGGAAAGCAACAGTGTATAGGTAGAGCCAGAGCTGTGTGTACGTTGCCCGTCTCTTTGAGCAGGGAAGGATCAAAGGGCTTGTTTGGATCCACCTCTCTCTTCAGCCACTCTGTTTTCTGTCAGTCCTAGCAGTAACAGATAAGTTTGGTCCTTTGTTATGGATGTATTATGAGCTATTAGCTACATGTATGAGTTTTACCTTCTGTTATGGTTGGTAGGCAAAAGCTGGGGGGTTAATGCATGCTCGAACATCATCCGTAGCATGACGCTGCACGGGAGATGTTGGAATTGGGCACTGGGACATGCTGGTTTGATTCCTGGCACACTCAGGAACTTGTTTTTGTAACTTTTTTTTCCCTGTTTGTTAGGCCATTTCCCTCCTTCTCGAGAGCATTGGGCTTTCTTCCTCCATAGGGCTGTTGCAAAGCTGATTTGAAGTGTGTTTGTGAAGTGTTCCTGGGGTGACAGACCTCTGCAGCGGTTTGAAATGGTGCACTGGATGGTGCCCTGTCCTCTTTCATTAGCCCTAGTGAACATTACCAGGATATGGAGAAATTGGTATTTTTCTTCAGCCTGACCCTGCTGAGCCAGTGCAGTGGCTCTGAGCTGGTCTTTACAAGGCAGAGAAGTTGTGACATGTTTTCCCTTCAAAAAGCCTGTCTCGCAGCCCAGGCAGTACTCACACACTCGTAGACTCAGATACTCATTCTGAGTGCTGCTTTTTTAATTAGGTTTATTCCATGATTAAATTTTTAAAATAATACATAATTTGTGCTTGCTGCTGAACGGTATTTGTGGGATGATCCTTGTGTCAGGAGGTGTCAGGAGAGAACAGCAACACCTGCCAGGATGGCCCCAGCAACCACTAACCTTCAGTTTGATTTCTGAGTGGCCCATAATGGGGGTTGAAACTTGATCTTTGAGGACCCTTCCAGTCCTAACAATTCTATGATTCTCTTCACAAACTAGTACAGGATCGATTCCTGTGGCAAGGAGCATCCCGGGTTAATCCAGCCTTGTATGGGACAGCTTGGGTGTTAATGTGTTTTGAATTTTCTGAATTGACCTGGTGACGGTGGCCTGATTGTGGTTAGATGTGTTTCTGGTTGTGTAGGTGAGGTTGCAGCATGGGGTACTGAAGGCATCAACACTGTTAGCTGTAAGGGAAAAAGAATAAAAAGTATATTGGTAGATGCTGTGATTTAACCTTGTAGCAGCTAAAATCACTGCACAGGCGTTTGCTCCCGCCCTCCCTCCCCCCTCCCCCGCTCTGCGATAGGGTGGCACTCANCACTGTGCGATAGGGTGGCAATCAGTAAAAAAGTAAAGCTTGTGGGTTGAGATAAAGGCAGTTCAAGATGGGAGAAAGGGAAGAGAAAAATGGTGCTACTAAAAGAAAATACAAAGCAAGTGATGCACAGCACAGTGTCTCACCTGCCACCCACCACCACTGCCCAGGTAGTTCCCAAGCTGTGGTCTAAACCCTCAGCCAGCTCTCCCCAGTTAGATACGGAGCATGAATCTCTGTGGAACATCCCTTTGGTCACTGGGGTCCCGGCTGTGTCCCCTCCCAGGTCCTTGTGCACCCTTAGCCCCTCGCTGGCAGGACAGGATGAGAAGCTGAAGAGTCTGACTTGATGTTAAGCATCACCTAGCAACAACCAAAACATCAGTGTGTTATCAAATCCAAAACACAGCACCACACCTGCTGCTAGGAAGAAAAGTAACGCTGTCCCAGCCAAAACCAGGGCAGTAGGTTTCTGGGCTACCAGATGAACACAGACCTAGTAATATAAATATCAAGGAAAACAATGTTTCTAGAAGAAAAAGTGATAAAATAATGGCAACATCTTTCTGTTGGGGTTAACATAGTTAATGTGTCTCAGTATTTAGTAAACTTCACCTTCTGTGTATGGAAACTTAACTGTGTGAGCGTGGAAATGCCTGTTGCTTTGTCCAGAATACTTACTAGCTGTAGGAATACATTTGAAGGATGGAACGTGTCCCAGAACTCCTTAAGCTTCTCAGAAGCAGGAGGTACAGTGGGGGTTCAAGGGCCTCTTTTAAATCACTGGAGGAGAAAAAGAAGCACCGAAGAGAAAAGTAAAACTTCAGAGCAGCTAAATATTCTCTTGCTCTATCTTTCTTCTTTTGCAGTAAATGCTGGCAGTGGTTACTGCTGCAACTTCATTCTTTTCAGGTAATTAAGGTGAAACACTTGGGAAGTGGTGCTTTGGGTGGATTAAATGGATTATATCCAAGAGCTCTGGAGGAATAAGGTCCGAGGTGTAACTGAAGCATCCTACATGGGATTTACTCAGGGTTTTTTTCTGGCTCTTCAACTAATAGTCAAAATTGTAATTTCTAAAAGGTTTGGGTTGGGGTTGTTTGGGTTTTCTTTCATTTTTAGCAAACTTTTTTCAGGCAAGAGAAGGCAGGATTGGGACAACAATCCCACTGAGCTGTACCATTAAGTGTTGCATGTTGACTAGGAAATTGCAGCCCCCCCGGCTGTATTTCAGTACCTGGTAACTAAAACTGGCTTTGTGGTCAGAAAGCCATTGATGTTGTTGGCTAAGGTAGTACTTAGTGACAGGTGCCCAATAAAAGGCAGGACAATTTTATCATCTGTCAAGGAGGCAGGATGGTGAGTTTCAGGACTGCTGCCTCGTTTTATGATGCAAGTGCCCAGCTCTGTTAATTCTGTTCATAATTAGCTATATCAGTCTGGATTGGTTGCTTTTGTTTGATGCTGTGTTTTATCCACAGAAAACTATTTACTTTTGAGTCTTGGAGTCAGTCTTTGTTGACTGCCTGTGCTGTTCCTGGTTACCCTGACCCACACCAAGAGATCTGCCCAGGCAATGATTAGTCTGTTCCAGGAACTCAGGCTGCCCAGGGGGTTGTGGAGTCTCCTTCACTGGAGATACTCAAGACCCGTCTGGATGCTGACCTGTGTGACCTGTCCTAGGGACCCTGCTTTGGCAGGGGGGTTGGACCCGATGATCTCTGGAGGTCCCATCTGACCCCTACGATTCTTTGATTCTATGAACTCCTGTATGAATGTGCCCATCACGCAGGTACCCCCCAGCAGATTCCTTTGCTCTTGAGGGAACTGAGCAGAGACGAAGCATGAACTTGTTCTACTCCCTTTTCCTCATCCCACCTGGATCTGTTCTTACTGTGTGTAGAGTACAGCCTGGTCTTTCATTTGTTTAGGAGATGTTGTATAGGATCAGACGTGCACTGACAGCTCTGCTCAGGAAACAAGCACATGCAGAAGGACTGTTTGGTCATCTCTTTTCTCCTTTGACGTCAGTGATTTGAGCAGGGTTGGTGCTGACCCGCGCAGGGATTTGGTGAGGAGGCTCCAGCACTTTTCCCTTGGGAGCTGAAAGGGGTATGGCTCTTGGTACAAATGGCTCCTTGCCCCGGTTCATAGCGAGTGCTGTGGTTGAGGCGTGGTGTTTCTCACCCGGTGTGTCACCGGTAGTTAAAACCACAGAGTGACACAACCTCTTGCAATGCTCAGGTCTTGGAAGATATTATCAGGGCAAACTGAGATCTCAGAACTCAGGCCCCAACAGGCAACTAGCAATAATATCCTCTTCTGAAATGCAGTTAATTGTGTGCCTGCACACACACCCAGTTAAGGTGTCTGTCAAATTTCAACTTCTACAAATACTTGGAAGTTTACCCAGAAATGTCTCTTGACCCAATTAAAAGTGACCTTGGCTCTCTGATTCATGAACTGTTCAGAACTGGGAGTGGATCCACCTACAGATTGAGGTGTAAAAACGTTAGGTCTCCAAGAACTGATCCAGAAATCCTTATATAACACAAGAAGCGTTATTGGCTCTTTGTTCCATTCCTTTGAAATTTTTATTCTGCTTTTATGAATCTCTCTGATGCTGGCAGGAGGATCCTGACCCCAAGTGCATCCTGGAGTGCAGATGGCAGTGAGTGCAGCGAGCTCTCGCATCGCCCGAGATGCCACACTGTGGCATCTGGCCCTGCTGGCTGTCTCCCACTAGACTGAGCTGCAGAGGGCAGGACACACTTAGCCAGGCCTGGGACCGTCTTCTGGACATTTGCCAGCCCTGTCTCCATCTATCCCAGCATTGTCACGTTCCTTTCTCTTTTTATGCTACAATCTCCCTCTGTCTGTCTGTTCCAGGTATCACTGTAGCGTGTGAATTATTCCCAAATAGGAATTATTTTATTTGGATCATTGCCTGTCATAGAGGAGCTTCTTTTTTCTACTCTTTTCTCTCCCTCTCCACTTTCCATCACACTTCCTTCCCTGCTTTCCTTTATCAAACCGGTTCTCCTTTTCCCATCTCATGATGTGTGCACATTACTCCCATTAAAGCTAATGGCTTTTACCTGCTGACGGCAGAACCGTTCTCTTCTGTCCTTTGGCAGCCCCTGATCTCTGCTGTTTCCTCTGATGTTTGGTGAGTCTGGCAACTCCTTGGGCATGCACCCAAGCAGGTCAGGGCTCTTGCCTGTGTTGTGCCATTGTGTGCACAGTCATAGGTCCTCTTTTGATCATAACACCGACAGGCTTTTGCAGTTAAGTCCTGTAAGCCTTGAATTTTTACTAAACAAAGGGAATTGGATGAGCCCTATTATGTGTATGAAGCACCTTTTGTTAGGGAGGAACTTGTCCAGGGAAGCTCTGCAGGTGAGGTTGCCCAGCTGTCTGATGTCACTGCAGGAATGCACGCTGCATTCCTGGTTGTTGCAGACATATGACATAGCTCTCACCACCCAGCCCCCCAAAAACCATGGTCAGCCTGTACATCATGAGTTCTGGGCTCCACAGAAGGGCACTAACTTACTGTGCTTTCCTAAGAGCTTTCCAGCGCCTCCCAAGTGGTACATCAGGCTGGCAGGCACAGCCTGTAATGTAGGCAGTCCTGGTGGTGCAGCATCTTTGGCGTGGATTTTCAGATGGCTTCTTGTTGTGCCAAAGAGTTGGAGATGCGTGAAGCCTGGTCTGTGGGGCAGAGAGGCCCTGTGGTTGCCACTTGATCCCGACAAGACATTCCAGGGTCTGTTTAATGAACAGATATAGGAAGCAGACAAGTTTTAACACATCATTTTAAGGCCAGCAAAAAGAGAGTGAGGTACCACAGATCAGAAGTAGCCTGGCATTTGGAGGATCTCCAAGTCTGCCAGTGAACTTCTGCTTGATGTTGGCTTTACCCTTCCATGCTGTGGTCTGGCTTGGTTAATAACTTCTTTCAAGACATTTGTGATTTCCTGGCATATGTGTGTCTGCCATGCTTAGCACAGGGCTTGTGTCAGAGAGGTTTCAGGCTGCAGTACCTATTGATCGGTAAGATGGCCAGGTAATTCTAAGAAACCAAATGAGAGCTGAAGCTGGGAGGCTGGTTGCCCAGCCTGTCTTCTAAAACTTCGTTCTCTGCAACTCTCAATTTCTTTGAATAATTTTACCACCAAATTGGCAGCCAACATATTTATTTGAAGGAGGAAAAACCTACCTGATCTCCCTGTGTCCCTTCTTTCTGTGTCTTAGGAAACCTGAGCAGGTTTTATATTTTTTTAAACACCTCCTCACAGTAGGAGCCCTGGCAAGGCAGTGTGTGCCAGAGCTGGCTGATCCCATGAGGCAGGTGGTAGGTGGTCACTGTGCAATGTCTGTGTGGTTTGTGATTATAAAGTCTCCAAAGAAAGGATGAGAGAAGGGAAAATGCAGCTCTGTTTCTTGATTGTCTTTGAAATCAGAAGACAGCAAGAGGGGTTGGTTTGTTGGAGAACAGAGAGAGGCCGGCTTCAGCAACGTCTCTGAATGGGGAAATATGTTTCTGCGGTGATACATTTTTGTGGAGTTTTGGTTTACTTTATTTACATACATTATAACATCCCTACTGAGTAAACAAGAGATGCCCAGCTAAGCAAACAAGCCCGAGGGTGGTGGGAGAGGGGAGAGGGGAAGGAGAATAGCGAGAGGGAGAGGAAAAGAGAGGTGGCAATAGGAAAAGGGTAAACAGACAAGCACTAATTAAGGCCTTCATCACAAGCAGGGAGATGTGCTAGGCTGACAGTCAGTCAAGCAGATAAGGGGAGATGAGTTAAAATCTAGCCCCAGGTTTTGAAGGCCCGGGGGCCTGGCAGACAAGAGCACAGTGAACAAACAGGAAGCCACTGAAAGGTCATTTGCATGAAATGATGTTCGGGATCTTTGCTTTTGTTGTTGCCCTGATGGCTTTAACCCATTCCTGGCCCAGGAAACACACACAGATGAGGCACAGCAGCCAGTCTGTGTGTGGCTGGAAGGCTTCTTTTGGTGGCCTTTAAGGGAGCGGTTCTCCAGGGAGCTTCACAGAGGAAGGGAGTGCTTCTGCTTCCCACTCAAAGTAGGGGAGCTGAAATTCCTTGTCGAGTGATGGGGTCGCTCTCCAGCACAGTGTAAACTGGAGAAATCATCAGGACTGGAGACTCTGGGCGTGAAATCAGCCACAAGCTTGCCAGGTTGAGGTGAGATGTAGTGACCTGCAGAGGTCAGAGACCTTCAGGTATTCTAGAATTTGAGTTTTCTTCTTCTTCCAAGAGCTCTGGGCACAAACTTTAAGAGTTTATATTCTGGAGCAATGTCAGGATCTGTCATCATTTGCCCTTGCTGTAGGGCCACAGAGCATTGTGCAGGTGAGTCCTCTCTGTCCCTTCAGCTGGAACAGAAAATACATCCAAGTTTTAGTGCTCATGAAAGAGTGGGCAAATTGTAGTCGCAATCTCTTCTCCCTGAGCTACTTTAGAAAACAAGATCTTGCTCGGCTCTCCAAGGGAATTCTGACACTATAATTATTACTGTATGTTCTCAATGTGCTTAGGCATTTAGGCAGATTGTAATTCTTAGTGACATGGCAAGCGGAATGAACACAGAAGTGCTCACCATTTTGTAACAGTCAGACAGCCTAACACACCCCCGTCCGTGTGTCGTGTGTGTGTGTCCCCACACACACACTTCTGTTCAGACGTTTGGCAAGTCACAGTCACTACTCTTCTGCTTTTCCTTCCTAAACATAACAACTGGTTAAAGCGAAGTCTAGTGATTAAACAGGGGTCTGGGCTATCAGATTGCTGGGTTCTGCTCCAAACCACTGCCACTTCATTACTGCTTGACCTTCTCCGGCTCGTGTCAGCACACTGTGAGTAATGGATCTGTCCGCCACTGAAGGGCAATGGGCTTCACTTGCCTCCGAGAAAGGGATGATTGGAATTATTGTCTCTGAAATTGGTAGAGTGCTCTCAGCCCTTGGGTGAAAGTGCTGTTGAAGGTAAAGCAGTGGTCAACAGCAGAGTAGCTGCTAGGGTGGGTGGTAAGGCTGGGTGCTGAAACAGCAGGGGTAAGGCCAAACCAGGATGGGAATCCAGTGAAGTCATGAGAGATGTCAGCCTGTTATGACATTGAATCCCACAAGGAAAACCTCACCGAAGCTGTCCAGTGGGGTGAGCTCTGTTCAGATAATTTCCAGGTACAGACCCCTTTCGGTTCCATATGAGTGCTGGAAAATTTGAGCCTGAAGTCCAGCTTAGACTGAGACTGAATGGGTTACATTTGGCGAGCTCTTGGATTTTCCCACCAGTGGTGCTGTCCAAACCAGTGCATTCCCAGTGCAGGTATGAGGCTGCTGGCTGTAGCCCGGCTGCAGCGGATACCTTGTTTTAGCCACAGCTTTCCTTGGAGTGATGGTGCTTCCTGGCATGTGGTGTAATTAATCTATTCCCATGCTTCTAGGGTAGAAATCATCTTGATAATAGAGACATTTTTGGTTTCTTAAAAAAAAAAGACGAAGAAGTTTCCAAACTTTCCTTCTGTTTCACTGTGCTGATGGTTCCCCACTGCATTCCAGTGCAGGCTAGTGTTACAGCATGCTCCAGCCCCATTTAGATAAATATTTTTAAAAGCTACTGTGTTGAAGCAGTGGAGATGATGGCGTGTAGGATTACAGGTAATTGTTCTGTGTTATGAGTACAGTGTCATGATTGTGAATGGGCTCTTCTAAACCGGGGGCTACAAGCGCATGTAAGAGCAGCTGAATATAGATAGCCTTTGGCTAACTGCGTGTTGCTCCTGCTCTCTGCAGCATTTTAAAAGGCCACTGTCATCAAGTAATTTTTCTTCTACTTCACTACATGTAATAGCTTCTTTAAGAGCCTGGAAATTATTTTATTTGCCTTTTTACTCTGGACAAACAGCAGTTTCTTTTTCTTGGCCTAACACTGCATTGGGAAGACAAACCCAAGCCCTGTTCACTATGTTTTTGCTTTAAATTCCACCTAATGTCAGTGTTAGCATCAGCCCAAGAGCAGGAGATTTCTAGAAGTGTGATTAATCTGTCCAACATATGACCTTGAAAGCTGAGCAAGTGGAAAGGAAATATTGATTATTAAAGGTGAGGTCTATGGTTTGGAAAGAAACTTTATGTTGGTATAGCAGGAGAGAAATCATTTGTATGAAAGAAGAGCCCTTGTGCTCATTTAACGAGGAAATATGTGTCGTTCCATCCTGTGTTTTATGAGAACATGCTGTTGTTGAAAGACAACCCTGCAGAAGTCCTGCAGTGTAATACCCAAACCCAATCCCATACCTCGGGGCAGAATGCAGCTTGGGATTGCAGATTTTCCTACATGCCAATAGTTCCAAGGGCTGGGACAGAGCATGTTGCATGGATGCTATAAAGCAAGAGGAAGGAGTGTCATCCCGCTGCTTTTCAGCCCCTGAAGGCAGTTGTCCTGTGAAGAGGAGTCTCCGAGGAACGCAGCCCGTGGCCCCTGTGCCTTCATCTTCCCTGTCATGCATACGTCAAGAACAGCCTGGGTACTTCTCCATGTGAGCAGGAGGGTAAGTCCTGGTTCCAGCAGGGTTTTAAGGAGCGGAGCAGAACATCAATCTGAACACAGGTTTAGATTAGAGATTAGAAAAAAATTTTTTCTGAAACAGTTGTCGGGGCCTGGAACAGGCTGCCCAGGGAGGGGGCTGAGTCACCTTCCCTGGATGTGTTTAAAAAAAGAGTATATGAGGTACTTAGGGATATGGTGTAGCATAGGAGGGGAATGGTTGGACTTGATGATCTTAAAGGTCTTTTTCAACTTGTGATTCTGTGATCTGCCAACAGTGGCTGCAAAGACATGGGGGAATCTTCTCCCATGCTTCATCTTTAGTACCAAATGTGCCTAGAAACTGGTTCTGGGTCAGGGAGGAGAGGCGGCCAGATGTTTGGTCACTCCAGAGGGGAGAATAAACTGCGACTGTGTTAAACAATATGGAGAGATCTCAGACTCGGCGTTTCTAAATCCTCGTTTTAAGACAAGGCCAGCCTGTGCTGTGCCTGCATGGCATGTTATGTGCCCAGCAGCATGGCACGGGGTCAGAGAGGTTTGTTCACTGCAGGGAGCAGCTTGTGATTTCCCTAAACCCAAGGAGGCGATTTTTCTCTTTCTCTATTTTTTTTTTTTTCCCTCTTTCCGCCTGGGAAGGATGCAGCATCACAGACCTTGTCACCCGGAGCTTAGAGGACAGCAACCATATGCCTTCCGACCTCCCCTTGCTTTTCTAGGAAAGATTCAGCCTGCTGGGCATTTTCTATCAGAATCGCTAAGAGACCACGGCTGGGATGTGGCCCAGGCTGGCGTTCCTCTGGTGCTCTGCATGGATGGAGGGAAAGGGGGAGGGCGGCGAGGGGAGGGTGAGGAGACTGGGCTGCCAAAGAGGAGGAGGAGGGATGGAAGAGAGGCGAGATTGGCATCTTCATGTGCACGAGGCTGGCCAGCACTGGGACAGCTTGATGAGCCCGGAGGCTGTGATCTCTCGCAGTTGTTCTGATTGCAGTGATGGGCTTGTCTGGTGGCTTGGACACCAGCTTTCATTATCATGCTCTGCAACATTTGCAGTGGCGGGGAAGGAAGGGAATGGAGGAGGTAAAGAAGCCCCGGAGTTACACATGCAGACAAGCGCTCTGCAACAGTTCCGTGCTCCCCAAGGAGACACGCTTTGCTCACACGCATCCGCCACGAGTGTGTGTACCTGTGCTCCTTACGGGGTCTGCCAAATGCCAGACTCTCCTGTGGTCCTGTTGTACTACCACGGTGAAGGAATCTGAGGGCAGAGCCAGCAGAGCTGGCTTAGAGAAGTGATGCTTTTTCGGAGGCATGGTCCCTGGTATTACTGCAGAGGGAACAGCTTTCACTTCAGCTGTACTACAGGCAGAATACCTGGATAATAATATCTGTACAGGCCATTCTTGTTCCTTTTACCTGAGGTGTGACTTCATTCCCTGGGAACATGGCATCGCTACCTCAGTCACGTGACAGTTGTGGCAGCAACAGTCTTCATCTTTGCCGTGGCTTTTTTTCTTTTCAACGTAAGGAGCTACCTGACCCCAGAGGAACAGGAAGAGGCTATTGGTGAGAGGGGAGTTGAGTGACCTGGGACTAGCACTGGGTAGTGGTGAAACCGTAGGGTGCTCTGCGGTACCTGCTCATGTCTTCCATCTTTCGTGGATCTCAGGGATTAGCAGACAGTTTCCTTCAGATCAGCACCAGAAGGTTTGGGGGCATGCAGGAGACATGTTGATCCCAGTGTTCTTAGTATCATTGTCCTTTCTTTAGCTGCTGGAGCATCACTGCTCCGCAGCCTGAAAGTGTAGCTTGGCTGTGAGAGCAGAAAGGGACCTGTGATTGTGGTTGGGCTCCCTTTCAGGCCTGAGCACCCACAAGCACATACATGCACAAACATGCATGGTCTCTGTCGCACACGTGTGTACAGAGGCGGTTTTCCCCAGGTTTGTAGCAGAGGGTGTTGGGATGCCATGGTGGGCAGGAGCTACTTACAGGATTAGCTGGGAAATCCCGATGCAGCTCCCAGGGGGAGGGATGGACATGTTCAGATTGAAAATGGCTTGTCTCGAGCAGCAAACGGGATTGTGTTATCAAAAAGAAGGGGAGAAATACCTCTCTGCCTGAAATGGGGCTGTAGTTTCAAGAAGGTAGGGAATGGGGAGATGATTTTAGAAGAGGGAATGTATATGACTGTGTAGCTCAATACCCTATTCCATCTTTTTTCAAGTGTATTTAACTGCATCTTGTCTTCCTATGAAACTGTGCTTTTATTTTCTAAATCTTCATTACAAAGGTGAGAATGGAAGGGGCGAGGCAGCTCCCCATCCCATTTCTCAGTTACACAATGAGGTCTTGGGGTTTTTTGTTCCTCCTTGTCGTCCTTTTGTTGTGCAAGATGTAAGCTGCTTTCAGAAATGTGCCTTGGTATCCTGACCCTCAGGAATTGGACAGTGCACCATGGCTGAGGCCATGGGGGTTCACAGTATACCTTCCTGTCCTCTCAGGCTGAGATTTGACATTGATACAGTGAAAAGAGTGGCTTGTGCAACAAGAGCTGCACTGGGATCAGACAGCTTCATCCAGGCTTCAGCAGCAACTGGACTTGAAGTTTACCTGTTGGAAGGGAGCACACCAGCAGAGCTGGAATGCTGGCGAGAGGGAGCGGCGGCTTTACAGCTATTGAGAGACATGAGCAAACCTGCATTTGCTGATGTGTTGCTCAGATAAGTGGCTGAGGAAATAAAAAAAGCTTTTCCTTCCCCTGCCCTCATCCTGTTGCATAATGTTTCCTACACAAAGCCAGATACACTGTGTCCTGGGTCCGGCTGGGATGGAGTTAATGTCCTTTCTCGTAGCTGGTGCAGGGCTGTGTTTGGGAGTTTGGATGAGAGCAGTGTCGATGACACATGGATGGTTTAGTTGTTGCCAAGCAGTCAAGGATTTTTCAGCTTTTCATGCTGACGATAAGGTGAGGGGGGTGCCCAGGACACTGGGAGGGGACACAGCCAGGACAGGTAACCTAAACTGACCCAAGGGGCTATTCCATACCGTGGCATCATGCACGGCATAAAGGCAGCTGGTGGGAGAGGGATGTGTGATTTGGGGACGGTTCGGCTTTGGGACAGGTCTGAGCTGCACAGTCTGAGCTGAGAAATTGCATTGTACATCACCAGTTTGTGCATTGTGTTACAAGTCTGGTTGTTGTCATTCCACCCCCGTGTTGTCTCATAAACCATCCTTATCCCCACCCACGAGCTTTGCCTTTGTCTCCCCATGGAGAGACATGAGATTGGCTCCCTTCCCATGGGAGGTAGCGAGTGAGCAGCCACATGGTGCTCAGCTGCCAGCTGGGGCTGGACCATGACACACAGGACTGGGAAGGGAAGGAAGAGCCTTTCCTTCTCATTCTGGTTGCCTTACCCCTCAGCAGTGTTGCCAGCTGCTGGCTAAATACCAGAGAGGGGTGAAGTAAAGCGTGGGGTGTTTGGAAAATACTGAGGAATGGATTCAGCGACCGGAATTACCCAGCCAGGGATCCCAACAGGTGGTGCCAGGCCGGAATGGAAGCCACCTCTCTCCGTGGTGGGACCAGACAGGCTCTTTGCTGAGTGTTGGACTGTGAAAATGAGAGACTGTTCCCAGAATGGAGTGGTCCCATTGGCCCCCCACAGCCTCCTCCAGCCACTGCCCCAGAGCAACAGTGAGACCCTTTGCTCCCAGCTGTACTGTTCAGTATCGTACCTGGTTCTTGCAACTGTAGTGGACTGGGGCAACGAAGGCATTTCCCACTCCGGCCTGTGAACTGTGTTAAGAGCTCATGAATAGCACAGGACAAGGCTTTGTGTGTAGGCTGTGGGGTTTGATGCTGCACTACAAGAAACCCTGTGTGGGTTGCTAGCCAGTCTGAAAAACACAAGCCAATTATCAAGGGTGATTTAGGGAGTCTTGGACATCATCTGAAAACCATTTACTGCTCTTCTCCCATCCCATTTTATGACTGTGTCCTGCCTTGACATCTAGATTTAGACACAGCCTCCCATCCTGTCATTCAGGACACTGTCACCCCTGAACCTGAAGGTAGGAGCTTGTTTTTCATCTCACCCTAATGACAGTATTGTGTCCAGAAAAGGAACCATCTTTAAAAGAAAATAGTGTAGTGTCAAGCAGCTCAGGTCCAAGACTCCTCCAGCTACAGTGGTGTTGTAAGAGGGGTGAGGGGTACTGAGGGACCCCTTCCTTTGGTGCTGGGCTGGGAGCATGTTGTGCTCTGCACAAAGCAGCTTGCAGAGCCTGGAGCAGAACTCTGCACAAAGCATCCATGCTCACGTTCTTTATAAAGTCTTAGAAATAAGGGGAAGAGCTTAATTAAATAAGAATAATGATAACAACAACAATAATGAAAATAATTCTGGTGCTGTTAAGCTGTGACCTGAAAAGCAGAATAGCTGATGAGAAGTTGTGGGTCTGATGTCTCCCCCTCCTTCTCCACCCACGTCTCTATGCTTTTTTTTCTCTTTCTTATTTTTCTTTTCTTTCTAATTTTTTTTTTTTTCAACTCTGGACATATCCTTGAATCCTGGCCATTCCCCCTGCTTATGAGATTCCCATTATACATGCTTGATATTTAACAGCTTTGGCGTCTCCCATAGCTGGGAGTGAAAAGAGAAAAAACAGCTCAAAACCGTAATGGAGCAAAATCTGCATACTGAGCCCTGGTTCCATGTCCCTTTACACTGTTTACTTCGATCTTAAAAGCTACGAGCTGTGGCATCTACTCAGACTTCATCAGCCCATCCTGCCCTGATGCTGGCCTTGGAGACACCGCCGGCTCCGCGCTCCCTTCTGCAGCCACCTCATCACACCAGGAGGATTCTGTGGTTCCCGCGGCCGCCCCATTCCTTTTCCAGGCAGGAAAAGGCCGCTCACGGCCACCTTCCCTGCAAGCTGCTCCTCTCTTTCATGGGAGGGGCCCAGGGCGCCTGTTTGTGGGGCAGAATATATTCTTCATTTCACTAATGGGAAAGCCGTGATTGTGCCAGAGAGCTCCATTTGCCCCTGTGTGAGGAGCTGCTCCGTTTGCTCGGTGAGGTCTCACGTGTCTTGGTGACGTGTTGGTGTTCTCGTGGTGTGCTGTGCGGAGGGGACGAGGAGTTGATCCTTCTCTCAGGACATCCCAGCCACTCTCTGTACACACGTGGGTGTTTGAAATTGTCATTGTCACCCTCGTGTGAAAGCAAACGTTGTGCCATGAAGGAGTGGAGCAGTTCAGCGTGAACAAGGCCCCGGAGCAGAGCAGGGAAACACTGCACATGAAGCCCTGTCTCCTTTGGTGCCAGCCCTGTTCTGTTGCGTGACGGGATCCCTGGAAATCCCCACACCTCTGAGGGAAGGGAGTTGGGGTCTAGTGAGTCTGAGTGTCATGACCAAAGTACTTGCCGTCCCTCACCTTCTCCCCAATAGCTTTCTGGAAATCTTTCTTTCTGGTTTTGGGGTGGATTGTTGGGGTTTGGGTTTTTTCTTTATTTCTGTTTTTTCTTCTCTTTCTTAGTAGATAGGAGCTTTCGGGACATCGGGGCAGGGTGGGGGCAGTACAGCATTCATGATGACTTGTGTGTTAAAGTCAGTTGTGATAGAACTGGAAAAGCATCCAGAGAGTCCACTTGATCTCCTCTTACCCATCTAAAATTTGGAAACCAGACTCTGCGCATTGTAGTGTTGTTTCCCACAAGTCAGCGGGGACAATCGGACCCTTCCAGAGGGCACTTCATGACTGGCCTTAGGTGTTTATTTCACAGTGAGGTAATTTGCCTGTTTACCAAGGTTTTAAAGAAAGTGCAGGGGAATTAGCTCTGAATTAGACAGCTTAACATCTAAGTTAGGTCAGTCTCATCCTGGGCTTTAATTATCAGTTTCCTTAACAGTCTTACCAGAAACTTCTCCGGTTGAAGCATCACCCAGCGTGTCTTTCCCTGAGCATTTACACCTGAGATAAGTCAGGCATTTCTTTTTCAGTGCAAGAGCCAAAAGATTTTCACTTAAGTTAATGGTGACACATTTAAAGATCTTCCAAGCAAGCAGGATGATGAGTTAGTGCTTTGTTACCGAACGGGGACCATTGTGGCAAGTTATCAGAGAGACTTGAATTTCTGTAGTGTGAGAGATTTTATATGGTTTGTCACAGCATCCACGGTTTTATCAAACAGATTAAATGTGCATAAGCATCAAGAGGTGAGACAGCTGTTACTGATGGGTATTAAACAAAAAATTCCCTTCAAATCCTCCATGGCTGAGCACAGAGAGATGCTCTCGAGTCTTTAGGAGTCTCATTTGTGATCCTTGCTGTACCTCAACTTTTCATTACCTCTGACCCAGCAGCATAGCCTCTCTCAGACAATGTTCTCATCTGACAGACTCCACAGAAGCGTCACAAAGCTGAAATTTTTGTTCTGTTTTCCCAAAGGACTTCTTTCTCTTTGCATTGAGGGAGAAACTCTGGCTGAAGCCCTATTCTCCTGTGAAGAAACTTCTCTTCAGTGCTGTTGTCTTTGAGTCCCGCTGAGCTGCAGCTTTTGGGGGTTTTTTCATGCCCTGCCCAAGAGCTGTGGCCACGGGAAAGGCTTGTTTCCCTCATCTGTCTGAAAAGCCATTGCAGACTGTAGCTATCAGGGCTGGAAGGTCAGGATCTCTGAAGGTAACTCTCAGAGCATCATCCCATTAAATGACTGGGGGCAGCTCCCAGCACTCCCAAGGCTCCTGCTTAATGGTGACATGAAAAAGTAGCAACAAAGAAGTATTTAAGTTCTTTCACACAGGCTGCTGCCAGACACCGTTGTCCACTGGGACTGTCCCCCTACGTACACAGGTAAAATTACTGATTTCCATGCTGGAAGTAGGGTGAGAACTGGGCTCACTGGGTTAATCCCCTCTCCTTAGCTGCACCTTTCCATTTGGTAGTTGTTCACGTATTTATAACTCGGTACAAGCAGGTCAGCAGATTCTTCAAGGGCCATTATCCTGCTGCTCCCTACAGCGTTAGGTACACGGCAGGGAGTTGCATCAAGGAAATGCATTAAGACGAATCAGCAAGAGAGAAGGGTACCTCTGGGCCAACTCCCTGCTTCTCAATTATTTATACTTCATAATTTCCAGCAAATCACTGGCTGTTTATTGGTGCTCATCTATAATTGAAGAGTTTCCTAGATCACCGGCCAGCTTTGCTTAAGATGTAGCTGGCCGTGCTGTTGAAAGCTGTTAGGAAAACCCCACAGGGAAAGGCAGGGTCTCAGGAGTGGCTGGTCATCCATTGAGGATAGACCCTTTTAATTTTTGGCTTTTGTGGGCACCTGGGACTGGTAGGTTTCCAGCGTGTGGTTTACCATCTCCATCTGACCGCACCTCATCATGTAGGGACTGCATGCTGCAGTACCAAGATGACCCTGACCAGGACATACTCCAAGGATTCTGCCTTTCCCAGCCTTTGCCCATACAGCACGCTGCTTGTTCTGCCAAGACAATATAAATAAATAAAGTGGATAGGTTTGATGTTCCTAAAATTCTTGAAGAGGCCATGAAAAAGGGAGCTACTGTGCTGAACTGAGATGAAAAGCCAAAACCTTGGAAACTTTCAAGAGCTTAAAGTCTAAAGGGGAAAAAAATAATCAAGTGCATACTTATGCAGGGGCTGGAGTTGGCTGTGCGTACTTTGGATGGCTCCTTAGTCAGGCCTGGCTGGGCTCTCTCCAATGACATTCTGACTTATTTTTCTCTTTTAATTTCAAAACAAAATTATTTTGGCCAAGGGAGTTGAACTTTTCTGTTTAGAAATACTAAAATGGGCTATTTTGAAATTTTTTTCTCTGTTGGGTTATTTGCAGGGGGGTTAAAAATAAAAAATGCTTCTGGTGCCAGGAGCCAGCCATTCTGGTGTGAAGGACTCCACGTTGGAGCAGCTAGGAAATACTCATGAAAAAATGTTTTGTTGAAACGTTCCCAACCAGCTCTATCCATCACTTCCTTTCACTACTACCCAATAAAAATAGCTCCCACATACCACTGTAGTCAGGAGTGCCATGTTACAGAAGAAGAAATAACTAAGCCAACAAAATGACTCACATTCCAAAGATAATATATAAGGTAGGGCCCAGCCAACTGGTTAGAGTCAAATTAGAACCAGCCTCAGCCTTCCTGCCTGAATCAAAATGATCACAAAATACGATCTGTTGTTACTTCTTGATGTTTGCTCAGTTTATTTTCACACACTTCTGTTCCCCATCCTGCTTTGTGGAATCAGACATGGTTTGATGCTGTAGGGACTGCTCTCGCTCCTCATTTTTAGCCTCAGTGAAAGCAGGGAACACCAGGGCTGTGGCCAGGGGGGTTGTTCTGGTGAAGAGGGATTTTTAGCTCTGTTTCACCGGCTTGGAGTTGGGATGCTCTGGGTAAAGGATGGATGAAGGGCTAGACCTCTGCACAGTGTAGGTTTACAGTCCTGGGTTGCTCTTTTTGGTGTGTTTCGAAGAAGCCACAATCATGAAACCAGCTGATAAAACTCTGTGGGATGTGTTCTGAGGTGGGCCGTTATGGTCCCCTACGTCCTTGGGGCCTAAAATACCCTCCTTAGTTTAAAATATATATAGGCATAAAACTTAATTTTACTGATGTTCTGAGGTACTGAACTAATCCCCTGGAGTTTTTAGGTTGTTAATTCTGTGGGTCTTCATTAAAGTGCTCGTTCCAGCTGAGCGAATCCTTCATGTACATAGAACTTTTCAGCCAGGTTGGTAGTGCTTTTAGGAGCAGCTCCTGGTTTAGGGTGAATGCATTTTAAAGCAATCTATAAATCTTTATGATCTCTGTTTTTCTTTCTCTTGCATGCATTCTTGGCAAGGATTTTCAGTGTGCATCATTGCAAATGTGATTCACTTACGTACAATGGGTGAGATTTGTCCAGGTCTGAAAAGCCAACATCCAGCCCTTTGCACCTTTTAAATCTTTGAAACAGAATTGAAGCAGGACATTACGGTTTGCCAAACTATTGCACTGCCTTCCCCTGAAGCTGAGCTGCCTTTCAGCCAGGTGGGATGGAGGGAGTGATGGTGGAGAGTGAATTCCTGTGACCTTCCAACATGCTGCAGAAGGAGAAGGTAACTTGGGGGCTGAGTTTTGCTTTCTTTGCTCTGTGGCTTTGGTGTTTTAGATGGCTGGTTGGAGCATTGCATCCCGCTTGGGCAGCTTCTTACCAAACTTTGGAAGCTTGGAAGAAAGGAAGCGAACACAAAAGGTCTGCAGAGAGCAACTTACAGGGAATGCTTTTGAGTTTGGTGGATTTAGCTCAGGTGAGCAATGTGCCACGTCGATCACAGAAGAGGCCAGCACCTGATGGGCATGCTCATAAAATAGAAGAGTGATGAAGATGGGCTGCAGGAACAGCTGGGAGCAGTGACTAGGTGTGAAAAGGAGACACTTTCATGGGCATGGGTCTGTCTGCAGGAGGAGTCTGTACTAGTCAGGCATTTTCAAGGGAGACTCAACAAAGTCCTGGGTAGTGTACCAGTGGGCATGGCCTGAGGGGAGAAACGTGCTCTGGCTTAGTTCTGTGAGAACTTGTAGGAGTATAAAGTGAGGGGATAACTGAAGCTTTTGGTGTCAGTGTGTGTTAGGGCAGTGCTGCTCCAGAAGCATCCCTTGCTGTGCTCCATCGGAGTTCCCCCTTGATCCATCTGGCCTATCCCTTTTTTCTCTGAAAAGCCAGTGTAAATGCCTTCTGCTGACCACAGCCAGCTCCCACCATGGCACTGCTGCCACAGCTGCAGCCCTGTCACACACGTCCTAGGTGTCCATGGACCTGGAGAGTCCCAGGCTGCTGCCAAGGCCTTTCAGGAGGAAGGAATGGAATAGAAAACATCCCCATGAAGGCTAGAGGGCTCTCATGTTTGGGAGAGTAGGGCTGGGGTTGGAAGTGGCCAGAGTCCCGAGATGCTGCTGTGTGTGCATGAGGAAGGAACAGCCTGAGACTGGGACTTGCATCTCAATAAATTAGTGCAGGCAGGGTGAGGGCATGGGGCATTTCACAGGAGAGTCGTCAAAAAGGCTTTCGTGACGTATCCCTTTGACTGCCGCTGGCTCTGACTCAAGCCTGGACTCACCAGTGTTTACAGCTGAGCAGGAGAGGGGTTTGGTGGTGTTTAATGCTCAGCCATTATCAAACATCTTTGCTGTGTGTGGGGGTCAGTGGTTCCTGGGGATGCTCGGGGACAGTCAGGCGCATGAGCTGGAAGCTGAACGATAAGCGGGATGCTGGGTGTGTTGCAAAGTGGCCTTTGCTGGTTACAGCTGAGTCCTTCCCAGCTCTGCATTTGCACCAGGAACCAGTCCCAGCTGCCAAAGGACTGCAAGGAACAGGGTGCTTTGGAGATGGACTGACTGTCTGGTGGCATTTTCCTTTGCCCAGGTGGAGGGCAGGGAGGGGGAGCTTTTTAACACTCCTGTCAAATGCCCCCAGCAAATGTACTGATGATTGAAATGATCTGTGTTAGGAAATAAATAAATAAAAGACATAAGAACAGAAAATGCACCCTCCCAAGATAGCTTTTATGTAGCTAGAAAAGTGAGGTGGTTTCCTGTTCTAAATATTTAACATGATGTTTATGATATGTCCTCTGGGGGAAGAGATGCTTGAAAGCTAATGTTTATGAAGTAAGTCTGGAGGGATGGAAAAGGGAGGGAGGGCACACGAACTAGGAAAAAATGGAGGGGAAAAAAAAAGAACCTCAGGAGATGTCCTGATTTATGGCTTTATTTGCCAGAGAAAAATCTGTTTTGTTAAAAAGGTTGCAACTCATGGAAAGCAACTTCACCCCAGCTCCTTTTGAAACCAGAAACCTGTTCCCTCAGTCCAGACAGGATCTGAGTCTGGGCCAGCAGGAATCTTTTACTAGCTGCTGCCTTCGTGCTTTCAAACCCTGCAGAAGGCGTGTGTCTGCCCGTCACGTGAGGGTTGGGATCATGGTCTGATGTTTAAGAAGCTGAGCTACGATTCAGAGAGGAGGGGTGAGTTCAGTTTCCTACTCTGCCAAAGGCTTCTAGTGTGATATTTGGGTGTTTAATCTTGCTTTGTCTCTGTTCCCTGTCTGAGAATAGCAACAATTTCCTGATTCACTGGAAGATTGAAAATAAATCACTTTATTGTTATGTACTTAAAAAATAAAGGCCTGGGTTGCCATTAATTCAGGAGACATGAGTGAACTCCTTGGAAGGCATATTCTGAATGGATAGCTTTTGGAGCCCAGTTTATTAAAAATAAACCCATGCTTGGTTTGTTTTCCCAGAGTGATTCCATATGTAAACTGCAGCTTCAGGTACAGTTTTGCTACTCCCACCCCAGGGTGTAAATCCTGGGGGGAAGCTGTAGGTCAGAGAGGTGGACATATCTTCCCACTGCTCTGATTTTTAGTGATGCAAGTTACCTCAGTGTTCTATGCCTGAGACAGGGTATGTAGTGAAGGAGGCTGCGTTTGAAGAAGGTTAGTGCAACTCCATCCTGTTTTACTGCGACGTCTGCTGGTCCTCAGCAGTTCTTTTGGTGCGTGCTGCAGAGCGCGGCAGGTGTTAGGTCTTGGGACTGAAGGAGGCTGAAAGATAAATGTAAGAACTGTCAAACTTCATTATGTCTAATATGAAACCCCCTGGACTCTGAAGGGTTCAAAGAAGTCAGAGGCAAAGTAGAAAAATCCGACATCTTAATCAATACTTCAGGTTTCTTCAGCGTGTCGTGCTCAGCCCGGCTGGAAGTCAGGCCATTTGCTTCCATTATTAAATGCAGATTTATGGCCCTTTGTTTTTTTGGAAATAGGACCAAGCTTGGGACCAGTTTTCTCCTTGTGAAAACTGTATTTGGCTGCAGTTGGTCCATGCAGGTAGAAATGTGTCAGTTGAGCTTATCAGCATCCCATTTCCCACTCCGTTTTCTCTCTGTCCTCATGACTCTGACCTTTCTCATCAAAGTGCAGCAGTTACGCATCCCTTTCTCTGGTTTGCACAGGACTCATCTGCGTTTGATGGCTTTTCTTTGGCATGCTCTCAGCAAGCCATTAAAGAATAGTCCAGCAGAGAAAATCAGGGCACTGTGAGGGTGCAGCACTGGGCAATCCCGTTCTGATGACAGGTGGGGCAGATCGGTCCAGCACATGAAGATTTCAACTCATATTGATACTATTAGTGTGCTTTCCCCCTCCATGGGCCAGTCTGCTACAGCAACCCTGTTCTCCCGGGAACAAGTAGAGAATTTTTACTTCTAATTAGGTATCTGTGTATGACCACTGTTGAGTAAAGTAGTTCTGATGATAGTTGAAACAGTGACGGCTGAAAAGGCATCTGAACTTGGGTAGACTTGAGATGTTTTGGGTAGCACTTATCTTACAGTGAAAGCTGATAATGTGCTCCCTGTGCATCATGTTTAACTGTAGTAATTTGTTGACATTAAAAACATGGGGCAGGGAGGCAATAGTCTACTCCTTCCAGCTAACCAGTGGAGTGGTGTCACCTGGAGGAGGTGTGAACAAGGTCCTTTCTCTAAACCGTGTTGGTAATACACAGAGAAGGCTGTTCTACACACGTGGCATTTCACCTTTTTTTTTTTTTTTAATACTCCCCTTTGCCCTAAAGTTGTGAATCTCTCAAATTCCAAACCAAGAGAAATTACTAAACATAAGAAAGCCAGCAAACCCTTCCCCTCCCCACAGCCCTTCCGTGTGCGCACCTCCAAAATGTCAAATTATTACCTGAGCATCTGGAGCGTTGGGGTGAGTGGAACAGGGTTTTTAAAGGGTTTTTTTAAACAAAAAAATCCCTAACTCTAATCTACAACCCCCTTCAGACCTGCCTCTAGGGAGAAACCTAACAATTACTATTTACTTTACCAACCTCGAGTGATTTGTGGACGTATGTAAGAATTATTTACGGTTTCATGCAGGAAAAACTTTCAGCTCCCTATTTGCCCTTGTAAGTAATGAGTTGCCTCAGGGGATCAAAGGTCAGATTTTGGTTTTAATGCCCACCTCCTTTTAAAAAATAAATAAAGCAATCTATGTGAAAAGAAGAAGAAAAAAAACCTAACAGTCTGAAAAGGCTCTGACTCCTGCTCGGCTTTGATGTTTTAGGTCTGGAAGGGATCATAAATTTGCTGGTGTGAGATAGAGTGATAATAAATGTAGCTTTTAACTGCTGGGTTTTTAGCTCACACAGCATCCATTATCACTGGCAACTGCAAAGGGAATGTACTCCTTTTTTTTTTCTGTGTTGCTCTTTAGAAAGATAAATATTCACCCCACTATCCTCTGGTGTCCCAAAAGCTCAAATGCAGCCTCTCCTCGTGATCATCCCCCAATAACTTTCATTCTTGGTCAGCAGGATTCGGTGCTGTTGGCAAGAGTTGGAGGGGTTAAGTCCCTGCTTAGTTTGGCGTTCACCATTCCAGCTCTTTGTCGAACGGGTATTTGCCCAGTAGATTGAGATGTGGTGAGCAGGGAATAACTGAGGAACAACTTGAAATGCAAAAAATGTTTGGAGGTTGAAGTTTGAGAACTCTTGAGGTTCCCAAAAGAGCTATAGAAGCACAACTGCCATTTGGCTTTAGAAGGATTTATGCTGTTGGATATCCTGTAGACGCTCCTACCCTGGAGCTTTTCCTTCTGATTCCTTCCTGACAAAGGACAGAGCCCAGGCACAGTGATGTCCCCATGCCATCTCAGCACACTTTCAGGCCATCCCAGGGACTGTATTAAGCTCAGATGAGATGCTCTACTGGAAATGACTTTAAAAGTCTGACAGATACTTCGTGCCAGTGTGGAGCGGCACTTCCAATACAACCGGCTTAGTCATGTCATAATATTTTAAAACTATGTTGTTAATAAATGATTTTAACCACTTAGATGTCTATTAATGTCTTTTTACTGAATGCCAGCAACCTCATATTCCAACAATTTCCACAAGGACTTATTGATCACGTATAGATTTGGAATGAATTTTGCCAAATCAGTTTATCATCCCTATATATCTCTATCTGCTTTGCTGTGTGGAGTGAACACTTCAGCTATTGTTTTTATTTTCCCTAGATCAGCAATTAAGTCATTTTTACTCAGCTTGCATCCATTATGGATCACTTCTGTTAGGAGAACCATTTGTTACTATTTTTTTAACTTCATAGATTTCCTTCTTTGGTCTGCTGCAAAACTTAATGATTTTCCATATATCATATAATGTTTTTATGTCTTTATTTCAATAGCATATGTCAGAGGATACCTTTTCTTACTTGGCTTTTCTATCCCAGTTATGGAAATAAACTTTTTTTCCTAGACCCAGAAAAAGGAAGGTCAGAGGGATGTGTTGTGTTGTGGAGTCTGAATTCTTCTGTGGAGGGAGCTGGTCTGTATCAATCCATTTAGTTACCAGTGGCTGACACGTCTTCCCAAAAAGTGTCCGGACTTCCAAAGCAGACAGTGTACAACATTTCCTGGCAGGTTGTTGTGATGGTTAATTACCATGACTTTTGAGCACTTAACTGCTAATTTGACTATGTCTGAATGTAGCTTCTGATCAATCTCATGCTCCCATCGTTTTACTGTAACTACAGTAGTCTTCCTTTTGATGTTACCAGCTTTACTTCCAACTTTAGCTTTGGGGAGGCCAAATTTTTACAAAGTCATCTTGGTTTTCTTGTTGAGCCTGTGTCTTTGAAGACATCTGAGAATTACTGAGTGATGTCTCTGTTCAGCACACGGACTTTGGTTTTGCTTCTTTCTGGATCTATGCAGGTGGCAATACCTGTTACCCTGAGGAAGTGTTTAGCGTGTGCTGGTTAGGAGGTGTGAGCCCTCTGATCCTCCACAAGGTATCTGGAACAGACGGGATGTATTACCTCAGGGAGATGCCTGTGCTATTGCCTCAGCAATGAGCCTGGAGTATTATCTTGTCTAGACTTCATTTTCTGTCTACTAAAAGTAGCTGAGATGAATTCTGCTCAGATGAGCAGGAGTTACCTAGTTCTATGGCCTTGGAAAATTCCATCTTCCCCATCTGATTTTATTGAAAGAAACTTCTTCAGATTGGCCGTTTCCATCAGTTCATTCTCCGTTCTCTTTCCTTGATTGCTCAGACCAGCCCAACCACCCAGCGTGCCGCAGAGCAAAGTTTGTATGATTGTTGAACTGAAATGAAAATGGATCGCTCGTTGTGTGAATAACCTTGTAGTAAAAAGGAGACCTAGATTCCAGTGACCACCTGGAACTGAGTCTGGGAAAATAACATAATGTAAACTGAGAGCTGGACTCCAATGGCCGTGAGGGCTGGGCTCTAGATAAGGTCCGTTGTATGATTAAAAACATCTGCTTCCTTGTCCTGGATCTTATCCATACTCCTTGGAATAGGACAGCTATTCATGGGGACATGTTGGCCAAGTTCTGGATGCAGCTCTTGTTGTAACATCTCTCAGGAAGTTGTTTTGCTGTTCTTTCCTTGCGTGCACCAGCCCTGAAATACACCGGGAAGATAGTTACACCCTGATCTCTACCACTGCTCGTTTGGCTTCAGTACTGTGAACTGGCAACGCTGAATGTTCAGGTGGGATGAACTGGTTGTGACTGTGTTGGAATGACATTTCAGTGGTTTTGATTAGGCAGTAAAATACAAAGCATATGGAATTGGGTGTCCTCAGCTAACCCACAGTTGCCCTGTGGAAGGCAGTTGTACGCACATTTGTATATAGCAGCTGGGAGCTGGCAAATGTTGGGCTCAGTAGAAGACTGCACATCTAAATGCAGCAAAGTTATTGTTGTAGTCATGATGGTCTAAGGATTTGAGAGGAGATTTTATGGACAGAAGATAATATTTTATATTATTTTATTAAGCCAAGTGAAATATTTAGGTAAGCAGTCAAAAGTTTTGAGCACATCTTTCAAGTGATTTCCTATCTTGGGCAGGCTGGCCAAAGCCAGATACCTCCATGTACGCTGCCAAAAAGATTCCAAGGGTAAAAACTGAAGAATTCCTGGTTGGCCTTAGGACTAAATGTCACATTAACGTGCTGTTTCCTTTCTGTTATCAGTGACTAATACCTATTCTCTCCATGAACAAAATAATCACTGTGGTGTGTTGGATTGTTTTAAACTGGGGAACAGGGGTAAGAAAATCTGAACATCAAAGCAGTCATGAATGAGGGCTTATCTGTGGAGCAAAGGTGGAATGGACATACACCGATGTGTTTGAGAGAGGGAACCTCAAGGTCTGATAATCTGCATCACACTAAGATGCTGTCAGACTTCTGCAGTCAAATAGAGACAGATAGAAAAAAACCTTCAACGTTTAGCTAATCAGGATTACACCCAGCTAATGGAGAGAGGGGTTTTTTTCCCCCCTTCCCTATCATCCCGGTCGATTCAAATTGATCCTAGTTCTGCTGAGCGAGAGCAGTCTTTCAAAGTTTATTCTGGTGTCAATTTTTATAGTTTCCCCCGCTGATCAATAGAATGCATAATCATTAAGGCAAAGTTTGTGAAAGCTAATCCTTCAATACGAGTTTTATGAATGGCTCGGAGTCATGGCTCTAACCATTTGGATGTAAGTGGAACCTTTAATCAGGTGAGTGACAGGAGACAGTCAATAGGATTTGCTGAGATTGGATTCTGATTTTCTATAGAGCTATGCAGAGTGAGCAGGAGAGAGGAGATTGGGGCTGGCCAGAGGAACATACATAGGTTAAAATGGAAGTTTCTCCTCTTTTATTATTTATAAAATGTATTTCCAGTATTTTTAAAAAACACTTTGCACTTGCATATCATTTTTCACCCAGAGAGCTCAAATGTCTTTGGGGGCATTTGCTGATTAAACACTACATCATCTTTTTGTGAAGGTGAATAACAATTAGTGCTACTTTGCACTGGCCAGGGCTTACTGTACTTGGTTCTACAAGTGCAACGCATTTGCAGCTTCTCAGGTGAGAGGAAGCAGGTGAAGTGACTTCCATTAGATGTCACAGAGTAGGTCAGCAGCAGAGGAAGAAGGAACCTTGGAGCCTGAATTGTTTTGCCTTTGCCCATGAAATGTGTGGGTGGTGATGTGGATGGGCTTTTTTCTTTTTTGACACATCCCTGTCTCCTGAATTTGCATGGCAGGGATGATTTGAAGGACTTATCTAAAACAAGGAACTGGAGGACAAGGGTTGTCCTGAACTCCTCACTGCTGTGGCTGCCCTGAAACCGCGCAGTGACATTACTCTCTCTCCTTCTCTCCTTTTCTGCCATTTCAAATGAGAAAACATCCTAGCGAGACACTTTCTCTAGCAGCAAGAAGAATTTGTGCTTAAGCAAGTAACTTCTGAAAGATCTGCCACAGAGTGCCAGGAAGAGGGAGGAGAGGCTAGAATTTGTGTCTGTTGGGCACGTGGAAAAGCAAAGCGAAGTAGGTCTTCATGTTAGTACAAAGCCATTCTCAAAGGCAATGAGATGCTCTGAGGGTTCAGCCCCAGCGCTTCCCTGTCAGGTCGCACATTGCACTGGGGCAGGAGAACAAAACCACTGGAGAGCAGAGCAGATGTTTCCATTGGCACTTTCTGAGGAAGAACAGAATAACAAACCCTGAACCCTGTGAATGATGGTCAGTAAAGTCCTTTGCAGCTGGGAGATGGGGGTTTGCTACGGCATTTTTGAAAGTAAGTTTAAAGTTTTGGTGAGTCACCTGCTCTACACCAGTACAGCTCCTGTGGTTTCTCTTGCTATGTGGTCACTGAAGGGCTGTCCTAGGGCTCATACATAATGCAGCCATTCCCTTTAATGATTTAAGAGATGTTTCTAAAGCAGATTCTCGTTTGGGTGATTGAGCAAAGTTGTCTTGAGCTTATAGAATCATAGAATGGTCTAGGTTGGAAGGGACCCCAAGGATCACAGAGTTCCAACCCCCCTGCCACAGGCAGGGTCACCAACCTCCAGGCCTGGAGCTACACAAGGTTGCCCAGGGCCCCATCCAACCTGGCCTTGGACACCTCCAGGGATGGGGCACCCACCACCTCTCTGGGCAGCCTGTTTCAGCCTCTCACCACTCTCTCTGTAAAGAACTTCCCCCAATATCTAATCTAAACCTTCCCTCCTTCAGCTTCAGTCCATCCCCCTTGTCCTGCCAGTCTCTGCCCTTTGAACAAGCTGATTCCTGTTTCTCTGCTCTCTTCAGGTACTGGAAGGCTGCAATGAGGTCCCCCCACAGCCTTCTCTTCTCCAGGCTGAAGAAGCCCAGCTCCCCCAGCCTCTCTTCATATGGGAAAGCTTCATCAGGTGTGGACTTGGCATTACATATACAAGGGGGCTAATGCAGTAGGTTTGGGAGGGAGCTGTGTCCTGACAGTCTGTATATTCAGCTTGGTGTGTGTCACACTCCTTGTCTTCTGACATTCTTCTGTCTTGGGAAATTGGTCAAAAAAGGATTATTTTCTTCAGCTGAATGTATTTTATTTATTTATTGCTGTTTCATAGTCCCTGGAGCATTTTGTCATCATGAGTGAAAAGCCCCATGAGTAGATGGATAACAAGAAATAGAGAAACTCTGCTTTTGCCAGCATCTCCAAAGATTCAGAAGAGACAGACCAATGCAGGAAATGTACCACCATTAGGTAAGAGCTGATCTCTGTGCATCATGCCACAATAAACTCGAGGTGTGGGGGGAAAATTGACTCCATGGGCTGGCATGAACCTGGAAGTACAGACTCCAGTGTTGTCACGTGCAGATGCAGCCCTGGTGCAGGCAGGGTTATGAAGGCACCTCCACTTCCCTATGATGAGGTCTTGAGGGGAAGTGTGTTATGGGTGAAAGCCCCCTTGCACAGCTGTTTCTTGCTCCATGGGAAGCTTACTACCCAGTGGCTCTTGGTAGTTTCACGCCTAGATCTAGATCTGAACTTTGTATCTTGACCCCACTGCTAAAAGCTTGGGTTCCAGCATTTTCTGTGAAGCGCTTGCAAGCCTCTACCCTGAATTCCCTTTGAGTGACAAAGACAGATACGGGTGCAGTCCCCAACCTGGAAATTATTAGTTGCTGAGGTGTATTTCAAAGCTTTTGGTCTGACAAGACCTAACCTTTGATCTGGTAAATGACAACTCTACCCTGCAGAGGTGAGGGAAGGGCAGGAGAAAGGAGGGCTGACAAATAGGGGAAGGGTAGGATGACTTGGGAAAGATCAGTGGGAGCTGAGAGCTGGGTTTGTTGGTTCAAGCTTGGGTGGAAGGAGACTGTATGAAAGGCTCCCAGTGAGCTTCTAGATTGGGAGAAAGCTTCACCTTTCATTGCTCTCCCATTCTTCTCTCCACATTCTCATGAATGTACTGGTCTGCTTTGTAATGGCAATTGAGGCATGGGCAC
Organism: Zapornia atra; assembly: GCA_013400835.1. NCBI lineage: Eukaryota > Metazoa > Chordata > Aves > Gruiformes > Rallidae > Zapornia > Zapornia atra. Next base: position 117,546 of record VZTU01031005.1, on the reverse strand, counting down.
CAACACTCAGGGATTGGGTGGTGGGAAGTGTTGTCCCATTCAGGGGCTGCCGTTGGGGTGTCCTGACCATCAGAGTATGGAGCACAAATGTATCTTGTGGGAGACCGTGTCTGGAGAGGTTTTGCTTTCAGAGCAGATAGAGAATGTGGTTAGGTGTTTGAGAAGCTCACTGGACCTTGCTTGCACCTTAACCCCGGGCAGAGCCTTGCTGTCATGGAGCCTGTGAGAATCAAAGGGCAACAGCAGCTGAAGTTCAACCTGGCCTTGGCAGTCCACAGCCTTAAAGGTGCTTTCCCGGCTTTATTTCTCCAGTAAGGCAAAAGAGTCATGAGATGATGGCTGTTCTGTTGTCAGTCTTCACTCTCCCCAAAGCTAGAAGACTCTGATTATGGCACCTCAGTTTTTCCTTCTTTTTTTGTCATTGTTACCTCCTCCCAGCTTAATGCTGCCTGTTTTTCCTGTTACACCAAATGCTTAATTTCCTGATGGGCCCTCGCACAGGCTGACAGTGCTGTTTACAAGCACTGCTGCGATGCCTCGCTGTGAATGATGACCCTGTTCCCAGTCCTTCACCACACACCCTCCCCCTGCCTTTCACTATGGTAAATATTTTAGTACTCGTTGAAATCAATTGAGCCTCATCAATTGGAAATAGAGTGTAAATCACTGGGACTTTCGCATTCACCCCAGAAATCAATTTTCACACATTAGGGCTATTAGCTTATTGAGAACTGTGTGATAAATGGCTGTGGGCCATGGTGGAGCCACACCTGCCAGCTCTACATTTTGCATCCTAACTAGGTTCAAAAGTAGGGGGGTGCCAAGGGAAGGAAGATCTCAGGTGGGCGGAGCAGTGCAGGGTAGGAGACACAAGGACCATGCAGCCAGACAATCTCTGCCTGGAGATCAATAACATCTACAAAGCACTAACTCATCCTCGCAGGGGCTGGAGACAGAAGAAGGCTCTGAGCCAAAGTTGTGGTTAGGCATCTGGGTTTTTTTTCCCCTCTCACAAAGATGAGCATAATTTGGGAGGAAAGGTGAAATGCAGATTAGGAACATTTAATAAAACTAATGCAGTAGTTTTAAAAAGAAGCTTTTCCATGAGTAAATGTCTTTCACACAGCAGCTGCAGGTGGGGTGTAGACGTGCCGCCTCCTCCTGCCATCCCAGGATGTATAGTTTATCACCAGCTATGGTATGGAGATGCCTGGGGTTGCTACTGTCACTCTGTAATCCCTTCCTATCCCCTTGAGTTCTGAGTGTGGCAGCTAATCAGCTGTTTGCTGACAAGTCTGGGGAGGTGAGGGATGTGGTGGCCTGGCTAGATGAAGTGTACAGCATCCTGTGAGTTCACAGGGGCTGCCTGGAAGACCAAGACCTTGGTCTTTTGTACGCAGGCTGGACATAATTCTTTTTCTCAGTTACGACTTCCAACAAAATTATGTGTGACTCCAGGGACTTGGAGGCTCTCTGGTGTTGTAATCTTCATATGTGTAGTTTTACACATATGAACCACCCCTGGAACTGAGGTGGTCATGCATATGTAGGGCAGGCTCTTTGGCTGGAGATCTTATCTCATCCCATCCCTGTCCTTCTAAAAACCCGAGTAAAGCAGATGTTCCTCAGTATTGGATATTTGTCTGTACAATAGGGAGGAAAAGGGAACCCGGACCATTAGATCACCAGGTAACATTGTGCAATGTAACTAGCAGTTGTTTTTCTTGCTATGAATTCTGTCCATGTATAAACCTGTCCTTCTAGGTGTAAAAAATCAGAGCTGCTTCAATAGACCTAGATCTCTGTCATCAGATGTTCTTTCTTAAGATGCACAACATGGGGTTGAAGAGGTGAAGTTCCTTCCTGTGGGGATCTGGATGGAGTCACTCTGCTGCTGCTCAGTCTGTACATTTTGACAGGGAAGCCCAGGACAGTGGTATGATGGGAGATGTTTCTTTTCTGGGACATTACAGAGGTTTGCAGTGGCTCAGTTAGTTTTAATAGCAGTGCTGTGGGATGGATTTGAATGGCATCAGGAGAGCATCCCTGGAGAGGCAGGCAGCCAGAGAGCCAGCACAGAAAACAAAGATTCCCAGTAGTAAGGGGCTTGGTGAGCACTTGCAGGTAACTCTGACCTGCTCCCTGGCATCCATTTTTGATGTTGATGCTCCACCACCCCCTGTGCCTGTTCCTTTTCTGCCGCCTGCTTTGAAAGACCAAACTGAGGGGCTGAGAGTCCTGACTCACTTTTGGATAATCTTTCCAGGCCAGCTGGAAGCAGGAAGCAGTGACCCGCTCCCAGAAGAGTGCCAGCACAGTTTGGCAGCTCTCGCAGCAGCGGACAGCTGGCTTTAAAATGTTCACACCTAAAAGCTCCTGTGCTTCATTCAGCCACATTTCTGGAACATTTTCCAGTTGCTCCATCCAAAATTTTGTCTTTCTTCTTCCTTACAAGTCTCGTATCCAGCAGCACACCCTGTGCTGTGCAGACCTGTTGGTTAACTTATTCCTGGTATCTGGAGTTTCAGTCCGGCCGGCTGCGATCAAGACTCCCGGGCAGGGGCTGCATTACTTCTCTGACAGTCTTGGGCTCTCACCCTCAGCTAATTACTTTGATCCTTTACACTTTGTAAAAATTCTTACAACACCAAAATAAGTCCCCCCTGGCTTTAACCTTGTGACCTAACTGGCCCTTGTAAAAGGGAGGGAGAAAACACACAGTCATGCATGCCCAAACACACGCACACGCACTCACGCATATGCCTATAATACACATCCCCACAAACTGCCTAAAGCCTGTTCCTTTAATAGTTTCCTCCCAGGACTCCCACAAAAAGACAAATAAAACTCCTTTTACAAGATAGCAGGGCAGCATGAAGGATCAACTTCACCAACAACAAGTTCTTTCTTCAGTTCATTTGTTTTTAACATACTTTTCCTCCAGATTTTGATCCTCTAAGTGCCTCTCCCTCCTCTTCCCTTCCCTTTGGAGACTTCCATCGTTGTTCCCCTTGCCTGCCCTCCTGCCAACAGCTTAATGGCTAAAACAAGCAATGTGTTTTTTCAGGATCTGCTTGTTCACAGGGAATGTGTGTGAACACATACTTTTACACTCCCTTTCACCTTTCCATGATTAGAGAATGTTTCTTTCTTCTTCATGGGACCCAGCTAAGAAAAGAAATCCATAGGAGAGAGAAAACCATCATACTTAGGAAGAGCAGTTAAACAGATCAGGGATCTTCAGCCTGCGAGGAGAGATATAATAGAGGTCTATAAAATTATCAGTGGCCTGGAAGACTGAAAAGGTTGTTGCTCTTTTTACCTCAGTTAGTTACTACAAAAAGTAGGCTTCACACAGTGTAAATGTCCTTTCCCCAGTAACCAGAGCTGGGGGAAGCATTTTAGAGTATGGTAACTCGGTGATCAGCATAAGGAAATTAATTTTCTGTATGGTTTGGATTAAGCACAGGGAATTAAATTTGTATCTTGCTCTTTTACTGGTTGACCCAGTATTTATGAATTTTATAGACACTTAATAATCTTGAGACTTCTTTCTCTCTGACATATTTGGTTAAGAATGCTCAACATTTTCTGAAGTTGCTGTAAACCAAACAGCAGTGCAAGATACATACACATCATGATTCACAAGCCTTGCCTCTTTAGGAAAATAAAGAGGGGAAAAAAAAAAACCTCAATTTGCCCATAAACCCCACATTTGGATGCCTTTAGCATTTCCTCAGTCAAGCCAAACCAAATTGCTTGAAAGCTTTTCGGCTTTCATTTATCTCTCCCTTCTTTCCAGTATTTTCTGTTTCCCATGCTTTAGTTAGCGCTGGTAAAGGAAGGAGTTTGAGAATAAAGCCCTGCAGAGCCTGTCCTTTAGCAGATCACCTGGATATGATAGCCAGAGAAATCTCTAGACTCAGATGAAACCAAGGGTGTCATCTCATGTTTTCTGGGAACCAGGAAATAGATTCTGGAAGTGTTGTTTGAGGGCAGAAGCACCTTGCCCTTTCGTTGAAAGGTCTGTACTAGACCACACTGTTTGATTTTGCTAGATGCCAAAGCCTTGGATCCAAGGCTCAGGGCAGTGGGAGAAGCTTCCGTAGGCAGTGCTGCAGGATGATTTTGTGTAGGCAATACCTGCACAGAAACATGCTGTATATGTTCTTTATTGAGAAAAAAATGTATCGTGAATGTGGGCAGTTTCTACAAGTCCATTTGGCAATTCTAATCCTGAGAAAAACCCAGAGGTTAGCTCCCCACCTGAAGTCCACATGCATCTGTTCTCCTCTTTGCACCACTCTGGGTGAGACACAGGACAGCTACAGTGTCTGGTTGAGATGTGCAGAAGCCAGTTCAACAGCCATGTAATCAGTGAATGGATGTGTTGGAAGCAAAGTGGACCTTGTTGATTGCTTGGGCATTAAGGCTTTGGGATATAAATTGTGACCAAGAGACTGTGAAGGACTGAGGGGAAATCCTGGTAGGATTTTCATACTTGCTTCTCATGCCCTTCTTTGAAGAGGATAGTTGTTTAGACAAGAGAGTTCACTGGGCTGGTACCTCACTTTGTTGTCCTGGTTTGTACAGCACCCAGCACAAGAGTGCCCTTGCTTAGGAACCTTTGGGATTCCTGAGCTATGCTTTGGCAGAGCTTGGGGAAAAAACTGTTCCTCTAACAGAAATATCAAGACGAATCTTCATCAGCACCCCTTCTCCTGTTCTTTGAGGGCTTTCTCGTACCCTTAGGGCTTGTGAGTGGGATTTTATCCTGTGTCAAGGGACAGTTGAACTTCCTAGTGCTGAGGTTTTTCTCCATTTTTGTCTAGGTCAGCTTCCCACATGCCTGAGTCTGAGTGGAGCCATTTCAAGGCTCAAGTCTCCGTAGGGTGCTAACCATGCCAAAACTCTGACCACATCCAAATTCTAGCACAGGGGTCTGAGATGGCCTCTCCTTCCCCAAGTTGCCTGCTTGTACTAAATACTGGGGCAGCTCTCTCAAATACTGAAGGAACAAAGCATGCAAGGCAGTAAAATGAGGCAATTAAACCTATAAAACCAGAGTTTACAAGGGAATTTATAGTGTCAGAGGCTTTTTATAGCTTTTTTAGATTAGTTTAAATAAAAAAGGGGGAGAGAGAAAGAAAAAGAGAGACGGAGGGAGAAAAAGAGGACCTGAAACTTGAGGAGACTTAAAAGTTTGGAGAGAGGCTTTTAGGAAGCACAGAGGGGTAATAATTAGAGGCACATTTTCCATTTCACTGTCTTTGCAAATTGAAATTAAAGGAGGAGGAAAAAAAGCATACACAGAACAACAGGCAGTTTACGTTGCTCCCTCTTCCTCCTAATAGCATTGGGTTTTTCTCTTGCTGTTCTTTTATTTTCTGGCTGGGTGGAAGCATCCTGTCACCTGGGCAAAGGGACCAAGGTGAAAGAGGGATCTCAAGGAAGGTGAAATTTAGATTTGCATTTTTTCGCCTTCTGTTGTCCTTGCTTGCTTGTAAAATTCACTGTGTGCCTTGCAAATCTGAGAGCTCGTGTTCAAGAGGTGAAATGGAGCCAGCTCCTGATGAAGGCAAATGTGGCCAGGTGAGACAATAGGCTCTGTGTTTTCAAGACTGTGGCATGTCTCACAGCTCCTCCAACTTCCTTCTGCATTGCACAGACACAACGTACACGTGCTAGGCAAATCAGCTTGAGTTCGCCCTTGGTGTGCCTAATTAAACCTTTCCTTGGCTTTGCTTTGCTTCTTTGTGGAAGTAAGGAAAAGGTGATTCAGGTCTCCCAAATTGTGCATGTGTCGCTGTGGAAGCATCTCCTTTATTCAGGCCTGATTTCCTCACACACAATGCTTTTAAAGTGGTGGTTTTCCTTTGCTCCATTCATACAGTCACAGAATAGTTGAGGTCGGATGGAACTGACTGACTGGAGATCTTCTAGTCCAATGTGCTGCTCAAAGTATGGTCATTTAGGTTGGGCAGTTCAGAATTTACCAGGAGAGAGTGAAATGAAGAAGACATGGAATAACTTGGCATTTTCCATGTCCCTTTTCACCATGACCCCTACCCCATTTTATCAGCAGGCCCACATTTACCCAGATCATCTTCTTGCAGCTGATTAACCTGTAGAAGCCCTTCTTGATAACCTCTGCACCCTCACCATATTCAACTCTGAATAGGCTTTAAGTTCACTAACTCAACCCCAGAATGTTCAAAGAGTGTCTATATTCCTTCTGGTTCACCTGACGCCGAATCTACCTCTTGTATTCTCCCACTGTATATTTGAGTCTTGTCAGGATCAACATGTTCATCCATGAAGGCTTCCTGCTGCCATTGCTTGATTTCCTGCTCCTCAGGCTGGACCAGTCTTGAGCTGGGAGGAGGTGATCCTTGCAAATAAACCAGCTCTCCTACACCCCTCTTTCCTTCAGGACAGTATCCCTGTGATTCTTCCAAGTTAATCCTTGGAAAGGCCAATGTCTGCTGTCCTGAACGCTAAGGTTATGATTCTACTATTTGCCTTGTCATCTCAGGATAACGCTGGTCCCGTTAGCGATGGCCTCAAAGTCTGGGCTCTGTGGTGGCACGGACAATAATCTCACCTTATACACGTGGCCGCTTCTTCCTTACAGGAAGGGAGATCATCTGCTGGGAATCTTCTTGTCATCACTATCTTACCTGTGTTTCTGCCATTAGTTAAATTCTCCTTTCCAGGGTGTTCCCAAGACCTTACCCGCTGCAGTGCTGGTAGGGAGCTGTGTGTGCTGCCTTTGTGAAGTACTTTGCTTCATTCCTTCTCTTTACACTATGCTATTTCGCAGATGGTGTGTGCTGTATTTAATATGGTATAGATCCTGGACGATTGCTCAAATGTGCAATTAGTAAATTACTAATTAACTGCAGCAATTCATCATCCTTCTGCTGTCTAGCTTGTTACATAAACCTGCCTGTCCTCTAAGGCAATATAAATAAAGAGCCCATCCTTTGAAAAATAAGTGTACAGTGAAACAGAAACCAGCAGCCTGCCCTTGATCAGCTTCAACAGGTTATATGGGACATTTTTGGTGATGGAGAAGGTGCCCTAAGAGAAGTGTTCCACCATCCCTGGGTTCTTCAGTGGAAGGGAAGGTTGCTTCTAATAATCTTTGGCTCATCTGAGTTGATGCATTCCTGTTGTAACAAATACATGGTACAGGGTACTGGACAAAGGGGAGAGACAAAACCCCACATCCATGTGGGTGACAGAGAGGGAGAAGGTGGAAGCTGATCGAGAGGAGTACAGTTGGACCTGGACCGGGAACGTGCAGCATCAAAGAGTTGCTCTGACCAACTTGCACAAGATAAGAACATTTCTGAGTTGTATCTCCACACGACTTCTCACCTGAATGGAAGTGAAGAGACACAAAGTCTCCTGTTTCTGATCACATTTACTTCAAAGTAGTTATCGTCACTGGAGATGGGACCATTTTGTAGTGAGATTAAGCCCAGCATTTCTGAAGCTCCGCTTTAGTCTTTAAAGTCTGCAAATGTGTGCTATTGCAGTTACATGATAAATAGTTCTGAAATCAATACAGAAAGCTATTAAAAATGTGGTTTTGTCTCTGTCTAGTGTGGTACATTAAGATACATGTATCAGTGCACGCTCCTTCCCTCTCTCTGGATATGTACGCATGGGCGGAAATCTGAAAAGTACTCAACATTGGTCAAACTGTCCCCAATGGAGAATATAACATTGACCTCGAATAGCATTGCATTTTAGGTCAATGATGAGTGATTTTAAAAATGCTACCCTTAAGTATACATTTAAAGAGGAATCACTAAAGCAAGAGTGAGTCTGACGTCCTTGATCCTCAAGTTCTGTTTGAGAAAGGGTGATGAGAGGGAGAAGATGGCTAGTCAGAGCTCACCATCCATTTCGTTCATCCCAGTCCAGTGCTGCTCTGGCATTTTTGTTGTGATTTCCCACCAGGGACCTCTTTTTTTCTTTCCTTCATTCAGAAAAGCTGTTGGGGAAAGAAAGTGAGCCTGAAACGACAGGTTTACATCTTCTGTGTTACCAAGTGCACCGAGAAACATAAAGCTGGTTGCATCAAGCACAGATGCATAGAATAGGGGGAGAGAAAAAAAGCTTTGCATTTGCTGGTTGCTAAATACAACTTTTGGTAAGCACTGAAGGCAAATAAACAACTTTTATGAGTGAGAGGCTCCATCTGCTATCACTAATCTTATAGATTGCTCTGTTCTCTGATACTTCAGTATTTTAAATAACATCTAATGGGCCAGAACGTACTAAGCAATCAATGTTTTTCAAACTCCACAGTCATCAGCTGCAGGTATGTGCTATCCCAGCACGGTAGGCTTGGAGCCAGAGCCTCAGCTCTTTTAAATCAATGTCAGCAGTTTACAACTTGCTCAGAACCTGGCCCCATATTCTTCTAAGAGAAAATTCTTGGCCAGCCAATAGCCTTGGTCTGTTCTAAAAAAAGATCCTTGGTTGATAGCATTGGGATGCAGAGCTACGAGGCAAACTTCATGATCCTACTTCGGTGCTGAGAGACGAGTTTGCACTAACTCTTCAAAACCTGAGTCCACTCTCTTTGATGTTTATCAGACCTTAGGAGAGAGGTGACCCCGCTCTGTCTAGTAGAACAAAAAGGGAACTAGCAAAGAATATGAAGTGCATACTTCCTGCATGTTTACTCTTCTCCTTACAGCTTGCAACACCAGTGATCCCAGAGACCTTTGTTGGGAATCCAGATTCTCCTGGCAGGCTGCAAAGCTCAGAACCCCAGTTGCATGCTGAGCCATGCGGTCCCACAGACAGCATTGATCTTGAGTAGCACTCCCAAGACAAGACATATACCTGGCTGTGCTCAACGCCTGGCAGTCTGTCTCTCCCATGCGCTGTGGCAGCTGTTACCAATCTTGGCTGCAGAGTCGTGGTGGCCAGGAGAGTACGTGGTTGGCCTGAGAGCCTGATGGTCTGTGTCTGCCTCTCTCTCTTTCATTTCGTTGGCTCCATATGTTATATCAAATATCTTTAAAGAGCACAGCTTGAAGGATGGAGCTTATAATTCCGTCTCGGGAGTTCTGATGACTCGAGCTTGGTTCTTGTGGTTTATGATGTCACCAGGACCCATCGATGGAGTCGTAGCCCCATAATTCACCATTGCCCTGTTATTTATTCTGTGCAATAAATGGCTGCAGTTTAATCACCAGAGTAAATTGCTGAAGCATCTTTGTGGAAACTGTAATGTAACTGTAGGAGTATCTATGGCAACGATGATTCAGTAATGGTGGCTAATGCAGGGGAACCGGTAGTGCTTCGCCCTGTGCACCGAGTGTGAAAGGACTATGTACCCAACTCAGAGACACAGCCAAACCCAGGCACACTCTGAGTGGAGAAAAATCCACTAATTGCTGTTCAGGTACATGCTCTGGGTATTGGATACAGTTTCTGGGAGGTTAGGGTGTAGATCCAGACTTCATCAGCCTCTACAGAGTTGTGGCATTGATTTTATGCAAAAGATTTTGAGGAAAAAGTCATGACTTTTGTGTAGAGATGTAAAGGAAAAAGCATCTCTTCTGCACATTTTGGGGGTTGGGGGCTTTTTGCCTTTTCCAAGCCCCTTACTTCTTTCTGGCAAAACACATTTGCCAACTGATCTCATGTAATCTAAAGATACTTAGTGGCTGCGGGTGTGGAGCTGGCATTTGACTGTGCACAGGGCTCTGAGGTAGTTAGCATAACAGACTGTTATTATTATTTATTGTTTCTTACCAAATTATGTATAAGAAGGTTTTAAGAAGATTTTGCTTTCCAAATCTTGACATTTACATTCAAGTCCCAGATTTTCTGGATTCTTGTCTTTTTGTTTTTTTCCTGGGTTTTTTTCCCTCTTTTTTTTTTCTTTTTCCTTTTAGATAAAATCTTCTGAGCTGTAACTAAAGCCTTTATGCTTTCTGATTTTAAGACTAAAGCAAGACATTTTTCAAATCTCTCTCTCCCCACCCTTCTCCTTTATTCCTCCCTCCTTTCTATATTAATTAATTTTCTCTTTGGGAAAGAAAGTAGGAGAAAAAAAGTTCTCTGTTCATCTTCTTTCAATACCTACTGAATGTTTGAAACTCTCAGCTCTTTTTTTTCCTCATTTCCTCTGCTAAGCGACCCTGGAGAAGTATTGCAGTTGTGGTATCAGTGCCCAGATAGTCTGCTGCTTATGGTAAATGTCATTTTATAATGTAATTTTTTTTAAATTCTAAACTAGAGCTTTATGATCTCCTACAAGGATCCATTGTTTTAAGCCACGCAATCAACATGTGTTTCTTGAGATATCACTTACCTTTTAAGCAAGTAGCAGTTGAGTTTTGGTCATTAGATTTGGCTGTCTCTGGATTCCTACAGTTATTCTGTTCTGGTAACCCGATACGGTGCAGCGAGGTAAGAACAGAACGAAAAGCCTTTAATTTATGGTGGGTCTCAGTTCTAATCATGTAGTTGCTTAGACTTTGGCTTTATCGTGAATCATTTTTAATGACAGTTGAAGAGAAAAGAGTTGAAAAGCAAATCTTGCCTTTCTCATCACTGATGGTCTTTCATACCTTAACTCAGACCTTTTGATGGCATAGCCTTGCAGTATGGGTATCACGCAAATGAAAGCTGAACTGAAGGGTTGTCTGGGAGCAGAGAGCCTTTTTCTTCCTAGCACAAGGCAGAGCTTTACAACACTGATTTTTGAGCTGTCTTTAAACAGAGAGCAGTTGTTCAAGTTGTGGATTCCTAGGCATTGTCCATGGAGTGCCTCACAGGAAACTTGTATTTCCTCATAACTTTCCGGTCATCTTTCAGAAGGCTCTTAGAAGTTCTCCAGGAGCATCCCTTGTTTGTGTGGGCCAAAGGGTGAAAAACTTAAAAACCCTCATGGATTTCAGTATAGCCAGAATGTGAGACCCTCCTTCCAGTGTGCCTGGTGGCACCTGCATGTAAAGAGAGCTCAGTCACCAGGTTTGTGGGTCTCCAGCTAGACTTTTTATTTGGAGTACATGGCTGTTTACGGCAGTCAGTAAAGAAAATTATGTAAGAAGATTGCTGGTTCTGCATCAGCTTGCCAAGAGGCCTGAAGAAGGGGTCATCATTCTTCAGCACAGCCCACAGCTGTGTGTTCAGTAATAAAAAGGAGCAGTTTAATGCTGGTCCACTGAGTACGGGCAGGAGCAAACATTGTCAGGGATGCCGGAATGGGTGCCCAGTGGAGTTAATAGAAAAGATGCTCTCATTGCAACCAGAACGTAATTAGATACTAGCAGTATCCTGCAATGCATCTACATGGCAAGTTCCCATCAGCACTAATGTGGCTTTCAAAAAGCTAATCTCTTTTCCTGGCATGGCCACTCTTCCCCTTGGTGCTTTGTTAACTCCCTCATCTTTTGTGTGCTTGGCCTATCCAGTCTTCGAGCTGCTGTATTCTTTGCATGTTTGTACTGGCTGTGGCAAGACCCTGTGCCTGCTTGAAAAAAAACCCAGCAAGCCAGCATTTCTTGGACCCCGAGGGAGCACTGAGATACCCTGCGTAGCATGCGTCCCACATTGCCATGGACTTCACTTGGCTTCTGTCATTCTTGTGTTTCCTCCATGACCTCCAACTTTTTCCTGCTTGGAGATGTGTTTCCAACTTAGGTTGGCTACATACTATGTTCTTTCTGACACATTTTGACAAATTCAGTTTGATTTTACCCTGGAGGTCTTTCTAGGCTAAATTTTATTATTGTGGAAGGTCATGAAAAGGGTAGCGCTACTTAAAGGCCAAATTGTGTCACATTTACTCATGGGGCTACTACTCTTCTTCTTGAAGACATCCATTCATTTATATGGAAGTATACATGGAGTAAATGGTATCTGTTGTAAACAAAGGCATCTTACTCATCTCAGTGGACTACTCAGAGAGTAAAAATCAAGTCCTTGTCCTTAACATTGATTTTCCAGCCCCTGGTGTTACAAGGTGGCTTTCTGGCCCCCTCTAGTGACTGGCCACATAGCCTTTTATGAGTGAGAATCAACCTTTTTGCAATTAGAAACCGCCATTTTCACTCCAACGGTAAATGGCTTGTAATTTAGAAGTGGCATTTAAAATCCTGATGTACTGAATTTGTTCCCCTTTGCTCGCAACCCTCTCAGGAGCATCATGTTTCCAACTTTGTGGGACTTCTTATGGACTTGGAAATTGTTCACAGTGGTTAAGGGTGAAGCAATTCATACTGATGGTAATGAGGTGGCATGGCCCCAGTTACACTCCCATTAGCCCAGTGGTTCGTGTTCATTACGGGATGCCTGATGGTTTTGATGTTACAGCTACATTACTGAAGACACGGCCATGAGTTGAAGTGGGTATCGCAAAGGACCAAAGTGTGAATCAAGATGTATAACCCTCTGTTGAATTACAGTGAAACCCAGAGAGTTTGAGTTGATGCTGAAAAAACATTTTCAGAAGGCTTTGTTTTCCGTATTCTTTTCATACCACTTGAACTGCACAAGGGAACCTCATTGCAAACATGAATTTGAAATTTTATCCTTCTTGTGGCTCTGTATTCTTGAGAAGCAGATGTTCATCACAAGCCCGTTTCCTTGGGGGAGTGTGCAAGGAACTTTTAGAACACGTTTTCTGCTTTTTGGCCAATGAGGAGCCAGACAATTATTTATTCCAAGATGCTGGAGCCAGGTTGACAGCCTGGGGGTAGACCTAAAAGCCCCATAACACTTTAGGCTTTAGATGTTCTAAGATCCTTTAGAAACAACTGCCTTGATCTTTTAGTGCCCTGGTAAATCATTTATTCTGATCACCTACTTAGAAATTCCCCCTCACCCATCCTTTGGGATGAAATGAGCTCGGTGCGTACATTGCTCACTGATTACAACCCAGAACATGAACTGCACCAGTGCAGAACTTCAACCTGGTTCCCAGGGGAGCCTGGTAAACCTCCTTGGGCAGGAGCAGCCTCAGTCAAATCAGAGCTGAAATGCTTTCCAGCAAACAGGGTGTCTGGAGCTGGAGGTCTTGGGTGGGATTTTCTCCCCTCATGTCATTGCACGTTGCAGACTGCCATCAGGATGTGTGCCCTTGAACACACTGCAACCCCCTGCTCCTCCCACAGTGCTCCTCTCTGCACTTTGGCAATCTGTTTCAATTCTCCTTCACCTCCACATGACCAGGGTCCCTCAGGTTACCCAGTGATTCATCTCTGTGGAATTTGGGAGTGCTGCTTCTCTGCTCCTACCCAGGTTGGCAAGAGGGTTATTAAACCATTGGAGATTAACCAGAACCTCCTTTGGTGAATATTTAGACTAAAAGCACTCGGTGCCACATGTGTTATTTTACATGTGTGTTCTGACACCATGCTGTAACCTCACATTTCTCTGTATGCGTGGTTCTGAACACCTTTTCCACCTATTAGAGGATCCCCAATGCCTTGGGAATGTACACGGGGATTGACTTCAAGTGGAAGCATGTTTGGATCGTCCTGTTTCTATTTCTGAAGCCCTTTCAAGGAAGCTCGCTCTCTCTTCTCACCCCATCGCTTCCGATGGGACCGAGTCATTGCATTCAGTGCGCGCACAATGACACCTCAGAGAGACTTGGACTGCTCTCTTGTCTCACTTCCACTCTCTTCCAGGCTGGATGCACACCCTGGAGGTATGTGGTTTGTCTCAAGATATAAGACTTTCCCCCTCAAAAGCTACATCACTTCAACAAGCCACAAAGGCCTGGCAAGAGGGAGAAGGCTTCTCTGTTAGTGCAGCTTCTCTCGGGGGTCTCTTCAGTGAGCTCTGTGCAGCTGGAAACATACTCTCCCTCTCCTGAGCTTGCATGTGTGCACACACACGTTCCCTCCTGCAGCGTGCCGCTGATGTGTATATAAGTACACAGATACATACACTTACTACACAGGCACAAATACTTCTCTCTTGTGCTCGAGCATACGCCACAGCAGAAGTTCTTGTATCCAAGCCCATGCAATCGCACTCATGCAAACTCCAACCTGCTCTTTCATACGTGCAGGTGGTGTTGGACACATTAATGCCCCCATATGTGTAGCCCCTCCCTCTCGCTCACAAGCATGCATGGGTACAGGCATATTTATGCCCTGAAAAGATGTTGGAGAATGTGGAGGGAGAGGTGAATAAAACAGGTCTGAGAAGAACTCTTGAGGGTCAGTCCAGTCTCCAAGCAGGCTCAGCACTGAATTCAGAAAAGATTTCTCAGGCTTTGTCCCATCAGATGTTTAAAACTTCCTGGGTTGGGGATGTGATAGCCGTATCCAGGCAGAACCTTCACGCCTTCAATTTTAACCTTCCTTTTGTCCTTTAATTTATGTCTTTTGCTCCCCTGCCATGCACCTGAAAAGAGCCCCTGAGTCTGTCTCCCAACGTCCCCAACATTCTCAAGAAGGCTGTTATTTGGCGCCCCCTAAACCTTCTCCAGAGTGGACAAACTCATTCTCCCTCAGCTTCTCCTTCTGTTCTTCAGGCCACTGACCATCTTGGTGGCTTGTGGTTGGATTTGTTTGAGTTTATCAGCATCCTCCTTGTACCTGTGGGCCCACAACTGGATAGAAACGCAATGAGGTCAATGACTTACCAAGGAACAGTCATTTCCCTTGGCTGTGATCCTGGTGGTACAGCAGTACAGCACAGGGTGCTGTTACCTTTCACTGCTGCCAGGGTGGGTGTCAGCTGGGTGTCCATATCTTCTTGGCTGGACTGGTAGCAAAATAGTAAATAAGAAAACCAGACGCTGCACTTTGTTTCTTACCCGTTTGGACTAGAATTTAGTGGATCCAAGATCTCTTAGCGGTTCCATGATCCACTTCAGGAGACTGCAGCATTGATCCAGCCATGCGAGAACAGGGTGGATAAGAGGGCCTATCAGATCTCTTCCATCACTGTTATAAATCTGTGATCATGACCTTCTTTGCTCTTCTTTCTGGCCTTGGAGACCCAATTTTACCTTCCCTGTATTTGGAGGGATTCACCCATTTGAAATGTCATCCTTTCCGGTGGCCAGTATCCATACTGGTCACAACCATAACTGCCCTTTCCAAGTCCCATCTTTCAGAAGGAATATGAGATAGACATCCGCAATCTCTGATGCTGATGATCTGCCCAAGGAAAACGATGCTCTCAATGCTTTTATTAGTGCCTGTCTCCTGCCATAACATGGTCCCCAGCGGAGGTTATAGCTGTGCACTTAGAGCTTGTTCTGTGTGATTCATCCACATCATCTACAAATCACAGGTTTAAAACCTCGCAGTACTTAACGTGTGGAAGAACTTCAGGCTCTGTAGAGACTCCAGTCTGCCTATTATCTTGTGAGACCTGCACTGAAAGGAAAAGGGGGGGTTGTTTCAGCTTATTTTCAGACCCCTGTTTACACAGGTCTCAGCTTCAAGCAGAGACATCCTGCAGAGTCACTCAGGTTAATTGGAAAATGGAAGAAATGATTGAAAAGTTTAATTTTGAGAAAAAAAATCTAAGGAAACTGACTTTTTCAGCATTTTCATATTTTTTGCAGTCAAAAGCATTTGCCAAATTCTGCAAATGCTGTGGGATAACCCAAGTCTGGGCAAGACAATCTTCTGGTGACTAAAACATTAGGCTAAAAAAATGTGCCTGGCATCAGGTTCTGTGCTGTTGCTGACAATGATTTGCATAACACTAACTGGTAAAACCAGGTGGTCTGTGAGGTAGGCGCTGAGAGATGTGACACTGTGGCTCATTTCCAAACCAGGAGAAAACATGGAGCAGAATGTAATTGTTGGTGCAGTGTTTCTTAGAGGGATTCTTTCTCATTTAGCTCTTAGTTTTTCCATGATAGTGGCTGAAGACCTGGCCACTCTGTCAGCTATCTGCAACTTTTGCCCTTGCCCATAAGTCAGCCTGGTTGGGAGAAGACTCCCCCAGGAGCTCTCCACTGCTGCTGAAGGAGCTAAAGGTTTAAGACTCCCATGTGTCCCAAAAAAGCTTTCGCTTTTGGTGGTGGTTCCCGTGTAAAAGGTGAGCACAGCAACCTGAAATGGCTTTGGGTTTTGGCCTCATGGTGTACATGTGATGCTGATGGTTAACCAGAGGTTTGTGGAAGGGTGACCTGTGAAACCATTCAGACATGAAACTGGGGATGTATATTCATATACATCTGTTTTTTCTCTACCTGTAGCTCAGTGTCAGAGGGGCTGGGCTCTGGTGCTAACTGCAGATTGGCTAAAGAGCAAAATTTCATTAACGGCTTAAGATTGACAGTATCTTAACTAAGAACAGCAGTTGACCTCTGTTATATATTTCCACGTATGCTTACTTTTGAGACTTAAGTAGCAGCTATTTGTGAGCTATCTTATACACAGAGGCCAAAGTTCGTCCTTGTGTTATGTTCACATGTGGAGGTGTGTGTGTGAGGCATCGTGGACATTTGAAAGGGGATTTCTGCTTTCAGCCTTCCGGTCAGCCTGTCCTGTGGAGATGTTCATGCGTGCGGGTCTCAGACTGTGTTCACCAGTCAGGGTATGCCTCTATTGTTGCACGGTCCACCCATGCTTTCACAAGTGTGTGTTTTGGGACAGAATGAGCACTGCCCAAATGTCACATGCTTTACATGCAGGGCCCAAATCCTGATTTTCCTGGTGAAGCCAAAAGCATGAAGAACGCAGTTCCTACCAGGCATACTGCCTCTGACTGACAGCGCAGGCACAGGGGGGTGAGGGTGTCTGGCCCAGCGCCCTGTTGCTCTGAAAAGAGCAGCTGATGCCCTTGACGAGCAAGTGACACCAAGAGCAGCGTGTGTGATCATGGCCAGAGGCCTGGTCACTCATCCCCGCCAAGCCTCCATGGTTTTGTTTCTGGCTGTTATCAGTCAGACTGCTTTAGAGACACGCTTCCGTATGAGATTGGTATTGCTGCTCTGTGGGAACCTAACAGTCAAAGCACCTTGTCTGCCTCAGGCAAGGTGTAGAGCAAACCGCCATGTCTGTAGGCTCACGTGTTGCTGCGTTCACGCGCATGGATCTCAGTGTAGGGGGAGGGGGGGATTGTGGTTATCCTGTGGTGCCATGGGTGTGTGGCTGACAGGGCCAGGCCTCAGTGCGTGGTTGTGTTGGTGCATCTGTCAGCGAATACAGGTGGGCCTGTTGCCGGGCTGTCTGTGGGGAGGGACCGTGCCTGCAGCAGGAGGCGTGTGTTATCCTCACATCCTTGCTAGCAGCAAACAGTGGTATGTCCCTACCTGGACTGCAACATGGCATACACCTTAATACAGGAGACAGCAGCCGCTGCTCCTTGTGACCGTCAGCTTGGAAATCCTGCCAGCCCCAGCCAGGCATGCAAGGATCCAAACCAGCTTTTGGACCGGGACTCAGAGAGTGATAGAGCAGCAGTACTGTGTCTACCGTTGCCGTGAGCCAGGAAATCCAAACCCCAAGTATTTCCCTGGCCACAGCAAAAGAGAGTGTCAGCGAATGGCTTATGCGTACAAACAGGCATGCGCATCCGCACGCATCCACGCGCGGGGAGAACCTTCAGAAAGGAGAATTGTTCCAGCACCACTGCGGTTAAGATGCTGAGACAATCTCGAGTTTTCAGGCCATAGCTGTCAGGATGCTTTGGTATATTCATCACCCCCCGCTCCGTGGTGATAAAAATTTACACAGCCAACGAAACGAAGATTAATTTCATGTGAAAAGCTGACAGAATGGCCCATGTCATTGCTTTATTTGTGCCAGCACTCAGTAACTCGGTGCAAGTTCCATCGAGGTGGCAGACACCCCGTCCCCTTGAGCCATCTCTTCTTCTCTCTAATGATGCCACCGTTTTGACAAAACCAAGCAACACAGCCGGTACGTGCGAATTTGGAATTAATTTTCCTCAGAAAGGTCAAGTATGTTAATGAGCTTTTGGCTGCCTGGGTTTTAGTTCTTGTTTTTCCCCTATTAATGGGGGAAGGTATGGGGGTGGCAGGGAGAAAGGGGAGAAATAATTACAGAAATAAAAATAAAGGGAGGAAGGAGGAAAGTGTGAGCATTTGGAAGAGGCAGGACTCACTGTAGTTTCTCTGGGTTCTTCTTTCCCAGGACTGAGGCAGACTAATTGTATCAGTGCAAGTCTGTGCAGTTTGCTTGAAGCTGTTGAGCGAGGCCAGGGATGTCATGGATAGCAGAGTTGGTGTAACCTGGCACAGAGGAGGTGAATGGCACCTCCTTTGCACTCAGGAATTGACGGCAGCCCTGCGTGTTGGCAGCTGCCTTCATTTTCCATCACGGCACCGCTGAGCTCTGCTCAACGCAGGTCGGTGTGTGCTGGCGGAGCAGAGAGCAAACCAAGGGGAAGGAGAGAAAAGGGTTCTTGTCCCCATTAGTGAGAGGAAGCTGGGAAGAAAGCTCAGCTTTCCCTGGGAGGAATGCCAGGGCCCTCTAATTCATCCAGCTTAGAAATACAGCACATAGGCAGCTTAAAGAGAAGTTGTCCCCATCTCATGCAACTGGCACGAGCTGTTTGAAGTGAAGGTGATGTCAAGCACTTCTCATGCCTGTGTTCCCAAAATTCCTGCCTTTAGTCCTACAGGTGGGAATTTGCCATGTTGTGGCATCCATCTTCATGCCAGGAGTTGCCTTGATTTCTCAAGGGGTTGGGTGATGGTCAATGTGAATAAAAGTGGCAGAAAGAGAAGATGGTGTGTCAGGGAGTGAGGAAGGGAACCTACACTCCGGGCTGTGGCGCTCCCAACTCGTGCTGCTCTGGGTAGGACATTTAGGGTAGGATTCATCTCACCTAATTTTAGTCATCTTAAGCAAAGTGTCCAGACTAAGCTAATTGTCTAGGTTTCTTTTCTTGTTAGCAGAGAAAGGCAAAGAGGGACATGTATCCCACCTAATTTAAGATGAGGGAAATTCCATTCTGGCAAGGAATTTCTTTCTCCATTGAATATAAAGTGAACTTAAACAATTAGCTTGGAGTCAATCCCTACCTTGTAGAGGCTTAAAATTATGGGGCGTGATTTCCCCCTCGTTCTCTTCTCCCTGCTCCCATTCTGACTTTTATTTCCATCTGTAGTCTAATCCAAGAGGCAGAGGAAATCCAGCAGGTCTCATAGAAGCTACACTGGCAGTATAAAATCAATGTCTTTCGCTCTGCCTTGCCCAGGTTGGTTCCACGCTTCTCCATCGTTGTAGCAACACAACCTTTGGCTGTGATTTGGTCCTTTCTCCCCAGCTTTGCTGGAGTAAGCCCAACATAGGGATTCTTGGGCATCGTCCAAAAAGCCTTTGTTGACTTTGTATCCTGGCTACAGTGCAAGGAGAAATTATGTGGTGTGTTGCAGTGCCGATGTCACATGTGGCATATTTAAGGATGTCCTTAATGAGAAATTTTTTAATTTTTTTTTTTTTTCACACCTTACACAGCTGGTTCTGGTGTGTGGGTCCTTCTGCATGTATGATCCTTGCGTGCTCGCCACATGAGTCATTCTGCAGCGGGGCTGCCTCAGACTCCTGTCTGGGGCATGGATTTCAAAAGCACTCAAGTGACCAAACTTAATGATTTTCAGCTGACTCTTGGTATTGTCCTAAACATGGAATTCCTACCCATAAACCGCTGTGCTGCCCATGCTCTCCCCCCTCTTTCCCAGGCTCAGGATCGTGTGTGGAGGCATCTTCTCTGCTGACCCTGCTACAAGGTAGAGAGCTCTGGTAGACATGGGGTGGGTGGGTGGGGACAGTGAGGCACACCAGAGAAGCATGTGGGCCGTCACTCTTGCGCGTGCTTGTGCACATTGTCACAGAACATTCATGGGCAGCATCAGCGCTTGTATGAGTTCTTTCCACTGTAGAAGTTGTGTTGTTCAGTGGTTGCTGTGCTCCTCCTTAGAGACGGCTCCGTTTCTGTGGTGGAAGGAAAAGATTTGCTAAGTTCTGCTAAGGCCTTTGTGTAAATTGAGTAATAAATTATAACTTGTGCACAGGACAAAGTGGGTAAAAGAGATGTTTGACATATTTCAGTGACAAATTCTATTTTGAGTGCTATATTCTAGCCACAAAAAAGAGTATATGAAGTATATGCAAAGAGACTGCCTCCTTCACAGGCCTGGGGAAGTAGGGCGTCCCTGCTGTCTGCCCTCTTGCTGCGTGGGGTGTCAGAGGAGGACAAGATTTGCAAGAACTTGAGTTCTTAGGGGAACTTCTCACCCAGTAGCTCCCTGGGGCTTTAGTAAACTGTGGGATCTTCAGTATTTCTCAACTCTTGTGTTAAGGACCAATTCCTCTCTTCCCAGATGTGAGATGTGACTGTGCACCAATTCTGTTGTCTCCCCTCCCACGCTCTGGATTCCATAGGGAGGAATCCTGTGCATGTGAGTCAGGGTGCTGTAGCATGCTCTGGTCATGTCACCAGCCTGAATGATTCAGGACTGAGACAGCACAACACACCTACCCCATGATTTACATGTAGCCCTTGGGACACTCAAAGCCACATCTTCACAACATGCCAAGCTCTTGAGAAAATCCAACCACTTGTTCTGGTGAACAAATAGAAATTTAACCCTTAAGAACAGAAATCAAGTCTAGGAGGTGCACTAGGGAAGTGATTCAGCTATCCTCCTCCCCATACCCCCTCCCTGCCCCCACATTTATAGGGGTCATTATCAAATGATGGGTACATGGTGTGCCTTTCACCCTGTGTTGCAGTGATCATTTGCACTGTTTTCTCTCAGCTTCTGTTTCTTTCTCTCCTTCTGTTTTTTCCCCTGTGTGAGAGTACTGGCGTCTGTGATGGAAGGTCACCAGTGAAGTTAGTCAACTGGCTCCAAGTATTAAGACTTCCTGCTCTGCTACAAGGAGCTGCCAAGTCCCCCCTCCCTGCTTCTTACCACAAAAAACAGTGTCTGTTTGTGTCCCTCACTTTCTCATCCCTCCTCCCTCACAACAAATTCAGATGTCTACCTGGGAGGCAGAGCAGGAGGGTGAGGTACCCGAGCTACCTTCAGATACATCTGCTTGAGTACCCAAAACAGTGTGGGAGCAGGATGGTGGTGATGATGTCACTTATCGACGTGCTTATCAAAGTTGCCAGAAGCTGAGATATCCCCATCTGCAGTGGAAATGCCCCTCCAGAGCCTGTGACAGGTTCCTGCAGGGATCTGACCCCACAGTTGGGCTGACAAAAGGCTTTTATTCCCACTGGAAAATTTCATCAAGTTTTTCTACCAGCAGGCTGAGGGGATCCCTGGGTAATTGGGAGGAAAAACAGCTAAGGAGAGCATGACTGTTGTCAGGAGATGTGACTTGGCTGCACAAGGACCTGTGGCTTCCTTAGAAAAGTGGTAGGGCCGTCACAGCCTGATGAGAGTTAAAAACCTCTGCCCTGGGCATGAACCTGGGAAAAAGATAAGGACTCCCCTGTGCCAAATGAAGTGGGCTGGCAGCCCCAAGGCTGCCGTGGTCTCCAAGGGCAGTGTGGCACCAGATGAGCACTGGCAGAGCAATGGAAGAGAACTGCCTTTGACCTGAGGGTGTGGGGAGGGAGCTTTAGCTACAGGAATGGAGCACAAACCAGAAAGGAGAAAGGCATAGAGCAGGATCCCATGAGGAGGAGAAGAGATAAAGCTGGCAGGGGTGGGGGGAAGATGGGACGGCTGGTAGCTGGTTTTGTAAAAACCAAGGGGGTGTGAGGATACAGCTCCAATGAAAGCATAATTTTCTTTAGGAATAATATAAAAGCCCTACCTATGGCTCGTTCAAGAGGATGAGGAAAAGCTGCTTGCTCCACCCTAACACATGCTGAGGTATGGTGAAAGCTACAGCTCCCTGGGCGGGAGGCTGCCCGCCATGCACACGCAGATTTGGGCTCCTGTAACATGATGAGCGCCCCATCGGGTGCCTCCTGCCACTCCCTTCTTGTGAGCACACAGGGCACCCCAGCTTGCAAGGATCCTGCTCTCCAAATAGAACGGACTTTAGATCCTCCAGCCCTGACTGAGTCCCTTTAGCTCCTTCTCTCTGCTTATAACTCCCTTTCTAAAGATCACTTGGGAGACTCGCTGTGCTTGACACCAGCCGCAAGCTCTGTCTTCTTCCCGGGAGCTTTGAGGCTGCGGTAGACGTATCTTGAGGAGTTCTTTGTGAGGATCACATCTGAATTTTTCCCACTCTCTGCTAGTTTATGCTGAGGCCACAGAGACCTCAATTTAGTTTCCGCATTTGTGTAGGTGTAAAACTATTTGAGTTCTCCATAAACATGGGAATTTATTCATCTAGATTTTGGTTTAATTTTCTTGAAGATGACTTCATTACTAGTGAGGAGAAAGCCAAAGCCTCGCTATTAAAAATTCAGGTCTGGTTTTCGTTTTGTTTTTACTAAATGAAACGAGTCTTAAATTGACTAATTTCTAATTACAGTCTTGGTGTTGGTCCTCCAGAGTGCCACTACCAGCATGGGAGCAGAGCCGTGTTCTGGGGACTCACAGCCAGGCAGCGGCAAGGATAAGATGAAAAAAGCATTGAAGCAGGAGGACAGGGGGTGGCAGTTGCCTTATTTGATGGCATCCCATGGTAGCTGCTCCTTTATTTGTTAGGGCCATCGCTTTCCAGGGGCACATTGCTGTGGTTAAGGGGTAAAGTGAAACGAAGGCAAAGGATGGAGGTTACATCCATGAGCTACAAGGATGTCCCCATTTTTATGCTGGGTAGAAAATCAAATGAAGTGGATTTGCTCCTGCCCTGCGGCTAAGAACACAGAAGGAAAAGAGCAGGGGATTTATCTACAGTCTAATATTCCTTTGGCTGCAGCAGAGGCTGCAGCACTTCCCGACTATCGGCTGGCGCTTTCACTCACACACATCTGTGATTGATGGGCAGAGAGTATAAACACCTCATTAGTGCTATAATTCACTGGTTAGGGCTCAGGCTGTGCTGTGGGAGGGAAGGGGAAAAAAAAAGAAGAGTTGAGAAAGTTTAATAAAGAAAAAAAAATTGGAAGAAGGAGACGAACGGATGTAAAGGCCACACAAATCATTCCAGGGAGTTATCTGACCTGCTTTGAAAACTTTAATTGCTGATAATGGACAACCTGTTGGGTGGTATTTTATTAACACTAATAGATTTTTACGGGATATTTCTCACATTGCTCTCCCAGAGCCTGAGGAATACATTAAATATTAAAAGTTAATGCTCTTGGTTGCTGTTTCAAGGATGCCCCACTGATAACGAGCTTTCCCGCAAGTTAGAAACCAGGAGAAAACATGAGCTGCTATTGCCACTTATGGCCTCTGCAATAATAATGAGGAAAATACTTGAATCTTGTGTGCACCTTAGAGCTGGGGTTCTTGAAGTCTGACCTAAATGCCATGTAATGGCAGCATGCAGCCCAGAGATGGCAGGTACAGCTGACACTCAGTCATAGATGCACAAGAACTGGGTTCCCAATTCCCATGCGAAAAGCAAACGCTCCCAACCCCTGTGTGCTACTTTACATCTCAGTTACTCAAAGCAGAAGCCCAAACTGACAACCCATACCTGTTTCTCAAGAAAGTTGCTGTCTGAAATGGATGTGCTGTGATATTTTTCTTGAATATGCTGCCTGGTGTTTTTATAAAAGTGTTGTGTCCACATTAATTGCTTACCAAAATTACAGAAACAGAAAGGGAAGCACCCCAGGAAACATCTGCAGAAGCATCCAGGAGTGTGGGCAGCAAGGGGCTTTCTGGAGGAGGGTCTTGGCATCCCGAAGTCCTACACACAGCAGAGAACCCTCCAAGTGTGGAAAAAAAGTGGTCAGTGCTGTATTACAGACAGATGGATCCAGACAGACAGAGAAGGGAAAAAATAATGCCAACATAGGGAAGTTTGCTGGAGGGAGAGTAGATTTGAAACAGCATGAGCAGTAAGCAGCTTGTGTGGTGAGTCAGAGTGAGGTCTTGCATTAGAACGAGAAAGTCACAATGCCCATTTCTGCTCACAGGTGAGCCCTGGACTTCCTCTTCAGTGCCTGAGGATGCACCAGCCCTGTCAGCAGTCATGGCCTGGACCTAGAAAGCAAACTTAGATTTGTTTATGCCCTGCCTCAGTTAGTTGCCTGTCTCGTTTCGTGTTGTGCCATCTTCTCTGCCGGCAGCAACAGTCGTGTTTTTGGATCCCATTCTGACCGCTTTTTATGCAGCCACCTTCTAGTGCCAAACCAAGCTGGACTGGGTGGACACATCCATGCTCTCTGGAACAGCGCTGGTACAATCTTGGTGAGTAACACTGCTTTCCAAGCCTGCTTGGCTGGAGAGCAGCTTCCCAGGCTTTTTTTTGCAGGCAGCCAGCTAGATCTTACCAAGAGCTTGCATTCCAGCTGCCTGGTCTGTCTGTAGGCAGTCTACAAGAAGATTCATTTCTGTATTTACTCCCTCTGTTTGTAGTCATGCCTTGAACATTTTGGGCTGGATTATCTTTGCTTCATAACTCTTCTCACCATTCTGTACTTCTGTAGAAGTAGTAAAAGCTGTATTAAGTACGTACTCAGCCTTCTCAGCCTTTCCTACCCTCTTTTCTCAAACAGGACATTTTCTCCTCTATATTCCATGCCCTATTTCTGTTGAAGTTTTTCAGGTTATGCCGCTTTGCAATGCAGGGACTCCAGTTTGTTTCCTAAGTCTGGCTTTAATAGCCGCGGTCTCCTCTTGGCAACTTGAGCATGAGCTGCTGGAGTTCTCGGGGAAGTATGGCTTGATCACCAAGAGCAGTTGTCTTCTCCTGCATACAGGCCTGTGTACAGGCCTGACTTGGCTCAGATATGTGCATTGCAGGTTTCAGACTTGGCTAGAGAACATTTCATTCATGTTGTCTAGACCAGAGAGCGGACACAATCTAGTCTACGTCACTTGGGTTGGGTACCATGGTTATTTATTTTTTCTGTTAGAATGATCTCCAAGGAACCCTGCAGCTCGAATACAATAGATAGATGGTTAAGAAGTAGAAGCTTTTTCTCTTACAGCAAATGATGTCATAGCAGCTGCAAGGCAGATTAAATAAGACTGGGAGCTTCAGGTCTGGTAGGCCTTACCTTTCAAGTTGACAGGGTGCTGAAGCCATGATGCAAGGCCTGTGTCGTGCTTTGCTTGTACATGGGGGCCTTAGGTCACTTGAACTGCCCCAGCTCTGGTGGTTTAATAATCTTTCCTAATGTGTATCTTCCCTTTCTGAGAGAAGGATTTGAGTCTGGGTCCTAGCTGAACTTGGGAGGAGGTTACATCAAGGGTAGTGGGGAAAAAGGGGCTGGAGACTTGGTGCAGTGTTTCTTTCCACAGGGCTGGATCCTTTGGCTCCAATGCTCCAGGATGTGCTTTGTTGCTAGACTGCTGTTTAGCAATAAAATGGTCTGAGTTACTTAACGGGAATTGACTGCTTGGTCACTTCTCCTCCCCCAGCCAGCCCATCCGTTCTCCCCGTCTTCCCTCCCATCCAATAACGACAGCTTTTCCTGATTGACCCCACAGGCTTACAAAAACCTTTTTACTTAAACGTGTATTGACCCCAGTCTTGCTGCCCAGTGAATTATGTCACAGCTGGCAATCTGAAAATCATAAATTAGGCCTCAGACCTGGGGAGCTGTCTCCTAATGATACGGATCTGAGCCTTTATCGATGAAGATTGTACCAGGTGCCTTCATGTCTCTGACAACTGGGCGCAATACCCTTTTTATGTTGGGTTTTTTTTCCTATCATCATCCCATAGGCCCTGTGATTTTTTTTTTTTCTTTCCTTTGATTTTTTTTTTTCCCTGACTGTCTTTGCACTCTGTATAAAATTTCATTACTGGCCTTAACCCACCCTTCAAAGGAAAAGAACAAGAAGATGTCAAACTTGACATCTTGGGTAGTCTTAATTCTTAGGTAGTGTTAATTTTACTCATCTTTCCTTCCTCCCTTCCTATTTGATTTTGTGTGGATTTTTTATTGTTGTTTTCCCTGATGTGATTGTTGTGATCTGGACAAATGAGAAATTTAATGATACTGGAAACATTACTCCCTTACTTTGTACTGCCAAGTAATTCCAACAGATTCCCTTTACATTCATCATCTTTCTCCACATTACTTGCAACGTATTTGCTTGTTGTCACTTTGGTGGATGAGGGATGGGGACTGAAACGTGAAGCATCACCATAAACTAAATCAACCCTTCTGTCTCTGTACAAGTATTGATCAAGTGGGAAGGTGGGAGCTCACTCCAAAGGAATATCTGTGTTGTGCTTGGCCTCAATCGTTAAAATTACATGAGTTTTCATGATTCGCTCTTCTTGTCTTCTAACAGACAAGAGCAAGGCTTGAGTATCTGCACGTTGCACGGGTGGTAGGTCCAGAAAAAGAGGGATATTTGCTTGCTTTCCCACATCTCAAAATAGATTTATATAAACAATTTTTGTCTTTATCTGTGGTGGAACACACTGAAAACAAAGCTGGGGAAGAAAAGCTTATATTTTAGTTCTTTCTGAGTTAGTGGAAATACTGCCTTGGTGACAGACCCGTTTCTTGTTTGAGAACTTGTAAGCCTGGTCTGTGACACATTCCTCAGTGTGCCATCTGTATTCTTCAGCTGAGGAATGTCTTGAGTTCGGGATATGTTACCTCTTTCACTGTGTCTTGGCTTACTTAAGAAAACACAGAAAGATAACATTTGTTGATGGCTCCAGACAGTATGGCTGATGCTGTGGCCAGACCTGTCAAGGACGCAGTCAGTTCAGAGCCGATGAGATCTCTCGGCTCCTGGTGTTCCCAGTGAGGTGGTGAGGGCCCTCGGTACCACAGGGGTGTTGGGAGCTATGCGTGGAGATCAGGCCCTCGGATAACGCGGCGATGAAAAGCACCTTCAGAAGTACTTGACAGATAGACAGATAAAAGAAGATGCAGTAACAGTGTGTAGAAATAAATCCTTTTCATTCGGCTTTTGATCTTCTGACTTTCTCCAATACAAGAATTTTCTTAATAGAAGTTTCTTAAGTCACCAGTGAGCTGATGTCCTGCATTTTAGCAGCATTACAAGATGTTACTGGAAGAAATGGGTGCATGTGATTCTTTTAAAGACACCAGGTTAGGTGCTACCTTTATTTAGCTTAACGTACTGCCCCACAATGTTTGCAATATAATGTTTGTGCTACTGGCCTGTGCAGCACTGCCCAGAGAGCAGAACTGACTGGAAATTCCCTCATCTGCTTTTGTTACTGGAGAGGATGTAAATGCAAACAACTTTAAAGTTGGACAGGTGAGAGAAAAATTAGCAGATTGTGCATTTTATTCCTTTCACCTAATGTGAAATGCAGGCACATTTGTGATTTTAATACAAGATTTTGAAGTAAATTGCGTCCCTTCAAAGAAAATACGAGCTTATAAATTCTGTGAGATTAGAGGTACCGAGGCCCGATGTGGCAATGCCTCCAGGTTTATGGCATTCCTGAAGGCATACAGTATAAGATGCTCTGTGACCTGGCTTTTATGAAGATCAAAAGGCTTAAATCTGTTGTGAATACGATTTTCACATCATCCATGGGGAGACACCAAGTTGTCAGATGGGAGGGGGCTCTTTGAAGTGTGGAGATAAGGACCTTTCTGGCCTTGGGTCATGTCTGAAAGCCATCTCAGCCGGCAGAGGCCTTGTCGTCCAGTTGGATTTGCCGTGCCAAGGTAAGGCATTGCAGCAGACCAGCTAAGCTAATCCACTGAAACATGCAGTATCTCAGCCAAACCTGAATGTTTTAAGAGGTTTCAAAGGACTGGGAAAATTTAAAAATCAGTGTATCAGAGAGAGGTGGGAATTGTACGTGATAATATCTCCTCGTACTCCAGGACCAACCAGCCAGCCTAGGCCCCTATTCTGGACAGTTGGAATAACAAGTATACTCCTACATGGATTGTCTTGACCTTGTATCTGAGCGTAGAGGAGCAGGTGGGAATGCTCATAAAGAGCTTCTGGGTGAGAAAAGGGTGAAGAGGGACAGAAAATAGCTTCACACCTCTACTTTCTGGCCAAGAAGCTGTGCCAGCACAGGGACAGGAGGAAGGAAGTAATTCACCACTGCCAGAAGCCAGGAATAGCTTACCACTGGTAGGAAATAGCCATGGAAGAAGTGTTTTAGGGAGAAGGTCCTGCTAAAGACAGGGTAGCCGCACAGCACAGCTTGGCACACTGGGCCAGATCTCACTGTCTAGCACAAACACTTGCACGTCTGTTTGTTCCACTTCCAGATTTCTCAGGCTGGGTGGCATTGGTGGGTGGTTTATCACAATGTCTTGAGAAAGTATTTCTGTGCAGTAGTTTTCATGTAAGCAAACACTGAAAATCTTCCTAAAAAAAGGATTCTGCTGAGCTGGCAAGATTAATTTCTGTTCGCATTTATAGGAGTTTAAATGTCATTTAGACAAGATAAATATCCATTATGTTTTGTTATCTTTGTGCTGATGAAATAAGGATGCATTTACTTCCAGTTTAATGACTTTTTAAGAGAAAACAGCTAAACAAGACAGAATAAGAATAAAGTTTAGTGGCAGATGCTGTTCGATACATGTGTTTCCTCTGTAATAAGCTCAATGACCAAGCATTCCCTCACAGCAGCCTCATGTTTTTAAATCTTGTCCTAATTATCACAGCTCACAGAGATACTTTCGAGGAAATTTTGTACATTGATTTGGTCAGAAACACTTTGATAGTCTGATTCCCAGTGGAAAGTGTCATTTTGGCAAAACTGGAAGGGTTGAGGAAGTCACAGTGATTTGGCTCAGCGGGGTGACACAGAGAAGAGCCAGACCAAGCTGAAGCCATAGGTTTTATTTAGGTGTTCTCTTTCTTTCCAAACGACTTTTTGCTATTTTTTCTTTCTTTCTAGTAGTTGCTAGTTACACCTGAGACATTTCCAACATATTCCAGTGGGTCCAGAAGGAAATTGTGGAGGGAATTTTGACATTTGGGGGGTTCTTTTCCGAAGAAAAATGTAAGCAATTAATGAAAGGGTGAAGTTATGTACCCAATAGAACTTCCATCAGTGCTGTTACGCAGGCTGAGCCATGCATGGTTTGCAGAAGCAGCACTGCAGAAGAAACACCCCATTTATCTTAGCAAGGTTTTCTTTTCCTTCACTCCTGACTATTCAGGTTTCTTTTGTCATCCTCCTTAAAGCAACAATTTCTCAAATACCAGAGCAGAGAGAACTACGTTGACAACTTTCCACTCCCCTGCATAATGAATAGAATCCTGTGTTAACGGGCCCAGAGGTCTGATTCAGCAAGGAAATTACTGTGTCCCTGTATCCTTCTAATTGTAGGGTTTAAAACCAAAGCATGGAGATGCACGTAAATTATTACAGTGTCATTTAATCTGGAGTCAGTCCAGTGTGAACCCTGAACGCCTGGAGCTGGTCCAGCTGAGTGGCAGGAACAGTCCCAGTAAACACCACATGATTTCTGGTATTTGCAGGGCATCTGTTTTGCCTGCCCTTGCAGTACCTTTGTCTGGTCTGGAGAAGATCCTGGGTGACTGGTGATTTTATTACGACCTGGCACATTTGAGGGTAAGCCATTCGGCTTGTCAGCATGCTCCCAGAAGAAAAGCTCCAGTGAAAAAACCTTGCTCTGGGCTTTGAAATCTGAACTGCAGCCAATTCCAGCTGAGGGATGTGACGATCGCCTTTTGCTGTGAAGTTGCCATCTGAACAATGACACTGTTGTGTGGTTTGAAAAGGCAAAAAGCAATGAACAGGATAAGTGTCTGTCACATATGTGGCTGGGCAGATACCAGTTAGAAAGCAGCCCAGGCCCTCGGCATTTCCTTAAACGGTGCACCTCAAAATCTCTATTTAGAGTTGATTTGAGGGGAGCCACACATGTCCCAAGTTTTCTTTTCTTCCAAGCTGCCTTTTGCCTGACTGGTCATGCTTCTGCTCCTTTGAAAGCCGTGCCGTATTAAGTAGCCCTAGGAACTCAAGAAGTCACAGGAGGAGAACAGGGAAGGAGATTTCTGGGATATGCTTTTCCTTCATGAAATAACAGCCTAGGAGGAGATCACAGCTCCTAACAAACGGTGAGGTTATGCTGCTAATCACCGCAAACCTCTCCTTCTCAGGGCTGTGCTTCACAACCTAAAATCCAGCTGCATCATGCAGAAGCTGCGCAGCTCAGAGCCAAATAGGCCATGGGACAGGGTGAGTATTACTCTGTATTCATCCAAATTACAGCATCACATCTCTTTTTCTCAATTTGTTGGGACAAACAGCTCCTCTCTTATTATTTGCCACTCCTGTAAGACCCTGGATGAAGCCGTTGCACTAGGCCTTAGCTAGTTCACTCTGCCAAATGCTCGAATAAACAGGACAGTGATCACTGAGAGGAGGAGAGGCAGAGAGAGAGACTTATAGCTGCTGTCTCCCTTTTGCAGATGGGGAGCTGAGGCCTGGAAACTGAACAACGTGCCCTGGGTCTAAAAATGAGGTGGTGGCAGAACCAGGACAGCAACTCCACTCTTTTCCGTTCAAGACAGAAACTCTCTTTTTTGGCCATTATTTTCTGAAGTGCCAAGCCTGAAGGCTGGCTGAGAAATGGTTGGTTCAAAGATCAGTAGCACTTATGAAAGCAGTCCCGCTGTCCTCAGTTTTGTTCCTGCATAGTCATGCAGCAGGGTGATGCCTTCTGTTTTCCCACCCAGGAGCCTCAGTACACCTCAGGCATCTCAGATTTATTTTTGGTGAGGTTTTTGCTTGGATTTTTGCTGCAGGTCCAACCACAGATACTGCTCCAACAAGCTGAACTTCTGGGAGAGTGTCTGAAGCATTGAAATCCCATGAGGATAAAACTACAGACTGGACGAAGAGGGTGTACCCAGGGATGCTAAAGACAGATAATGCTCCACCAGAATTAGACAGTTACCAAACTTGCTGTTACAGATTTAGAGTAACTGATTTTTTAGGCACCCCACCTGAGATGCAGTAGGGCTGATATTCAGGATTCCCATGGGAGCTGGGCACCAGAGAGGTGGGGGGGCAGGGTGGGTCTGAGTGTTGTGAAATTTGTGGACTTTGTATTGTCACCTTAGCCGGTGAAAAGCCTATCAAACTTCAGGAATTTAACATGTGCTTTGTTGTAGCATAAAATATGCTCATACCCAAGCCAGGGATATAAAACCCAACAGTCCTTTGAACTCATCCAAGAAATTCAGATAAAGAACTGTTTCACCCTAGGCATGAAGACACCAGCTTCTCTTCTTCACTCGGCTGTGTGTATATTGCATGGATGTGGCAAGCTGCTTCACTAATTCTGTCTGTTAGGGGCTACACATGGTTTCATCTGTCCAGCACTGTGGCGGTGTAAGAAGCAATACAAATGCTATGTGCTATTTACAAGTAAGGAGTGCTGTGAAAAAGCTTGTGTTGCAAGATGCAGCATCCCTGTCAAGGCTACACCTCGTTCCAAGAGGCTGTCCGTACCCATTTCCCATGGGTTAGGAGCATGCTATTGCAATTCTTCATGAGATCTTTCTTACACAAGCTACAAACCTTGTAACATCCTTCATTCCCTTTGTCCAGACTAAGAGCAGATGTTGGGAGAGGATCCAGGCCTGTGGAAGAGGCCATGTGTATAAATCCCCCTTCTTTCCACAGCTGTAATATACGGTGTATGCACCTTATTATCAGAGAGAGACACAGAGTACAGGGTAACCAGAATTATGCAGGGTCTTGGGAGATTTCTCACTGTTCAGAAAAGCTGGAAGAATTTTATGTAGAAAGCCAAACTTGGGAAGAAAAGGACAGGGGTGAGGAAGGAGGAACCTCTTTAAGTATGAAAATGTCTGAAGGGAGTAAGGAAGTGAGAAGTTTCGGGACTATGTGAGCTAGTGTCATGTGCAAGGATAAGAGAGCCTTGATTCAGGCAAGAGACGAGCCAGCAGGCAAGGAATTTACTCCAGGCAGAAAGCCCTTCACCAATCCTGCGTGCTACTACAGCTAACAGTCATGTCAATAGGACTTAAAAGGTGCTTCAGAGGAATTGGGAAGCAAAGACAAATAAGGTGGGTGTCTGAGGGAGGAATGGAAAGTCCAGTGGTTACTGAGTGAGGCTTGAGTGTGATGAAAATCCTGGCTGTGTTCCAGTACTAGATTTCCTATCACATTAATTATATTGCAACAGGCTCCAGGGCTTTCTACGATAGAGAGTTTGTATATCAAAAATGCTACAGTGGTGGGGGTAAGAAAATAATCTCTATGTGTCCTCTCCAGGCCTTCCACTAAGATGCCTTCAAATATGAAGCCCAAGACTCCTTGGTGCTGTTCCTTTTGTGCATGAGGACAGAAAGCGAATAATTTAAGGGGAACAAGGAATAATCAGCTCTTGGAAATGTCATGTTTCTCTCAAAATTTAACTCCATCCCTTTCCTTTAGTTAAAATATGTTATGCTCTGGGGTGGTGGTTTTGTGACACTAAAGGGTGTTACTTGAAAAGTGTTTTGCACTTTAAAAATATGGTTACCTAAGTGATCCTGGGAGTATTGTGATGCTGTCACCGTTCGTTGTGGGACGAACTCTTGACAGGTATCTCCTGAAGTTTCCTCTGTTCAAAACAGTAGGAATGGCAGCCACCACTATTGATGGTGGAGGTGGAAGTTGAGGAGGACAGAAAGCCACTGTTTGTTTTGACCACACCACTATCATCCTCCTTTCTGCTAGAGGTGAAGACTAAAGCTTTGTGCTGGCCAAGGGACTCCTTAAATCAGGAAATAGTCTGAGGAGGCTGAACTGTTTTTCTAGCCAAAAGTCAATAGAAGAGGTGAGAGCTGGGTCCATCCTGGGGTACGCCACCTGCCCCTGCCAGCCTTGGGACACACTGGCTGTAAAGATCTGGAGCATCCTCTACTTCTGCCTCCTCTAGTGTGGCTAAAGCAGAATTGAGCCTCTTTGTCCCTCTCCCCCCTGCCAAAAAAGGTGCATTCTGGGATTCTCTTTTCTGCCTCTCCCTCCTCTCTCCAGAGCTGTGTGTTTGAAATGATATCTATTTCTCTTTGTGACAGCACACCGTGACTACTGCCTTGACATTCTCCCAAGCTGACATCCCGACCGGTGTGACACTGATGCCTTTGGGCAGAAATCAGAGCCGGTTTGCTACATGGCTCTGTGTAGCCACGATGCCTGTAGCGCCTCGGAGAGCCCACAGAGCCCTGTTGGGGAAATGGAGCGAGCGCATGGGCCCCGAATGAACTCGGAGAAGAGAGCAGGCATTATCCACACTGATCCCGCTACCCATTTTCAGTTTTAAGTGTTCATGTTGACATGGGTTACGTGGGGTTTTTCCTTTTCTTTTTTTTTTCCCTTTTCTCTCCCTTTTCCCATGCCTGTGAGAGGGTTGGTTTCCTGTTTCTCCCCCAGTTGCAGAGTCCTCGGGGAGCTGGGCATTCGTGAGCTAGAAAAGGAGCACACAAGCATCTGATCAGACCTTATTAATGTTGAGAAGGATCTAATAGTTCCTGGCTTCTGGGACCATTACCTGTCATTTAGTTTTATTAAGTCAGTGATGAGAAAATTTAAAATTAAAGGCTTGGTAAATTGGATTCCAGTTTGAAAGGGAGGCACCTACCAGGAAGTTAGCACCGCAGCTTGCAGACGGGCCACTGGGAACACTACCAGACTTGAGCATTTAGCTCCAAGTGCTTGGACGAGGATCCTGTGCCAGCATGGTGGAGAGGGAGTTTGTGGCAAACAGCAGTGTGAACCATGTAACCCTCCCTTTGCCAGGCTACTCACTTTCAGACCTCCAGCTGCTGCCCCAGAGGAAGGGTGCTTTTCCATTTGCATCGTCAGCCTGCTGCTGTGAGTTTGGATTCAGCTGAAGTGACACCAGGCATGTCAGGGTGTGTTTCCTGATTCGTGAGGAGGAGGAGCTGATGTTAGCATCGATTATTCTTTTCTTACTTGTTGCCTGTTTCAGGTAGCCAGCTCTCTGGGACAGGTACTGTCCTTAACTCCTGCATTTACAGCAAAAGCTCCAACTCCTTAGAGTCTCCAAGGGGAAAATAAAGACTTTTGTTAAGTCCATAATGGAAAGCATTTCCTAGTTAAGGGAAATACCTCATTCTTGGGGGCTGTAACATTGGAATATTCTCTGCTCTTGAGCCTCATCTTTGAATTAGCCATTCAAACGCTCTTGCGAATGAAATCCCCCAGTTGCAATAAAGCAATCCAGCTAACTAATTATGGTGTGACAAGGGAAGCTTAGGGGCCAATCACAACAAAGAGCTGCTGTCACTTCTGTTTTCTCAGTTGAGTAAAAGTCTCATGGTGACATTGCTCTGATGAGAAGCAGCATGAACTAGTGGTTAGAAGTACAGTCCAGGAACCAGAATTCCTGGTCATTTGGTTTTGACTTGAGTGACATGGGCGAAGTCACCTAAGGTCAGAGTTTTAAGGTTGACTCCCGCCTCTGGTTGCACTGTTAAATACACAAGTTGTGTTTCCAGGGCTTCCCATGAAGATTTAGGGTTCACACTTTGTCTCTGACCGGCAGAGTACAGTACTCATCCAGAGCACAGGGCTCATCCAATTAATAACAGATTGTGAAATTGTTTATCTCTGAAGGCAGAATGTACAAGGGTGAAACAGAGATTCCTTTTAAAGCAATGGTTTCTTGGAAAAGCTCACCTCAGGTTCTGTCTGCACAGCTTGATGTGTTTCATCTGCCTGTGCTTTGCCATTTTTGTCTGGGTGTAATAGAAGTAAATTTGGAAACCTTTTGG
This sequence comes from Zapornia atra, assembly GCA_013400835.1. Taxonomy (NCBI): domain Eukaryota; kingdom Metazoa; phylum Chordata; class Aves; order Gruiformes; family Rallidae; genus Zapornia; species Zapornia atra. The sequence goes on along the minus strand of VZTU01031005.1, from coordinate 82,772 downwards.
GCTGGAAGGGACCAGCCACTCCAGCACCCATACAGCCAAACTTCAGGTGTGAATCCTCTCTTTAAGGAAAGTTCACCTCTGAAGAACCAAGAGCAAAGTCTCTCACCATAGAAACTCACCACCAGTAATGGGTCTTTCATCTTATTTCCCTAGAGAGCTTCCAAACAACCACAGAGGCAGGAGGTGAGATAATAAACCCAGAGGAAACTGAGACACGGAGGGATAGGTAAGGAGGGGCAGTACTCATGCAGAGAGTTGGCACCGTGGGCAACCTTGGACCCAGAATTCCTGCAAGGTGAGACTTCAGGCCATTCTTCCTGTCCCTCCATAGGCATCACAGTTCCTTGACTTCTGCTAACGACCACATTGCATTGAAGGAGGAGTGATGTCTCTCCCAAGTTGCTCTGTAGCACCATGAGAGAACTATGAGCTATTCAGTGGTTACTTATATCATTCTTATGTTTCCAGCCACGTGACTTGACCGCAAGGCTTTCAGAAGGTAATCTGGGGAGATTTTATCAAATGTAAAATGTTCCTAGACATTACTGGAGCCATGATGTAATGAAGTAAGGTTTTCTTCTTTAAATTCCACTTTGCTGAAAAACCACAGGCCCCAAAAAATTGTTCCAGCAAAGCTGAGGAGTTTCAAGGAGGAGGCTAAGACCTAGTGCTGGGCTGAGCCATTCGGTGCTGCAGTTCTAGGAGGAAGGGTTTGCAGCTAAGTCCTGTGTCACTGGCTTGGTGACATCCAGGCAGAACTTCTGGTACAGCTTCTTCACCACAACCACTCCCTGGTTTCTGCCACTGTGATGGGAGGTGTAGCCAAAGGAAAAAGCAGCACAACCAGGCCTGCACCTTACCTCGCTACTCCAAGTTTGTCATGTGTTTGGCACTTGTGTATTTGTTGTAATTGTGGCTGCTCCCAGTTTTGTGGAGGCGATTCCAGTCCAAAATCTTGCCTCATGAAAACCATGGTCCCCTTACATAATGCTGCTTTCTTAGTCTCATCTGTGCTGGGGCTGAGAACCTGGTTTGAAGTATGTCAGGGCCTTTAAATCCCTTTTTTGAGGGACAGTGATTCCTGAGTCCTATGTCTGTGAAAGTCTTCCTGGCGTATTTCTATCTGCCAGACCAGGATGAGACTGTCCATGCTTTGATGCTTTGGATTTCAGTACCTGTTGAAATCCCTTGAACAAATGGTGCTATTAATTACGGGGCCTGGCTTTGATGAATGATGCATAGGGGACAACATTTCATTTGTCTGAGGGGAGTAAGTGGGCTGGGGCCTTTCTGAGTGTTCAGTGATGCAGGAGAGGTCCTGGGTGTTGCCTGATCAAGGGGAAGTTGCTTCCTCTCTCCAGAGTGCTGTAAAGTCAGTGTCAAGTCACCCTGGCATCTGGGTTATGTCACCTTCTGATGGGGCTACCTCTTTATACATCAGACTTGCTCAGACAGAAACCAACCCGGCCCTTTACCTAAAAAACTTTCAGAATTATTCTAAAGGGTTACAAATAACTTTGTTCTGAATGGCTTGTGCCTGCCCGAGGGACTGACCCATCTCCAGGGCATTTTAACACCAGAACAATGAGTTTGGGACTCAGATAGGTGAGATGAGGGAAGGCTTTGGGGTGCTCTTTGGGAGGACCCCAGGATCTTACCACTGTTTCTTTCCCCATATCCTTTTGAAACTCCTAAATTGGTGAACAGAAGTCTTGAAAAAGCTGTTTCTATATCAAGGTTGTAAGGAAAGTTTGCTCCTGAAGTGATGGAACACCAGCTTCCCACAGCTTTGATTCAGTAGCTAGCCAAGTTCATTCCTTTTTTGTGCCTATCACTGTGTTTTGGTGCTGGGAGTCATGTTGAATTAATTTTTGAGGCACCTGAAACTTCCATACACAACCTGTCATTTCAGTCCAGTTAACTGTAGCCATCTGAGAACATCTCTAGCTGGTTTTCACAAAGGGGCTTCTGGACAGGCTTAGAAAACTTTTCTTCTGGGACAAGAGGGCTGCTCTCTGTAGCAGGACTACTACGAGGTGATAGGTTTGTGAGATACCAGCTGGTGTGACTAGTGGAAAATGAGACCATTCAAAAGGGAGGGAAGAGAAGGGAAGTCAGAAAACAGTGCCACTGAAACCAAGGATAATGGGAGCAGAGTGTTGGCTGCTTTTAAAGCACCTAAAATAACAAGGAGCCAATCAGAACAAGTGATGTTCTCTTGTGGCCAAGAGGAGCCTTAGCAGAGACAGAAGGCGTGATTTCTTTTAGCTGAGCTTAGGTGTTTACACTGTAGATGTTTACATGATTTAGTCATCCATATTCCAGTGCAATGATTCACTTCAGGATAATCTGAATTACATCTTGGACTTTTCTATTTCATATTACTGACTGTAAACATTTCCCAATGACACTGGCTCCAGTGAAGAAATCTATACTGCATCCATCTGCCTTCATCAGGATTAGACCCAAGGTGTTGGGGAAAGAGGGTAAGTGTCAGGATTTGAGTGAGGAAACCTCACTGCTCTAATAGGGCAAGAGCTTGTTCACCAGGTCTGGAGGTACAGGGCAGAAACAACTTTTGGGAAGGGGGGTAGATCGCAGCTGGAGAAGCAAAGGCACATTTGGGGAAGGAGAAGTTCAAGAGTGAAGGTCGAGTGAACAGGAAATGCATGTAGGAGAGCAGAACTGGCAGAGGGAAGGGTTTTCCTAGTTATTCTAGTTTGGAGCAAGCACACGGTTACTTAAAACTAGAAAGACAAGTTCAGTCACCCCAGAATAAACCAGTGCTAATGGCTTGTGGCTGTGAGATGGGAAACCAGTGCTCAGGTCTCAGCCTTACCCATAGCATGGACTAGACCCAGAGCATCCCACACTGGGTCTGAGTGTAGCAGCTCAGATACAGTGGGTGGCTGGGAGAGGGTTTTGTAGCTCACACTCTGGTGTGCATCCATGACGAAATACTTGCAAGCGGTGTGAAACTCTGGGCACCCCACATTACACATGGGGACCCTAAAAGTGTGCAGTGGGGTGGCAGAAGAAATTCCATGCAGGCCCAGGGAACGTACAGGATTTGAAACTCTTTTTGTGAGAAATTTCAGTTTAACTTATTTGACCTTTCCCAATGAAACTGCAGTGAGAACTTTCCCAAGTGGCTCTCACAAGGAGGCTTCAGAGTCAGGAGAACCAGGAGAACCCTTTATGAGTGTGTTCAAAGAACATATGGATGTGTAAATGAAGGGTGGCTCCATGGATGGCTGTGCTTTCCACCTGCTGTAGGAAGTCTCTAAGCAGGTTACCAGAATGATGTCCAGGTATAACAGGGAGAGAGCATTCATAGGAGGACCTGTGGTTTGTATTCCCCCTCAGGCAGCCTGCCCATGCTGTCTGCTAGAGATCAGGAGGTGAGCTAGACTGATTTTTGGTCTGCCCCACTTTCCTATTCTTGTTCTGAGGCCTTCTGCATCTTCTTGCCCTCATGATGGTTCTGGCAGGTTACCCTGGTTTTTGGTCAGCGTAGTGCGTGTGCTTCTGTGTCCTGTCTGCATACACTGGTGTGTTGGACATGTCTGCAATGTGGCTACATGTTAGTGGGCACACACTATTTCTACATAAGTAGATGAAGAGGATCTTGCCCTTGTGCAGTGGCCCAAGCCAGGCAGTCTTGCTTCAGTTAGTGCTTCCTAGATTCTGAAAATACAGAGCAGGACATCAACTCCAGAAAAGGGCTAGCCAAACAGACTGCAAAGCTGAGAATTAAAGACAAGCGTGAAGCCTCTTCCAGCTCCTTCTGTCATTTGGGCATGCTCGTGCCACGTGTCAGTACAAACCGTGTAGCATCTGGGATGGGTTTATGTGAGTCTGTGGGTTTGAGATCCTTTTGCGTGGGAGCTCCCTCAGTACCCTGCTTATTTCACTGACAGGCAGCTCATGCCTCTGCATGACAAAATAGAGATCGACCCGTAATGGTGGAGGATGTTCTGATTGTGATCCAAAATTGTTTCTCAGGATAACATCATCTGACTCGTTTAGCCCTCCAGACGGGGCAGGCTCTTGTATCTAGCACAGAGATCTAATGCATAAACATCTAGAAACCTTTTTTTTTGTTACTTCAAGGCAAAACCTGCTCCCAGCCTCTCAGATTTACCTGCGTTTAATTCCAGTGATCCAGCTTCTGCGTGGCATTAACCATCACCACACCTGAGCCTTCCCAGCTGATGATCTCTTTCATACCCTTCAGCTGAAAGATGCCTGACTTAGGTGAGTACACACCTCCAACCTCAGCCTGAGCAAGATTTAAACATCTCCTTGGCTGAAACTGGGCCCAGGAGTGGGTGAAACTTGGCACCGAGGGGGCACATGAAATGAATGCCCTGTGAAGAAGATTTTAAAAGTAGGTAGGGCATAAACTTGGAGAACAATGTTTACTACATTTTTATGTGGTTATAGGGCAGCTCTCTGACCTCCTCACCTAATTTGCAAATAATCTTGTCAGGACAAATTAGTCCACTCTGAGCCTGTGCTGTTGAGACTAGATGGTTATCAGGACCTGCACTGGTGAATTTTAAGGTAGTTCTGTTGTCTCTGCAGTGTAGCTCTGCGGAGCAAAGATACCCATTTGTGTTAACAAAATATACACAGAACCCCTCGCAGAAACCCAGAGTTAATGCTCTTCCTGTCTGGTTTCTTTCAGGCCATTTTTGCTACCGAGGTGAGTGTTGAAAATAAAGATTTAAACTACACTTGAAACTGCAGCTCTGAACACTGTGAATTGCTTAATTCATCTTAACCGAGGTGTTCGCTCTGAACCCAAAAAGCTTTTAGTTGAGATTTAGCCTGTGGTTTGATATTACAAATTGCTCGGTGGTAACATTGGTTTCAGACGCTGTTGTCTCCTGGCCTCTTGTTCTTCTGCTTTGCTGGCACAACTGCTGCTGTGGTTGGGAACCGGGTGGGAGGAGCCATCCAGCTTGGCCAAAAAACAACAGAAAAAAAAAAGGGGTTTGTGTGTGTGTTTGTTTGTTTGTTTGTTTGTTTAAAGCAGGAAAAGTTCCTCTGTCTGGTTCAGCGCCTGGTCACCCAGAGTTTTCCTGGCATAGAGGAGTGGAAACAGCACTTTGGCTTGGAAGGGGAATGAGTGACCAGGGGGGTAAAAGGTGAGCAGCAATTCCTGGTTCTGGTAATGCCACAGCCTGCTTTTTAATATCAGACCATGAGCTGCAACTGATTTCAATACATGAAAAATGCTCAAATACCTTTTAAATTGTTAGTCTTAATCTTTGCTTTTAAGTGTCTTGGCAGACACTTCCAGTTTGTGTCCTTATCTCCCAGTATCCGTCCCTCTCCAAAGGCTTTTCCAGCTCCTTGGGTTTGGCCAGTTCAACAACCTGCAGCCCGCTGGTATGGAAATGTGTGAATGAGCAAAGTAATTGGAGTTGAAGGACAGTGTAAGTATCAGCTATCACTGTAAGGAATGTTTCCTCTATTCCCATAATGAATACCCCGAGAAAGAACCCCTTTTAATATAAATGAAAGCAGAGTTTCCACAGTGACTTCCTCAAATTTAGAAGCTCTTGTCATTTAAATCCAGTTCGAAGTGGAACATAAAGATCATGTGCTGTGCTCCACATCAAACCATCTAGGTCCAGATGTACCGTGAGGAATATGGTAAGGTGCTTTGAAAAGCAAAGTAAAAATCTCTAAAACTAACAGACTTTCAAGGCGCTAGAAAGTGGGCAGCTGATCCTGTCAGAAGTTTGCCATCCTGCTCCCAGAAATGGAGTTCTCTGATAAATAAATTCCCTGGGAACATTAAAATACCAAGTGAACCCAGAACGGTGGAATACCCAAATGATTTGGTTAAAGAAATGCTTGCTTTGTTTAATGAATTAGGATAGTTTCGATGAAATTTCCATTTGCAAATTTGAGTTGTACTTGACAGGAGAAAATTTGTATCTCCAAAGCCTGTGAAAAAAACGTCTGTCTGACGTCTGTCCATCTGTCTCTCCCATCCACAGAACAAAATTCAAATAGTTTCCAAACAGCATCTGCCATACATGCTGAAAGTGAAACTTAACAAAGTGTATATGGCTACAAATAGCTACAAATAGCCATATATCCCAATATTACAGTGCCCTGACACAGCTCCAATCTCAGATACGTCCGTTGATTAACATCCCTCGTTAATGAAACTTCTGGGCCCTCAAGTGTGGATTTTGCTTCTGAGTTCCCAGGAAGCTCATGCTAGCTGCCCACATCTTCCTGTGCTGAGCTAGGCACCCCGTCTCCATCCTTCTACTGCGCTGCCCCATACCATGGGTAAGAAAGAGAGGGAGAGAGGAAGCTCTGCTTTGATTTCTTTGCAGCGACACACAGACAGAAGCAGCTCAAGGGAATCCTGCACAGCAGAGGTTAACGTGACCCACATATAATTGTGTGAAAAGATGCCACTCTGCGCCTTTGTCAAAGAGGCTTCTTGTTACAGCCCAAGCTATCTAGTCCCCAGCCCCTTCAGCAAAGCACAGTTTTCTTGCATTAAATCACCACTGCCCTCTTGCCAGCTGCTTAGAGTTTGCACATTATACAGCAGAGATCTAGAATATATATTTATATATTTTTAAAATGTGACAGATTGTCTGGTAACATATGTAGCCTTGCCTTGAAATGAACCACGTGCATGTGATGGCCGAGCCCGCAGACCTCGTGTGTGTGTGTGTGTGTGTGTCTGTGTACGTGTGGTTTGTATTTTTTCCCTTGGGTTGGAAATCTGAGAGGCTGGGACACTTGAGCTTTTCATGTTGCTTCTCCCTGAAATATTCATGATGAGTTGACGACCTTGATTCTTTGATACCTGCCATTTATTTATGTGCCACTGACGATAACTGCTGCTAAGTACATATGTCAGTGACATGGTTGAGTGAGTTGCACGATAAGGAAAGGGAGGGCATCTGAGGGATGTGTGTGCTGGAATAAGATCACAGTGTAAAGTCTGAGGGCATTTTAGGAGACTGCCGTGCCATCTTATTCACCCCACTTTGTTTTTCTTGACTAAAGCCTGTTTTCTTTGCTTCTTCTCCAGCTTTTTCTTCCGACTTGGAAATCTGCTAGTTCACTGCTGCTTTTCTTAAAGATGATCGTTGGCTGGTTATCAAGTGAATTGCTAATGAAATAGCCAGTTACACTTACATTAAAAAAAAAAGAGATGCGAGTCTGGGGAGAGTCAAGGAATTCTTCTCAAGTGAGAAACAGATCCTCATTGAAATAGACTCCAGGGAGGTGGTTAGATGATCTGTGGCATTTTGGTACTCTGTAAAGGCAAGGAAAGATGAGGGTAGAGTGAATGAAGATAAGAAGAAGAGTAGGTAAGCACTAGTATCACGTATAACCTTGTAAACGTGAAATTTAAGCAGGCAAATCTCATTACTTTTGAGTGATCCCATTCTTTGGAAGGATTGTGACCTGCGAGGCACCAGGCTTAAGGTACTGAGGATGGGGGTGAGTACCTTAATGCAAAAGGTTTCAGTAGTGATGGCATCATGAAATACATGGGGAAAGAGTTACTGAGTGAAAATTAAATGAAGTCTGATATGAACCAGTCTTCACTGTGGCTGGCAAATTGTAAAGACACGGAGAATTAAAGAGACATTGCTGGATGAAGGAGTACACGTGGTTCCTTTTGGCCAAGAGTTATTCCACGGGCTTTCGGAGACATAACTAGTGTCAGGACCTGGATTCATCCTACTGAGCTTAAGTTGTGCAGGTGAAGGATGTGATTTGGAGCCCAGAACCATGGTCCTGAGCTGACTTACTTGTTGTAGTTGCTGATGGCTTTTGCAGTGGTGATCTGGGGAGTGGATGGTGTTGCTTTCCTGACTCAGGTACCCTTGTTCAAACTGGGCTTTGGGTGGCAATTGGAAACGTCAGATGGCCACAGTCAGTCCCTGCTGGTGGATGCTCTCGTGGATAGATGTATTGACAGAGTTTTCCTTCACCTAAACTGCAAAACAAGGGAAGCCAGAGCAAGGGAGATGATGGAGCAGAACCTCTCCCACAGATTTTCTTCTCACTGTATCTCATATAGAAAATTGCAGCCCTGTCTCTCTTCCAGGCTATCATTTCTCCCTTCCAGAAGTCACAGGAAGCACACATCTGTACTGCAGTCTACATTCTACAGAAGATAACCATCCCCTGTAAGAAAATACGGAGAAAAGAAAGAGGATGCAAGGATGAAATTATGATTAAAAAGGCCTAAGAGGCTTCTGCATATGCTTCTTGAACCACAGCCGTTGCAGACAGGCAAGAGATAAGGTAGCTTAGGGAATGCAGCGCAGCCCAGAGAGGCATTTATTTAAGATTGATATCGAACCTTGGAATTGTGAGTGGGAGGCCTCTTTTGAGGAAGAAACAGGATGTTGCCAGGAGGGAGGGAGGCTGGCTAGGCTGATTTATTGTAAGAGGTCAGTAGCAGGAAGTCACTGGAGATACGCAATGGTCTAAAACACAGGCCAAGGAACCCGGGTGAAGACACTGTCTTATGCTCTGAGATTCTGGGTCCTCAAAATAGGGCCAACAGAGTGACTGGGTGGTCTAATTTGGGTCATCCTTGGTGGTCCTGCATACATGTGTTTTGGTCAGCTTCCTTGTCTGCATGTCTCCCTCTGTGCACAATGACCCATCCTGTGCCGGGGGCTGTTCTGCAGGCTTGTGCCATTAAAAAAAGAAAAAAGAAACACTGCACTTGGAAGAGATTCTGGGCATTTCTTAGGGCAAGAAGTCATCTGGTGCTTACACAGATAACCCTGCACATGGGGGCTACTGAGAGCATGAAGTACTCATGTTTATCATTAGGCTCCTCTCCTGCTGATAGGAAAATTCCCTGTGACACAAGGAATGAACAGACTGCAAGAGAAGAGGCGTCACAGGCGGGAATGACCTTTCAGGCCATAAACAGAATTGGAAACTCCAGCTGGATGTAAAGCTTTAACCAGTTGTCAATCTGAAGCCTGCAGCTCCACGGCAATGTAGTGGCCTGTTTATCTTGAGCAGGACTACTGCAGGCATCTGTGCCTTTTGATATTGGTGAGTGTAAATAAATTACTACTAGTCACAGCCACCTTCTGTCTAACCTACTCCTGAGTGTCATTTATGTGTATTTTGCTGTCCTGTCTTCTGACCCAGTGAGGCCCCAGCTGGAGTCCTGTGTCCAGATCTGGGGCCCGCAATACAAGGAAGATGTAGAACTGTTGGAGAGGTTTCGGAGGAGGCCATAAGGATGATTAGAGGGCTGTAGCACCTCCCCTATGAAGAGAGGCTGAGGGAGCTAGGCTTGGTCAGCCTGAAGAAGAGAAGGCTGCGGGGGGACCTCATTGCAGCCTGCCAGCCCCTGAAGTGAGCAGAGGAACAGGAGAGGATCAACTTTTTAAAAAGGTAGATAATGGCAGGACAAGGGGGAAAGGATTAAAGCTAAAGAAGGGAAGGTTTAAATTGGATATTAGGGGGAAGTTTTTTACAGAAAGAGTGGTGAGGGGCTGGAACAGGCTTCCCAGAGAGGTGGGGGATGCCCCGTCCCTGGATGTGTTCAAGGCCAGGTTGGATGGGGCCCTAGGCAACCTTGTGTAGCTCCAGGCCTGGAGGTTGGTGGCCCTGCCTGTGGCAGGGGGGTTGGAGCTCTATGATCCTTGGGGTCCCTTCCAACCCAGACCAGTCTATGATTCTATGAAACCTGGAGTCTTGCCATGTCAGGAAGATATGGTTCTTCCGGAGGAGACAGACAGAGAACCCTCAAGTGAAACAGGCAGAAGTGTGGCAGAAGGGATGTAAGCTCCTTGGAAAATGCCCTTGGACTTCAGGTGACCTTAAATGACTGCTGGAAGGTCACTCAGAAAAGTCAGTCCTTGGGTACAGGACTTAGTTCACACCTTCTCCATAGGGGTGGACATCTAGGCAATTCGCTCTTGTGAGTCTTTCCAGTGCATTCAAACCCTGCTGCTGAGCTTTGATTTCTTTCTGCAGCTACCCTGGCTGTCCCTGCTGATAACAGCTCAGATTAGACCTACACAAGGGGGTAACATCTGAGCCTTTAATGCCGTCCTTTTATCTAATGTCCTCCAGCTCGTGGTCCTGTTGTCCCCGCAGAGCCTGGTATGTGGTGATGTTCACTCTCCTGCTTACACTCAGTGAATGATTTATCGTGTGTTATCAGTAGGACTCTGTACAGTGTCCAGGGACAATGTTTTCTTCCATCTGGTTCCAAGCTGGTGGAACACCCTTCCATATGGTTTTCACATGTGGTTCTCCTAGTACCTCCTTTTTTTTTTTCCCTCTCTGGATTCATCATTATGCAGTTTGTCTAACAAGCTCACTTTGTTTCACTTTATAAATTAATCACCTGCATGAATTAAAACTTCAGCAAATGGGGATATTTCTTAAGTGACAGAGGAGACCTTCACAGCTAGGTGGATCTCTCTTGTGGAAGAAATATCCAGTCCCAGGACACACTGGAAATGAACTGCTGAAGTGTTTCACACCACTCTTCAGTCAGATATTAGCCTATGGCTTGTTCTGGAAGAATCTTACCTTACAATGTGTGGGAAAGTCTTTTAGTTCTTTTCTGTATTATGAAGGTGGTGGTTGCAGTTAGAGGTTCATGGCGTGGGCAGGATAGAGACCGTGAAAACCCCACTGTATGAAAATCATCTTGAGATGCAGACAGTGATTCACTGTGACTCGATATTGGGCACTCCAAGAGACGACCAGCTTTGTCTCACTGGTCTTCTGAGTGATCCGACCTGCAAAAAGGGCTCCTCTGCCAGAATCACTTGCTGCTGGATTTGTGGGTCTTTGCAGATAACTTTTCTCTGTGGTCTTTGTTGATTTTGTGTTGTTAGACCTGGTAACACACTTTTATCTTATCTGGCTTTTTCTCCTCTTTGCTCTCCGTGGTGTTTGCTATTCCCAAATAAATATGCAGCCCGCCCGCCCCTGGAGGCCAGTGCACGGTGTTCCTCCCCTGAGAGCGTGCAAATATTTGCACCACACCAGCCTCTGAGCCCCGAGACGTGAGCAGTGACACAAGGAGGTGCAGCAGAGGGCAGGGGTGGAAGGCCAGAGAGTGTGAAAGTAGCACACGGCAGCCGGGGCGGTTGGCGTGGAGCATCTGGCAAACGATTGCCTGGTCTTCAGAGTGATAGGAAAAGGCGACTTGACTTTTGGGGTGCACGTAGAAACATGGACGCCTGTGTGAGTTTGTGGGGAGCTCTCTGTGTGTGGCACTGATGGACTTCAGCTGGTGAATGTCCACGTGTGGCAGGTTCTCAGGAATAGCAACAGGGATGGTACTCCAAGCTAAGGGCAGGTTTCTGTCTTCATCCATCTTGCTTTAAGTTCTTCACTCTGAGGGTGGTGAGACACTGGCACAGGTTGCCCAGAGAGGTGTTGGAGGCCCCATCCCTGGAGACATTCAGGGTCAGGCTTGATGGGGCTCTGAGAAACCTGACCTAGTTAAAGGTGTCCCTGCTCACTGCAGGGTGTTGGAGTAGATGACTTCCAAAAGTCCCTTCCAACCCAACGCTTCCTGTAAGTCTATGATTCCTGAATTTCAAAAGAGCCCATATGTCGTGGTGTGTGTGTGTGTGTGTACACTTGTGTTTGTGTGTGTTTGCAATGTCTGGGGGCATTCTGTCTGAATCAGTGAGGTTAGACACTTTGGTTTGAGTTTTCTGCTCTTGCAGATGCACCTTGTATCTGTTGAGGATCCAGACCTCATCCCTTCATAGAAGGGACGATGGAAAACAGAAAGATACTCAAGATAAGTAGTGTCTTTAGGTCTTTCTATCCCATTGAGTTTCTCTTCAGGAAGAAGCAGTCTTTCCTCCATTTTGGAAGAGGACACTTCATTGGAATCCTTTTCTCCACTGCCTGTGATGTGCTCAGGTGTTTCAGAAGCTGTTTCATCTTCAGAAAACCCTGCTCCTGAAGTGACTCAGAGCTGCTTCTTACTGCAGAGTTATGGGGAACATCACAACTACGTTACACCCCATTCATAAGCAAAGGATCTGGCGGTGATGGTGCCAGTCCAAAGAGAAATAAGCCATTGCTAGAAGTAGTGCAGCCTTTACACCTTGGAGTGTGTTAGGCCATCCTTTCATAAGCTGTTGAGGCAAATGTAAGGCAGTCCCACCAGAAAAAAATATCTCCGCTTTTCTGCCTTTCTAAGTTGGATATTAGGAAGAGGCTCTTTATTGAGAGGGGGGTTGGGCACTGGCACAGGCTCCCCAGGGAAGTGGTCACAGCACCAAGCTGGGCTGAGATCTAGAAGCATCTGGACGATGCACTCAGTGGCATGCTCTGACTTGGCTGGCTCTGTGTGGAGCCAGGAGTTGGACTCCATTGTCCTTATGGGTCCCTTCCAAGTCAGGAGACGCTAGGATTCTTTAGGTGCTGCTTGTCTGTGCCGTCTCCTCACTTGATAGCACAGATAGCACACCATGGACTCCATGGTGTCCCTGAACATTGCGGAAAGAAACAATGGTTGGGTTTACCTTAGATCTGTCCCCCCAATTCACTTCACTGTGGACAGTATGTTTGTGCAACGGGGCGTTCATTCGTGGTGGTGTTGCTCCCCACCTGCAGGGCCACGCAGGAGAAGCAGGGGGGTAGGTGCCACGCTTCTAGACGTGTGTCATTTTGCCCTTTAAGGGCACCTCCCCACCATCTCCCTCATTGTCTTGCTGCATGTCCTCCCCTCTCTCTCACCTCACTTAGCTTCTTTGATTTGGAGATGCCGCTGGGTTGGCTGAGAGGGTTCCTTTCTGTTGGTTTGGGGGTTTTGTTGTTTGCTCACTGTTGCCTTTTTCCAGTTTGAAGTTTGCCGCCTTCTGGCCTCTGGGCCAGTGACCTTCTGTGAGCTGTCGGGCCGCGCCACGCACACCGTGTTATCGCCGGGGAGGCTCTTTCATTTCCAGCTGGGGCTTTTGGTCTGGATTGGATCCATCAGGCCGGCAGGTCTGATTGATGCCCTTATTGACAATCAGGTTGACCCTTGTTCGGCAGGCTGACGTGCTCTGTATTTCACAGGCCGGCGTTTGATGCGTATCAAAGAGGTGGTCAGGTCATCAGAACAGCCAATTAAAACGATAAAGAGGGAGGAGTGGAAGATGAGGATTTAACTCTTTCCAGCCCACCATAAACATCTTTATGAAGTGGAGGTTGTTTTTTTTCCTGCCAAAACAAAGGCTGGGAGGGAGGTGAAAAAGAAAGATCCATCTCAATAAAATTTATCTGTGGGAACTCTTTAAAAATTGAGTAAGCAGAGATGAGGAAACAATTAACTGTCTATATACTTGTCAGTTATTTAGTGCCTGGAATGAGACCGGATCAATTGCTTTCCTTTCCTTTTTTTGCATTTTTGGCCAGTGCAGCATATTGTAAAGGAGACCATGAAATTCAGCACAACTGAACAAATATGTAATAATACATCCCCAACACAAACATTGCTTGAAAAACAAGGATTTAGTATCATCGCTGGCATTACCTGAAGAGGAGAAAAGCCCTCTCAGTAGGTTTGCTGGTAGCTGACAGCTGGCAGGAGGTAATAAACTTAGGAGTTATTTAGCATCCTCTTCTGAATAATGGTATCAGAAGAACATGCTCTTCGTGTGAGGAACCTGATGAGAGAGAAGTGCTAGAGCCAGGAATTAGAGTACCAGTGGGACCACAGGTAATGAAAGGTCTATCTTCTGTCTGTGGATGATATTCATACCAGCACAGGGTCACTCACAGTTGCCTCAGTGTTAACGTGGGGGCTGTGTTTTAAGGTCAAGCAGCCTTTCCTCAGATGCCAGAAAAAATGCACCACATCCCAGACATTTTTTTGCCCACTGGGTTTTAATCCACAGTGGCACTGAAGTCTCCAGGTGTCCATTTTAATGGAAATGCTAACAAAATAAAGCTTGGATCAGGGTGCAGAGTAGAAAGGTTACTTTCTGAACAGTTCAACACATTCAGACTCAATTCTTGTTAACAAACAGAATTTCAGGGTGGCTTCATCTGTGCTGTGCTTCAGATTCCAGCCTATAAAAGGGGGAACAACGACCTTGTTCTCCAGGGACTGTTAACTGTTAAAATCTATGAAACATGATAATGCTAAGAACTCTCTTGATGTCTGAATAAGGTAAGAAAAAAAAAATCCACATACCCCCTGAAAAAGATATCATGCCATGTTCACAGTGCTCCTCAAACCTCTTCTTGCACCTTCTTGTACTTGTCCAGTTTTTGCTTTAATATTGTAATCTAACTAATGCAAAGGCATTGAATCCATTTTCTGTCTGCTGGATAAATGATGGTTAAGTGTCAGGAGATTTATTTAATTGTCTAGCTATTAAAAAAGAAGGTAGGCCTGCTGAGTGAAAGCTTTTATGCTTTTAAATGAGGTATTGTTGTGATTAGAGTTTAAACAGCAATGATTTCCTCAAAAATGCATTGGCAATAATCACTGGCTTGTTTGATTGTCCACATAACTGTACCACCCTCACTGCCAAGAAACTCATCTGAACCACCAATGATAATAATAGCTAGTTTTTTTCCATTAAGTGTGCAGCCGATATATTATTCAGGGCCAGGAACATCTTCATTAAGCAGTACGGAAAGTGAACACATTGTTCACGAATCAGCCTCAAGAATAATGGACTACAGAGACTTCAGAGGTGAGGGATGGAGGTTGTGGGGGTGGGAAAGGGGCTTAAAGCTTCATGAACCACATACAGAGAGGATTTTAGTGGGATACGGGCAATTGGTTCCCTTAAGTGTCTTTGAAGAGGCCAGCCTAGAGGTGGAGAAACTCCAGATGACTCATTATAATACTGCTCCGTCTCGTCACACTGTCTCAGTGGCCATTTTCCTCTTTTCTACTTCTTTAATTAAAAAAGCCAAGAATACAAAGCTAATTCATCTGGCGTAATCAAAAACAGGAGCAGGTGATGAGAGGTTTCCGAGGCGAGTAGGTGACCTGCAGGTGAGAAGATGGCTGTCCTTCAGCTTACCTGAATGTCTCTGAGACCGCTGGGAATCCGAGACACCTGCCAAAGGCAAACAAGCCACACGCTGCCTTTATGAGTTTTTCCCTGGGAACTCCCTTTCCCAAGTGATTGCTGTTTCCCTGCTAGCTCTCATCCCCAAAATCCACCTTGGGCTAGGAGTGTGGTTCAGGGCAAGTCTTTGCCAGAGCATTTGCTGCTTGGGGGTGTAAAGGGTCTGGCCTCTAGAAAAACAGGTGTACCCAAGGGCAGAGGGAGAGATCCTTTTCTGTCCTACTTCATGGATGCTTCTCTGTCCTCCTTGTCTTTCCTTTCTGAATTCCACATTGACCAACACATTTAGGCACCAAGAGGCGGTCCTTCATCCTTTATAGGATGAAGGCTGACACTTGCCCTGAGACTCAAGCAGGAATATTAGTTTCCCATTTCTCATTGCCACCCCCTGCCTGGGAAATCCCAAGTAGATCCAGTTTGTCTCTCTGTCAGCACACTACACCAGTGAGAGAAGGACTCTGCATGAGCAGGGCTAAGCTCCTTTCCCTCCTCCTTGCCCTCATCAGTCCTAAGTGCCATTTAGCAACATTAGCTGCCTGCTTCTCTCAGTTGGACACCGATTACTCCCGGTTGGAGAGCTGTCAGCAAGGGGAAAGCCACACATGGCAGTGGGAAGTGATCTCACCCCGCAGGGGGGCACCTCTTTCCAGCCAAAACAACGCGACTTTGACAGGCGTGATGTATTTATTATCTTCTTGGTGCAGAAATGCTGCCGCAGCGGGTTTGGGAGGGAGGATGCTACCAGGGACTGGGGAGCAAAAGTGAGAAGGAGAAAGTGCCAGGGAGTTGATGGGTGCAGGAGTGGGTAAGGGCAAAAGAGGGTATGAGGGAAAGGAAAAGGCTGCCATAAAAAGGCAATTCCTTTTACTTGAGTGCATAACTCATCTCCTGAACGTCAAGGACTTGAGGGCTGAGAAAAGCCAAACAGCAAGGAAAAACAAAAGAGGGTGAAGGCCAGGTGGGGCAGGGTGTCCTAGTTGGTCTTGATCCTTGTTTTAGGTGTCTTGGCAGATGCTTCCAGCTTGTGTCCTTATCTTCCAGTCTCCAGCCATCTTCAAAGGCTTTTCCCAAGGGGGTTTAGAGACCTGCTACCTTGGTGAGGAACTCAAATCACTGTCTCTGGGGCTGCTTGTATGTTTGGACATGGCTGCCCTTTGGTTTTATCCTATCAGGGGAGAGGGTTTCACGGAGTGCCATCTGTCCAATGGTTTTCCAGCCCCAGTTTGGGCCAGTTGCATCTCTGCAGAGTGCCAGAGGACACTCTAACTGTAGGAAAGAGCAGTCAGGATCTCCCAGGGGCAGAGCTGTGTGTGGAGCCGTGGTAGGGCAGTGGCTCCAGCAGAGTTAAACTCAGCATGGTTCCCTCTTTGAACTCCTGGGGAGCAGCGAGGGCAGATGTTTTTGGGAGGCAGCCAGTTAATCCAGTGTTTGAGTGACAGACAATCCATTTCTTTTACTTTGGGGTAGCAAGAGTGAAATGCCCTGATGGAAATCTAGAAATTTCTGTAGATAAAAGTTCCCCAGGTATATCCAGGTGCCTTCCCTTGGTAGCAATTAAGTGTTAATTGCAAGGGCTGGGAGCACCAATGGGGTTTGACTGTCTTGATCAGCCTCACCTGGTCCAAAAAACTCTGCTCCTTGGTGCAGGAGCTGTGTAGAAGCTCTGTCTCACTGGTCTGCTTGCCTTTGTGAGGCTCAGGCTACCTTTGGTTTTTCGTTCGGCAGCTCTCCTGGAGGATTCAAATTCAATAGATAGATGCTGAGAGTCAAATCCTGTTCTGCAGCTGGGGTGTGTTGTTTGGTGTCTGTGCTACTCTGAGAAGAGGAGAAGCCAACCTGTGCCTATGGCTGAGAAGTAAATTCTTTATTGTTCTCAGTTTGTGTGTGATGCTGCAAGTGGGCAGTGTTTAAGTGACTGTAGAACCCCTGTAAAGGATGGGAGAAGTGTCTCCTGTGTCATGAAACTCATGGTGGGGCAATGTTGCTTTTCCTGAACTCTGCTAATGGACTGGCTGGACCAAACTGCCTGCTTCAAGGCCACCTTTGCTGCGAAGGACACGGAGGAATGAGAGCAACCAGAAGAGAGGGAAGGAAAGGCACTATCTGCTTCTAACTGTGAGTAAGCAAAGTTTACATGTCTTTGGGAAGGTGGTATTTGGAGGCTGATAGAAGAAGTGCTTGTAGTAGGCAGTAGGATTCCAGAAGGTGCCTGTTGGAAAGGTGTTAGAGTTTCCCAGGTGACTGAGACAGTGGATGTGGTAGGAGCCAGCTGGCTTTTCTGAGGACCTTTTTTTCAGCAAACTGTTGAATCTCGGTTGAACTGTTGAATCGAGCTTGTAAGTATTGAAAGATGCATCCCTCGTTCTGGTTGGAGCATGGCTGAAGAGAAAATACACAAGGAGCTGTTTTGTTTATGTTGAGCTCTTATTTTTGTTGTTTGGAAGTTGGCTATTTGCTTGGCTTTCAGGACAAAGGTGGAGTGTGGGTCAAGTGTTTCCCTGGATGAAGAGTGGCCAGATGTGTGAACACCTGTGTGTTAGACTTGAATTCTCAAAAGCTGCTTTCAAGAGAGAAGATTCTTCTGGTAGCTCCCCAAATTGTGTTCAGGTGGAGGAGAGTTGGTGATGGTCTTGCTCAAACTGGCTGAATAGCAGGAGCTGGGCTGAAAAGGCTGTGGGGCAGTAAACAACTAGTCTGTCACTCCCTTCTTTTCCTAGCTCTACTTAACTGAGCCAGTGTATCAGTTTTAGTGCTCGGATCTTTGTGGCAATAAAAATATTACTGTTGTTGTTGCAGCCAAAAGGTTTTTCTAGGGGTTGTTGTTCTGTGTTATCGTTCTGGGTGGTGTGGTGTGAACCTGTGAATTGCCACCATACTACTGAGCATCTTCTGGGCAGGTCAGCCTTGATTTGGAAGCAACAGCTGTGCCTGTGTCTTTCTAGATGCTTTGCAGCTGTTGGTTTGCAGTCTGTTGCAACATGGTGGTCCACATAAGATCTTGTGTAGCTGTTCCTTAACACCTCTCCCTGCACGTGCTTTTTGCCTCCTTACTAACTCACCCTGGCAAAGACCCTGTGCTGGTGTCTCCCTTCTGTGGGACCCAGGTTTCTGCACCAGTGCTAAGGGGCTTCCCCAGTTACTGGTTACTCCTGCTGTGGTGGCATGCCTTTGGTAACTGATGTCTGGTAACTGTGTCTAGTCAGACACCTTTGTGGTATAAGCTCTGTAACCCCCTGCCAAGTATCTCCTCCTCTTCTTGCTTTCCAACTATACAAGGGAAGCTCCATGCTATACTGTCCGTCTCGGTGCTGTCCCATCTGTAGAAGCCTGTGGTCAGACAGCAGTATTGAGTTCCTTCTGGGATTTCTTTATTCAACTCCTATTTTGGGGCTGGGGGGGGGTGGTGTAAAACCTGTGGAAAGGGTAAAGAGTGGCATTTGTTTAGCTTATTAAAAATGCTTCAGTTTATTTTCATTGATGTTGAATATACTGAAAGGAGGGGCTAGATGCGGTCCTTCACGGAAGGAGGAGGTGTCAGTATAAACTTTTTGTTCATAATGAAGCAACCTTTAGGAAAAGGACAGCTTTGTGGAGGCGGCTGAGGTGCTGGATTGCCATGCCCATCTCCTCTGGATGACTGTTCCATAGCCATCCCGTTTTCACTGGAAGCACTCTGTCACTGCTGTGATCCGTGCTGGGCTCTCTGACCTGTGGGTATCTAGCAAACCATCTGCCTTGGCAGAGCTCTTGATGAGGGAGGCAAGACTGCTTCAGCCTCGCTAAGTCCTGATCCTTCACCAGTTCACATTGACTTGGTTAGTCCGGAGGGCAGCTGAAGTTCAGGTAGATCTGTAGTAGTTTACTTCTAAAGCCACTACATGCGTAAATTAAGGGTTTGTTTTCCTCCAGCCTTTCTAAGCTGTCAGCCCCCAACCTTCAGAGCCCCTCAAGTCAGGAAAACGTAGAGTAACTCCTGACTAAGAACAGCTCTCCCTGTACATGTCCAACCTTGACCCCCTGTATTGTCTCTGTCCTGCTCCAATGTGACCCTTCTCTGAATGCATCGAGCGTAAGCATGCCCCTCTTTACGCACCCCTGTGGACCTCTGCGCCCCAGGGCCCTGCAATGTGGGCTGCTGTTCCTAGCTCATCCATGCAGCTCGCGTGGCTGCGCATGGAGCGCTCACCAGTCCATGTGGTTGGTTTCCTGCCGTATTTCATGGCTCCTGATGGCAGCCCAGCTGAGGGGTTCTGAAACTCATATCCTCTCTGCCGAGGAGAAAATGGCAAGTGGAAGATTTAATATCCCAGAGGGTTGGTGTAGGAAGTTGTATCAGAGGGAGGAAGGCGGGGGTTAAAGCTTCGGGTCCTTCACAAATCTATGCAAGTCAAAGTTTCCAGAGGCTGGAGAGCTGTGAATTGAATGGGTTGAGTTACGTGAGGGCACAGTGTTACAGTGCTTTAACTGGATTCTGCTCCCCACCAGTGAATCTAGGATTTACCTTTGCAGCAAATGGCCTTGCTTCGATCACCAGTGGGTCTCATTAACACTACACAATGCTTGGTGATCAGGAAAGATAATCCCAGGCTAGAATCTGTCCCCTCTTTTCTGTGTTGCTTTGTGGTCTCACATTAGGATCAGGTCTGGGTATGAACAGCAAACATCGCACACTGGGATTTCTGGGCAAGCTGGGTTTGACCCTTCCATGTGGCGTGTCGGAGAAAAGCCTGTCCAGTCTGTTGGGCTGACATGTGAAGATTTCCAGGTGCCTCAAAGCACCTGGAATGCTGTGCTCAGGTGACTCCTTACAATGGAAGGGACTGATGGCATGGATGGAAATGCAATGGGATCTTCTAGCTAGAAAAAAGTTGATTGTGTTTTGATTTGGGTTTTGATGTGGGTTTGTTGGGTTTTTTTTAATTGTACCATCCCTATGAAAATAAAATTTTAGGATTTATGTGGCCTAAATCCTATAGCTGCAGCCTGGCTTTGTGTGGCAGCAGCTGTGGTGAAGCCAAACACCAACTATCAGCAGAGAGGAGCTTGTACTTAACTGCATTTTAATGATGGTTTTCCTTTTCTTAAAAAAAAGTGGGGTGGTTTTTGTTGGTAATGGAACAGTAGCTTAAAAATAGGGTGTTTTTAAGGAAAAAATAAAGCAAAAAGGTTCATCTCCTTTCCAAACTCACTCAAAATATTTTAACACTAAATTACTTTAAAGTCCACAACAACAACAGATAAAGAATTTAGAAGAGATGGGTGAAATAGCTGAGACATGGCATAGATGGAAGTTCTTGTGCAATGAATGAAAGCAGTTTAGTGGAAGTGAACAAGACCTCCAAAACCAAAATAAAAAATTGCTGATGCTCAGATGGCAAATATTTTTGGACAAACAAACAGATTTCAGTCCTAAAAGAATAACAGTAGCTGTCTGGATCTTAGGAACCTTTTTTATCCTCATGGATGTGCCTGATACAGAGCTGTCTGGTTGCCAGTTACCAGACTCTCTTTAGTGAAGCTGTTTCTGCCGTGTGGTCTTTTCTCATCTGCCCCTTCTGACATGAGACATAAGAAGTGGGAGCAGAAGCTGTTCAATCATAGTGACAGAACCCCTTTTTTTGGATGGTAAAATGTTCTGTTGGTTTCATATCTCTAATCTCGTGTTTGTCTCTACGCCTGCATCCAGTGCGTTTGATGAGATAGAGCACGAAGGGCTGTGCCGCAGGATTCCTGTCCCATTCTGCAGGGCTGGAAGGGAAGGATCCAAAATCTTGAGTGCTTGTTCTGGCTGGTGAGCAAGTGAGGAGTGGGTAGCTTACTGGGATGCACTGGGGATTGTTCTTGGTGGGAATGCCATGCATGCCACACAAACTGTGGCAAACTCATCGGGTAGGCAGTTGAGGATTTTGTTGACCCTTCACCAAGTTTATCTTCCCAGAAGCATCACAAGTTAGAGTCTTACAGAGTTGATGTTGCCTGGTGGTTGGGAATGTGGAGGGCCTGGAGCTTGGGTACATGAGCTTGATTCCCAAATCAGGCCTGAAAAGCAGCCTCAGCCAAGTCACTTCCCTGCTTTGTGCTTCGTTCCCCGGATGACAAATGGAGATGATAACCAGCTCGGGTTGTGACAAGTGTGAAAGGAGAAATAAGCATTCTCATTTGACGTTTGTCAGGATGCGGGATGCTGACCTAGATCTGTGCGATCAAACTGCATAGAAGCTGCACGCTGTAGCTCATAGGACAGCATCTCTACAGATTCAGACTGGCTGGCAGTGCAGTGAAGGTTACAAGCATCAATGTAAGGCAAGCAGGCTGCTGGATACTCCCTGCTTAAAAGGGAAGACACTTGACTTCTTAGGCAACACATTTGCTGAAAGAATAAAAGGAAACTTGTAAGGTCCAAATCTGTTGGTGGTGATATGTGGCTTCGCGAGGGTTGTGATGTGCTGTTTTCTCCATTTCGTACCATATAAATGTCTCGTCCTACCTTGGCTGAGGGTTGTGACAGTAGAGGCTTGAAATACTGGTATACATGTAAAGTCCAATTCACCCTTAAGTCCCATATCCTTCAAAATACTCTAAAATTCTGTATTCCCACAGAACCGTTTTGGCTCCTGTTCTGGCTTAGAACAAGCTGTTTGTGCTGGCTTTGGGGTGCCACAGGCATTTTGCTCCTTTGATTTCCTTTCTGAGCTTTTCCCATTCTCCCATCTCTCTCTCCCAGGGTAAGAGGGCTCCTCCCAGTCCCCTGCACAGGGATGAGAGGGTCTTGTAAGGGTCTCTGTTAGGGCCGCACCACTCTGAGGGCACTGGCAGCAGGACCACTGCTGCTGGGTCTGCACCACACGGGCCAGTCCTCTGATTGCTGACAAGAAACTTCTCCGGGAGGGGGATGAAATCCAAGTGGCAAGGCAGGCACCTCTGAGGAGATAGCTCCTAACTGTTCCCACAGAGCTTGAAGAAAAAGATTTGACGGGTTTAGAGAGGAAAATGGCTGAGAAGGGATTGATAAACACACAGAGAGATCTAACTAGTGTGTCCCATCACTCTGAATAGCTGATCATAGCGAAAGTGCTTCAGGGCTGTGTCGGGAGGAATTTGTTGATGTGAACTCGTGTCTCCCTGAGATAATCGTGCTGTTTTGAGGAAGGGACCATCCAGAGAAGGTTGTCGTGAAGAAGAATGCAACAACAGCGGGGTGGGCGTCCGTGTCAGGAGGAGTTGGCGAGATGATCACCAGTGCTTTCTGAAGGCAGAGCTGTGAGGATGCCAGCTCAGGCTCGATAGCTCAGCTTCCTCGCAGCAAGATGTCGGTGTGAACTTCCTTCCCCTCGGTGTGAGCGTTTGCAGCAGTGAGCTCCCTGTGCCAGCTGGGATCCCAGCCATGAGAAATGCCATGCTGCAGCTGGGAACCTCCAGTAGCTCCCATGCTTAGAGGGGTGGCCAGCAGGGACACGGAGGTGATTGTCCCTCTCTCCTCTGCCCTTGTGAGGCCCCATCTGGAGTACTGTGTCCAGATCTGGGGCCCCCAATACAAGAAAGATGTGGAACTGTTGGAGAGGGTTCAGAGGAGCCACAAGGATGATTAGAGGGCTGGAGCACCTGCCCTACAGAGAGAGGCTGAGGGAACTGGGCTGGTTCAGGCTGGAGAAGAGAAGGCTGCGGGAGGGCCTCATTGCAGCCTGCCAGTCCCTGAAGTGAGCAGAGGAACAGGAGGGGATCAACTTTTTAAAAAGGTAGATAATGGCAGGACAAGGGGGAAAGGATTAAAGCTAAAGGAGGGAAGGTTTAAATTGGATATTAGGGGGAATTTTTTTTCAGAAAGAGTGGTGAGGGGCTGGAACAGGCTGCCCAGAGAAGTAGTGGATGCCCCGTCCTTGGACGTGTTCAAGGCCAGGTTGGATGGGGCTCTGGGCAACCTTGTGTACATCCAGGCCTGGAGGTTGGTGGCCCTGCCTGTGGCAGGGGGGTTGGAGCTCTATGATCCTTGGGGTCCCTTCCAACCCAGACCATTCTATGATACCCCAACATGACCATCCACACAACAGTTAGCAGTGTGAACAGGCTTAACTCCTCCTACCCGAGCTCTTGTAAACTACTTTGCATAGCCCCTTGAGTGCTGGAAATAGCTCAGGAACTGATAGCAAATGCACTTTCTTCAGTAACCTCCTCAAAGATCAATCTGCTGTTGCCGTAAGCAGCCAGAAAGGCTTGGGCAGCTTCTGCTTGAAGGTCTTGGTGTAATGTGTGTTGCTATGTACTAATGGCTCAAGCAGGACCGCATATCACAACCTCCTGATGTTTGAAAACTTGATGGGCTGAAGTGGGGAGTCAGCCTGCAGTCAGGGTGTGGGCATTTGGGTGGGGTGTGCATTGGTGTGCCTGGCCGAAGTGCACTAGTGTGCAGAACTGCAGCAAATATTCCTTCAGACTGCTGCTGTGGCTTGTCACTGTTCCTGTAAACCATTGGATGCATCGCTAGGGAAGGGTTTTTGCTCCCAGGAGGAGAACTTTGACCAGCGTGACTGTGTATACACTTGCGAACTCTTCCCTTATGTGGAAAATGCTGCTGTTGAGGGAGTTGGATCATTTCTGATGCGGAGTTCAGCATCACCTTGATGTGATGTTGGCTCGACCACTTAATGGGTTGAAAATGTAATGTTCTAGCAGGGCACAATGTTTAGAGGGATGTTTCAAAGATTTTCTTAGTAAATATTTTATGCTTGCTGGTTTTGCTGATATTTTAGCTTTGCATGAGAGTGATCATCAGACTTAATATTCCCTGGTTGTCAGTAAAGGAAAAGGTCCAAAGTGGAAGCATCCAGATAAATACTTGTACTGTGCTTTGAAGCTCAGAACCAGGAAATGATATTGAAATGCAGGAGAAAATAAGAACTGCTGAGACTCTGAAACTTTCAGAAGCATGTTCTGTTTGCT
Organism: Zapornia atra; assembly: GCA_013400835.1. NCBI lineage: Eukaryota > Metazoa > Chordata > Aves > Gruiformes > Rallidae > Zapornia > Zapornia atra. Next base: position 58,752 of record VZTU01031005.1, on the reverse strand, counting down.
GTAGCAGGAGAGGTGTCTAGTGCTTTGAAAGCTTTACCCTAAAACAGCTGAACTTTGCCGGTGGTGCTCGTGTGCATCTAAGAAACACTCCAATTGTCCAACAGTTCCCACAAGCAGGATGGCAGGTAGCACAGTCACTGCATCTCGTAGCTTGGGAAGGCTGCAGTGAGTCAGTCCTCTGTAACGGTGTTTTCAAAGGCTTTTGTAAACAAGATGTGTGCATGTGTGTCTCTTAGGCTTTAAGTAAGGCTAACAAATTGAGATGAGCCGCAGCGGCTCTGTGAAGCCTGGGTACGAGTACACAAGGGCCTGAGTTGATTTATCTTGATGTTTGGTTGAATTCTTCGCATTTTGGGTCCCTTCTGTAACCTTTTCACCTCGTTCTTTTTTAAGGTGGCTGCCTGGCTGTTACAATTTATCATGAACGCATCTCACTTCACTTTTGGCTCCTCTGACGGAAGGAACAGCCGGTCTCTGGGAGGTCAAAGACATTATTTTCCCTTCGTCTTTCTCAGTTTCCAGCACATATTTGTCACTTTGAAAAAGCATGAATTCTGGATTTGATGCACTTTAATTGATTTCACCCTCAACAAGTCCAACTGTCCATCAACCTTTCCTTTCTGTTTCCTCTCCCCCCTCCCCTCCTTTATTTCTTTCCTCTCTCCCTTTACTTTGTTTTTACCCGCCTGCACGTTGAAGCTGTTGCAAAGCCCGTGACCCTATCAGGCCTCACTGTCACTAGCTGTCTCTTTTGTTTTCTTTATCCTTCGAGTTGAACTTTGGATGCTGAGTGAGAATGAACCTGTATCCTAGGAGTATTAGTCCTGTAGTATCTTTGTGATGTGCTCCTTGCCAAAGTGGCTGCTGAGAGCTAACTAAACCTGAGGCTGCTGTGTACAATTGGAAATGTGAGGGAATTCATAATTAGTTTTTGAGATATTGCCTTTGGTATTTAAAATAATTTGCAGTAGTACTATGGCAGAGGTGAATGTGCTGCTTATCCTTTCCTTGTGGAAGGGTGTATGCACCAGCGATACACCTCATAAAATGAGAAACCATCATGCTGTTTCTTGCTCATTTGGTGAGTTCATACAGCATAAGTGGAAATACAGAGTAAATGGAGGATGTGGGTGTGTAACAACCTGGCCTTTGCACAGAAGTCCTTTAAGTGTGCTTTGAAAGCTGGAGCTCCTTAAGAGGAGAAGCTGAAGGAGAGGCTCACAGGTGTTCCTCTGAATGCTGTTGTTCCATGATAGTTGTCATTGAGATGTGGGCCAGGGAACAGGCTTCTCTATGCAGCCAAGAGTTTTCAAGTTCTCTGCACTGCTCTAAGAGGTTCACCAGAACTCAGCAGAGACAATGGCATTCCTTGGGCTGAGTGCACTGTCTGAAGAACTCCAGCACTCAAGATTGGTTCTGGATATTTTATGCAAGTGATTTCAACTCTTAGTCCAAGGTGACTAAGAAAAACAAGCCTCTTGCCAAGATTAGGTACTTTTCCAAGAAGTGCCAATAGCAGACTAGGAATGGGATGTGCTAGGCGGTCTCACAGTGGGAACTGCTGTCCATGGTCCTGGGTGGCTGCAGGTGGAGGTCTGGGCTTTGGAAGGGGGTGGAAGGGATTCTGGGGCTTGGGGAAGGCTGTAGCTTCCTCCCACTCTTGTGCAGAACATCAGGAGCCGGGTATGCGGATCAGGTTCAGTGTGTGCCAGCATGTGTGGAGAGGGACTTGAGTTATCTTTACTAAAGGGTCTTTACACCTCCTTAGTGTTACAGGTCTCATGCTAACCCTTTCCTGCCATAATTTGCTGGTAAGTGGTGTTGCAGCAGATTTCTTTGTGCAGTGAGACTGGACTGTCATACATTGGGACATCTGGGTGGTATCTGTGCCTTTGCAGGAGAAAGCCCTGAAACAGTGTTATCAGTGGCAGATGGGATTCTTCAGTGGGGAACCACTCGTGGCCTAATGCTGAATTTAGGTATTTCTAGCACAGGAATTCTTGGACGTGACGTTAGTTTGAGGTACAGCTTGCTCCTTCTCAGGCTACAGATTCCTGGGATCCCCATAGCAGCTGGAATTGTCTCATGGTAATGCTGATTTATGTTTTCTCACTGGGCTTCTCAGAAAAACACAACAGCTTTCTGGTGTCCAAAGCTATGACGTGAGAGGAGCTAAGCGAAGTGTTCTTTGCTTTTATAAATTGTGGTTATTAGCTCCTTGGGATGTTGGGGACCCTGGGCTCAGGAAAGATGAACTTCTTAAGACACTAGGAAGTTTCAAAGGACATACAAGGGTTACAATCTCTTTTTGGGAGTGGGTGCTATTCCTTCCTCGTAAATTCAGTGCTGTATCTGGGGGAAGATCCCATGGAGAACTCTTACTGGATACCTTTCAGAGTTCAGCCACTATAGATGCTGTACAGAACAGGGAGAACAGACATCCTAGTGAGAGGAGTTGAACAGCCACCTTCGGCATCTGAAGCATCTCTTCTATGGCCTTTAATTCCAGCTTTGAGTTCCAAGACATGCTGATGTGATACGAGGTTTCAAATGTCTCTTGGGAAGCTAGAAAACTCAAGGATTTGTCTGGCATCTCCTTTTAAAAAAAAATTTGACATCTTAGCAAGACCTCCTCTAGAAGTGGTCCTGCTGAAAAAGAAACTGGAGAACATTCTCATAACCTATAAAATAATCACTTTTATTATGATTAGAAAGGTTTGGGGATGAAATTAAGATTTTTTTCAGGCATCTCATCTCTTCCCAGGCAGAAGATATGGGAAGGAGGTCTTGTGATCCTGCTGTTCAGAAGGATGGGGAAAACATATCAAGAGTGGTATGTAGCACGTGCACAGTGGAAGGACTAATGAAACTTGGTGCTTGGATCAGATTGGTGTCGCTATCATGCATAGTTGCACGTGATGTTGACTGTCTGCAGAGCTCAGCTGAGAAGGTAGAGAGAGCTGACCCCACAGCAGGTTTTTCCACACTTAATTTGTAGTGATATTAAAAAGATTTTAATGGGGTGGGATGGGGAGTGTGGAAGAGTTATTTTTTACTGGAAACACAAATTCAGTATTTTGTGGAATCACAGCAGTGACCAAGGTTTCTGTTTGGTCTTACCTTCACATACTGACATACAGTTTTGCCAGCTTATTATCTTGCAGGTCCTCCAGTCTCATTTAGCAGCCCAACCCGTGTATTGAGCCTCTCAGCCATGCAAGTAGACTTTGTTTTGTTCAGACACCTACAGCTGCTGGATAACTAGCTCTGCAGTGTGCTTTGAGTGTTATCGGTCATGCCATCTCAGAGATAAAGAAACTAAGGCACTGTGAGGTGAAGCAACTTGTTGAAATCCTCTAGCTGACAGTAGCAGGTTTGGGATCAGCAGTGTAGGCTCACATACCATAATACCTGCTTTGTATACTGGGTTTAGGCATTGTGATGCCTGAGGTGGATGCTTGCCCCAAGGAATGACAGAAGGGTGCCCAGGCATTTTGTGTGCAGTTGAAAGCTGGTGCCTCAGAGGACGTTGTGGTAAGGGTGTGTTAGTTGGTTTGGTCTCAGAATCTGTGGATGGCCCTCGGGATCTGGACTGCAGCAGAAGATGGGATGGAGTCTGTAGCTTAGCTACCTAGTGGAGCTTCTGCACAGATGCAGGGGAAGGTATTGCAGCCTGAAGTAGAGGTTGATGAGATTTGAACCCTTCTGCATTAGGCAAGATCTGAGAGCAAATGCTGTGGGTGCTTGCATTGTGTTGTCATTGAGGTACCTGATGATGAGGTGATCTGAACCCTGCTGCACATTTCTCAAATCCCAGGCCAGTACTTTCTTCCTTAAGCCAACCTGCTTAGGAGCAACTCTTATTTTACAGCCAGTAAGTTGGACAAAATCTGCTGTGAAGCCAAAAACTGCTCTAGTGGATGTTGTCCCTGCTCATTGCAAGGGGTTGGACAAAGTGAACTTGAACGGTCCTTTCCATTCCAAACCATGCTTTGAGTCTGTGATCTCTGAGAATCACTTTGTATGCTGGAGACTTGAAGTTATTAACCACTCTTGGTGTTTCCCTCTATTGTGTAAGAGAGATGGAGCAGCACTGGCTGCTGACCAGCTTCATGGTCCTGAGCAGAGACACCTTCCTTTCCCTGCCCAAATCCAAAAGACAATGTGATGTGGATTTACCCAGGTGACTCCAGGGGAGGTTACACAAGCCATGGTTTGGCAAAGATGTGGAAGAATTCACACTGCCTATTTTTTAATAGCTATTCAACTGGAGAGAGGGAGCTGGGGAGGGATGGTGAAAAGAAGATGCGGAACAATCGCATTAGGAAGCTGATAATTTCAGTCGTAAGAGCTCTGAATTCCCCTCTGAAATCTTCTCTAGGGAGTCTTAGTTCTTTAAGTTAAATGACTAATTAGAGCATGTTCACACCACAAATATGCCCAGCAAGGCAAACTCGTAAGAGCTAATGCTGCTCACTTGCTCCCAGTAGAAGCTGAAGCTCTCGGGAGGTTGCAGAGGATTTTTATCCCATGGAAATATGTTCCTGTTACCAGAACATTGGAGAACTCGTGAGAGGCAAAGCAAAAATCCTCACCTAGCAGACAGGGCTTGTGTTGGTCCCTCTCAAGCCAGCTTCTTTACCTTGTTCGTTCTCTTCTCCAGCATGGTGTTTAGTGGGAGGCAAAGCTTGCTGTGAGGAGATGTACAGCGCCCAGCAGGACCCAGACCTGTCTTGTAGGTAACAAATCAAATGGCATGTAGGCTGAGGATGCTGGATGAGGAGCAAGGGAGATGGCTTGAAGCAGGGTTAAAGTTACAAAGCCAACATCTGTTGCTGAGGGTATGGGCTGCAGGTAGGAATGGGTATAGCGAGCGTTTTGGTGGGGCTGTAGGGATAGGTGTAAACATCTAGAATAGATCCTGAGATGGTGGTTGAGGAGGGATGTAAGGCGAGGGATGAGTCTTAAGGAGGAATGATGTGTTCAGCTGTGGGGTTTTTGCCAATGTGTGAAATCTGAGTTGGGTTTTCCTATATCAGGGTTTACCCACCACCCCAAACTAGTCATCTCTGAGTAATGGAGGGAATGTGGCCATTATTCATCTCTCCCAGTTACTAAAAGTCCCTTCTCTGATAATTTCTGTGTGCATATCCTCTTTGATCCATCCCTAACTTCAATCTCCCTTGTTCAGCACTATGAGCCAATGCAAAAAAATCTTTAAAAATGAACCTAAAGGACTGACAGTCTTGAGTCCTTTGGAGAGCTGTTGGGCCCCAGCTTCTGTGGAGGAAGAGGAAAGCCTAGGCAGTGGCATCTCTCCTGCATTCAGCTGTGAGGCTTTGCCCCATATGCCTTCTGTCATCTCAGCAGACCCCATCCTTTTTGCTTTAATTGATTTTGTCTGGCTTTAATTTGATGTGAGAATAGACCTCCCACCGTGAGCGCTCCAGAGTCTGCTTTGTGCAAGGGGAGTTGGAGGCTGGGTGTAGCTGTGATCAGAGGCAGGGGCTTATTGTTGTAACAGGGAGATGAGGATGGCTTGGGGAGGACGACTGAATTCTGTAAACCCATTAACAATTGAAACGAAGCTTTTCACTTCCATACTGGCTTTGTGGGAAGAGCTTGTACAACAACTTGAAAGCAAAGAACTGTAATACGTTTTCATTGTGGCCACGTGTAGGGTTTCTTCAAGAAGTCTAGAGCTCTGCAAGTGTGCAGTTGAGCCAGGTGAGTCAGCCATCTGAATGGGCTGTGAGAGGATTGGGAGGAGAGGAGGGGGGAGTAGATTTGGCTGCGGTCACCTAACTGTGTGATGGCAGAGATGAGAATAAATAGGGAAGTTGAAAAGGAAAGCTCCATTGTGAGTCTGATCAGCCAAAGTCTAAACAGTTGTTGAGTTTGTTTTATCAAATCAAAATATTTTGTTTCAGCGGTGTGTTGACTTGAGTCAGTGTTTGTCTAGGCTGACACAGTGTTATAGAAACATTGGGGCTTGAGGGTGCTGTGTGCCTTGTCCCGGGAGGAGCAGGAGCTCTGCTGTCCCTAAGATGCAGGAGAGGGCTGCTTATCTCACTGTGGTGGAGGAAGGCTGGCTGAGAGCAATCCTGTTTCCAATGGCTTGGCTGTCAGAGCCTCCAGGTATTTTAAGGCTTCTTCAAAGCTGCTCTATGGCCCTGTTCAGTGTGATTAAGTGTGCTGCTGCTCAGGTCACAAATAAGGGGTTTAAGTCAAATGGGAAGATTTTTGAGGGGAAAATAAATGAATTCAGAGTTAATTATCTGCAAACTTTTGAAGTAGCTTGAGTAATTAAACATAGATAGGTAGGCATTTATTAATACCATGCCATTAGTGATCTGTGCTTGTGTGTCAGGTGCTAGCATGCTGTGACATGTTGCAGTACACAGAACTCAGATGATGCTCCAAGATACAAAATGATTGCTTGCCGTCGCTGAAGGCTCCCGGGTATTTGAAGATGGGATATGGTTGACGTTGTCTTCCAAAAGTATCTTGCCCAAAAGCATTGGGGTGTGGTAAGGAGCTAAGGATGAAACAAGGGGAGATGTTGAGGTTAAGCTAGAATAGGACCTCATGTAACTTCCAGCCTCTCCCACAGAATTCCCAGTGGGAGCTAAGACCTTACTGTTCTACAAACAGATTTGTTCCTATCTGGTAGTTCTGGTTAGGACATGTCAGAAACTGTAGACAAGAATACAGTGTAGTTGCTTTTGCTATTTCCTCCTTCCCTGTATCTGAAATCTTCCTAGTTTTTTACTTATTTTTAAGCTGTTCCACCAGATCCCTCAATATTTCCATATTTCAAGGAGACTTACCCAAATGGCATGTTTCCATGGCTGATATGCAGCAATAATGCAGGGTTAATACCTAATTAGTTCCCAGGGACATTGAGCTTTTCATGGATATTCAGTAACAAAAGCAACAACAAAGCAGCTGAATTCCTAGGTCTTAATTCATCGGGGAGGAGGAAATAGGAACCTAAAAATGCAAGAATTATTCAGTGCGGTATGAAAGCTTAGTTCTTTCTCTCATGAAGCTCAGAGGATGCTATAGCAGCTGACAGGGAAAATATAACCTCCTCCCTCCCTCCCTTCAGGGGGACTGTATATGTGTCTCTGTTTGCAGCCCTGACATCTCCAAACAGGAAAATTCCCAGTTCTGCAACACGCTTTAAATAGCTCCTTGCCGATTGCCCTCACTGCCGCAACCCCCAGTCAGCCCAGCCCTGGGTTTTTTTGACGTTCAGCCATACCTGATCAGCCGTACCCTGAGCAGCTGGATGTGATCAGAGCTGGCCTTCCACCTCGCAGGATGGCGAGCATATGGGCCCGTGGGCTCCAGCCATTATGTTCCTGAGCGCTGAGCTTGTCTGCCTGTGGCTAAAGAGGGTTTTTTCCCCTCTCAAGCAATCGCAAATAAACCTTTCTGATAAGTAACAGGAAAACAAACAGGCCCTTTGGCTCTTTAGGCAGTGAGAAGGAGGGAGGAAAAAAACCCAAGCCAAATAACAAAGTCTTTGCTGTGTTTAGGCAGCAGGCAGAGTGGCTCGGAGTGCCTTCAGGAAAGAGGAGCCGTGTCTGCCCCCGGCTGGAGACGGGGCTTTTCTCAGAGCAGAAATGGCTCCTTTCAGGATGATTAGCCCTCAGTGCTTTACAGCCAGGCCCTGGTGTGGGAGCTCCAGGGCATGGAGGTTTGGCTTGAAAGAGGACAGCCCTGGAGATGATCTAGACCAACAAGATGGAGGCTTTGAGCTGACGGACACAGGCAGCCTGGTATTAGCCTTTAGGTGGTAGGGGGTTGAAGGCTGGAAATAGCTGTGGTGAGGGTTATCAGCCCTCAGCCTGGGGCAGAAAGAGAAGAGCAGGGAGGGTTGCAGTGCGAGAGTCCAGGCAGTCGTGGGAAGAGTCTGTGGATAATCCCAAACGGCCTCTTTGTGCCCTCTGCCATTGCCAAAAAAGGTGTGGGCTCCTGGGAGGAGCCATAGGAGGTCTCTGGCACTTGGCACTGTACATGAGGGAAGCCAGGCAGATTGTAAAGGGCCAAAGGAAAACTGCATGTCTTGGGGTTCACTGTAGTGCTTGGAGTGCTGAGAAGGTGTCTTCAAGTGCTACCTATACCTCAGTGTGACCTGAGACCTGCTCAGTGTGGAAGACTTGGGTCAACCAGAGAGCCTTTTGCAGGGAATGTGTTACAGAATGTGTACACCTTCCCATCCATGTATTTCCCTGCATGCCAAGGAAATAAGGCGCCAGCCATCCCAGATAGCCCTGGTTCCCAAAACTCTGCAGCTTGGCCAACAGCAATTGAAGTGTATACCAGGGTATCCAGCACTGTCTCAGAATTTGTGTCTGAACCTCAAGATAGGAAAACCCTTCATTTTTCCTTCTGAGCCCTGTCAGTATGACACAGGCCATTGCTGTTCCACAGGCGTGCGGTACTTGAATACACCAGGGCCACAAAAACCTTTAGACACACAAACAGAGGGGCAAATGTTTGCTCCAAGTTGTTCAAGAAACAATGAAAGCTGCTGGGTTTTGCAGCCCCCATAGGCAGGGAGATCCCCAAAACCCCAAAGACATGCTGCCATGCCATGTGATGAAGCTGTGTGCAAACACGGTGCCTGTTAGGACAGGAGTCTGCATTCTGGGTAACTGCAGTTTCTCGGGGTTCTGCCTCTCAAGTGCACTCTACAACTGGTAACAACCTTGTTCCCTAAGTCAGCAAACCATGGACTTTTTCAACTTGGAAGTCAGAGCCATGAGGAGCCTTTGAAACCTTTGCCTTGGTAGATATGGCTGAGGTTATCGTCCTGGCCTGTATACAGTGAACTTGGACACTATCATGAAATGCTGCCAGTCTGCAACACACTCGTGCTGAAACCACATGAAGGTCCCCATGGCCCTGTCACCTTGTCCTCTCCCAGCTGACAGGAGGCAGAGCGCTGCCATCCCTACAAAGCTATGCCAGATGGTACCAGGTACGAGTTGTGTCGCTGCCAACATGTCTTCTCTGAGCTTTTCAATGGGGTCACTTCTAGGAAGTGGTGTAGTCTGTGGCCCTAAATACTTGAACTGTGGAGAGGAGTAGGAAATTCATGTGGGAAATTCAGAGGGGTGAAAAGAGCACATAAGCCCTGTGATCAGTCCCGAGTGGGCCAAGCATTGCTGTCAACTACTCCCCAAGCAACTCCATTGAAGCAAACAGTATTAATTGTAGATTTATGCCAGCATTCCCGAGAGTCACTCTTAGGACAGGGCCAGTCCTGGTAGAGGATTAATCTTGCTGGAAAACGCCCTCTTGTTCATCACTTGGTCTTCAACAGTCGCACATGCACACAAATCTCAGTGACCCTCCAACAACCCAGTTAGCTAGCAAGGAATTAAAGGGTATGAAACCCTAGCTTCCCTGTCAGCACAGCCCTGCATCTGCCTCGGCCCGTTCATAAGGCAGGACTAGCCACCTGCTAGTTGTTTTGCTCGAAGAGAAAATGTCTATTTGCACATAGGAAACAACTAATCCAGTCCCCTGGGAGGGATTAGCTGTTTGTCATTCCCACAGTCTCCAGCACAGGTAATCGGCATCTTCCTGGACTGGGGCACTGTGGGTTTTTTTGGTTGTGTCTCTGCTGTAGTTCTCTCTGCAGTAGTTCTACATGTTGTGTTTATCTCATAGTAGCGTTTCTCAGACGTTTGGTCATCTACAGTACAGCGTTCCCACATGTGTGTGCCTTCTCAGCTAAAGTACTGATGCGTGTCTCCTTTACATGTGCACACGTGCTTTCTGACAGTACATTTGTGCAGTATAAGACCTTTCAGAAATGCAGATCTCTTCTAGTTACTGCTTCTGTACCTCTGTGCCTTAAGGACTGGTCAGTGGCATCCTCTCACCACTACTTCCGTAACATCCCTGCACTCTATATGCCACTAAAATATGATTATTTTATTTTTTACTGAAATTTGCCAGTGATGCTTCTCTGGAGCCTGTCTCCCTAGCAGAAGGGATGGTTTAATGGTCTCGAGCAGCAGGCTAGGAATGCCTCCCTTCCTCAGGAACAGAAAGCTCAGCTCTGCAGTCTGCACAGCCTTTTCCCCCTTCAGAGGACAATAAATTGAGTAACATGCAGTTTACTGCCTGCCCGCAAGTTTCGAGTAAAAGAGGTGGCAGGGCAGAGAAGAAAATCCTGAGGCCAGCCATTCAGAGGGTGCAAATCAGTATGGTTTTGCTAGCTTACACCAGCTGTAGAGCTGGCCCCGAGGTTTCGTGTTCACATTATCCTGGGGCTCATATTGCAAGAATGCAGCGCTTGCCAGATGTGCTGGTTACAGTATCCCCTCCCCTCCGTCACTGACAGGGTACCAGCTGCCCATCCCTGCCCTCGGAGCAGCCGGGCTTCCTTGGAAGGTGCTTCAGGGTCCTTGGCTACCAGCACGTAAATACTATCCCTCTGCCAGGGCACAACAGGAAGAGGGTAAGGGCAGCGGCAGAAGTATTCCCTCTTGTAAGTGGTGTTCATCTCCTCCCCCAACCCAGCATATGGAATTCTGGATCACATTTCTCTCTCTTGCCAATAAATATTGCAGATTTATTGCTCTATACCTGGTGGGTAGTAAATTGCATTCCACCTCTGTTATAAGGCTCTTTGCTATGACACAGCCTTGCAGCTCCATTAAACCTTAATTACAGCAACACTTCATTGGGTTGCTGTGATGGTCTGACTGCCATTGCAGTCGGGAGGATGTATGGCCAAAACAGGCTGATGCAGAGAGGCTTTGTTTTGTTTTGTTTCCCCCCTTTTTAAGGATTAGGGAGAGTTGAGCCCAGCAAGGGGAATAAATGGAGACGTAGCCTCTTGCTCTCTGCTCATTTTCCACGACAGCTGGCTTCACCTGCCACAGCTCCAGCAGCTCCTCTGCTCCCTGATGAAGTGCTCAGCAAACAGTGCTCCAAGTTGCCTCCATTAAGTGGCTCATTTATATTTGTGCTTATGAAATGCATCCCAGACTCCGCATCACCTCTGGGTTTGATAGAGTGAGGAGCACAGGTTCGGTCAGATAGACTACTAGGAGTAAAACAGGGCTGGAGTTTCTAGAGTGTGTAGCCAGACAGATCTTGAGAGCCATTCCAATCGTATGTGGTCAGCCCTGGCTCATCCGTCGCTATGATGTGTGTCAGCTAAAGGTGTGAGTCTAGTACCATTGCTGCAACTGTCCTTCCCCGCAGCCTGTACAGGGGACAGAGGCTCCGCTCCAAGGGCTGGCTGCGGTTTCTCGGAGCTCCATGTCACCTGATGTTTTCACCATGCTTCTCCAGCACCTGCAGCCTGTGGTCTGATGGAGGCCACAGTGGAGGGCAGAGGTCTCTGTGGCTGCTGTGTGTGGGGATGGATGGTTCTCACTTCCAGATCTCTGGCCAGGCACAGAGGAAGCACAGCTTAGCTCCACAAGAGGCTGTCCAGTGCCTGTGCTCCCTCTGGACTGAGGGTGTTCTGCTTGGCCTCACAGCTTTTGTTTTGGAGATGGCTCCTGGACTTGGCTGAGTCCCTTAGCTCCCCATGCAGGCTTGGTTCAAAACCAGTATGCGTTGTACAGACATCCCTCCTTAGATGGCCGTTCAGGTCTCTGCTCTATGATGAGCTAACCAGAAAGTACTAATGGCTCCACCAGCCCCTCGGACCCCTCGGAGTTGTACCGTTACGTGGGTGAGCACCATGTTGTCAGATCTGTCCGGGAGAAGGGCTGTTCCATTCCCCGTTTGGAAATTATTTGTTATCTCAATCATACCAGTGTAATGCCTAGTGTTATGTGGGGTATAGCTATGACAGTAACCAAAATGCCTGTAGATTATCCTCAGGATTATCTTCTATCAGCATAATGCCCATGCTTCAGTCATTATTTTGACTGGTGTGGTCACTTTATATAGTCCTCATCATCCTTGTAAGTCCACTCCTCTGAGTAAGGATGTTTGACGCTATTTTGCCACATCTATAACTTCATCTAGTCAGACACCCATATAGTATGTGGTCAGAGAGCCACAGGTATTTTTAGATGGGCAGTGCAGAAGTCTTCTACACCACTGCTGTTGCAAAACACAGCTACCAGAAAGCAGCTAAAAAATCTCTATAAATTCAGTTGCTGAACTCTTTAAGGAATAGCTAACACATGGGAAATAATTTTCTTTGGAGAGCCTGTTACAGAGCCTTGTTTGTCCTTATTCTCCCCTCTTGCAGCAACCTTGAGATGTCACGCGTAGGAAATGTGGCCACAGCTGTTTATGCACTTAGGGGTTTTTTCCAAGGCCACATCCTTCTATTCTCCCATAGATTACTTGAAAAGATGCTGTGGGGACTCCAGAAAGCCAAGGTCTATGTGCCATGTCCAGGTGTTGCCAGGAGATTGACGTTTTGAACATTTGAAAACTATCAGAGAACTAATTTGGTGGGGGATTATGGTGTGGGTTTTAGCTCTCCTCCTTCTTCCCCTCTTGAACTCAACGTTAGAAGACTCTTGCTGTAGATGTATTCCTAACAGAGCCACATTATTTCAGCAGCAGGCAAATATAATTGTGTGTGTTAGGAGGAAGGTAGGTACGTTGTCATTTGCCGCTAGTAAAAGCAAACAGTGTTCAGCTGCTCAGGATCCCAAACTGGGATGAATTGTCCCATGCCAAAGCCCCATCCAGCCCTTGGCTTCTCTTTTTCTACAAGGTAGTCATGTCATGTAAATTCTAAATGGTACAGAAAATGATGCTGTGGTGATTTCTCTTGAGAAAACATCATCATCTTGATGAAAACTTATTCTTTTTTGACGTGGCAGTGGATACATTTTTGGCATTTCTAGTTTTCAATTATGTGAGAGGGAAGTAAAGGCAGAGGTCTGCCTCTAGTAGTTGCAAAGCAAAAAGAGTTTGTTCTCTTTCCTTGGGAGGGGGAATTTTTAATTTTAAAATGCAGTTTATATTTAGACAAATTAAAGATGTGTGAAATTAAATGGGAATGTTTTGAGAGAACTGAAAATATATATTTTGATTAGCTTGAATGAATTTAAAAATAAATCATGGAGAAAATGAAATGTTGGTGGGGTTTTTTCGGTCCTCATTTGAAATGAAAAATAATTTGCAATCTTGACACTCTTCATGGAATGAAAAGTCCATTTGCTGATTAAGGCCCGGATTCATCCTGTCTAATTTCAGGCACTATTGAACTGCTTAGTGCCAAAGGGCACTTTAATCCACCTGAGATTTAAATTGCCCTCTGGAGGTACCTATTTCTTTTGTTGATAAGACATGGGCAACGTGACTTCAGATATGTGTGTCTGAGAACTTCCTGAAGTTGGGTGGCACGCAACAGGGTGCAGTGCTCTTCCTTTCACCATCTGACCTCTTCACTTGCTGCTTGTGTGTTCGTATGCCTTTCCCATCTCTCCCCTAAAAACTGGGATTTGGGGAGTTCTGGATCTGGGCTTTTTTTGCTTTTTGTTTGTTGTGGTGGGGTTTGGGGTTTGTTTTTTCAGGAGGGTTTCCACAAGAATACATGAGGGTTTTTTTTTTCTCTACTGGTTTCCTTTTTGTGGAAAAAAATTCTGGAGGACCAGCAGGGTTGTATCCTATGAGAAGCAGAGAAACAAGGTTTGGAGTTAAGGTTGAAGGGATATGTGGTCAGATTGTTCATTCTCTTTTAGTCACTGCGGTCCCTGACTTTCAGCTCTTGCATCTGGTTGACAGAAGCTCTTCAGCAGCTCCTCAGCAATCTGCTGAACACTCTGCTCCATCTTTAGTACTACTTGACCCAGAACAAAAGTGAAAATATTTGGCGTGTCAGAAAAGGTTAACACATAGTGACGCACAGCCTTCTCCTCCCCGTGACATCACTTCAACGTGAGAGAGCAATCTTCTCTGTGTCACACCTGACAGGCTGGTGACAGCAAAGGGATGTATCTGCTGTGATTCGTTCCCTGTGCTTTTGTCCCACACCACTAGCTTCCCTAGCTGAGTTTCCCCCTCTCCTCCCAGATGAGGAGGTGGTATCTGGAGGTTGGACCTGGCCCACTTTATGCCACAGTCCCAACCTGTGTTGTCTTGACGCATTTGTGGAGGCTTTGGTCATCTGTCTGGTCAGCCAGGTAGATTTGCTTTTTAGGTAGCTGGACATTTGGGAAGTATTATTTCTTTTAAACCTGATGCCTGTACTGTTCTTATTTTGGGCTCATAAAACATAATGAGATATGGGGCAACATTTAAGTCCTGTGGAGTATTACATCCTGGAAGACTTTGTGGAGCCGAAGGCTTAGCTGGTATTAGCTCTAATTATACTCCATCAAACTGTACTGCAGCAACTGTGGCCTTGGACGAAGCCCTTATGCTTCTTGTTGGAAAGCTCACCGTGGCTATCGCATCCAAGCAGTGGGAAGCGCGTTGGGGGCCATGGCCACAGGGGTGAGCACCATTCTTCCTCTTACTGCATTTCGGTGGGGAAAGAACACCTCTGCATCAAGCTCCTTTCTCCTCTGCCATTGGGGGGGGTGAGGGTGGGGGTTATCCACCTTTCATGGAACTGTTGCACACTCCTTGAAGCAGCTACTTGTCAAAGCACATAGGATGGGTCTGAATATCCCAAGTGAGCCTGTGCTTTTTGGAGGTGAGCAGGCAGCATAGGAGGGTGGGGGAAGGAGATTAAAATACAGTTGCTGGCTGATATGAAAGCAAAAAATAAAAAAGGAAAAAAACTTAAACCACAAATTACAAAAAAAAAAAATTCCTGTGAGAAAGAAAGAAAGTAACAAGTCTGTGGAGGATGGATGTTTGGAACTGTTCAGCCTAATGCATGCCAGATTCCTCCTCTCTTCTCTCCCCCCGCCCCCTCCTGCTGCCTTCCCCTTACCAAATGCTGTCTGCTAAACTTCTGAAACACCCTTTGCCTTTTTGACCCTTCAACTCATCTTGAACTTAGGAAAAATTGGGGGGGCGGGAAGGAATAGTTGCCTCTCTGGCGCATGTGGCTGTGCTGGGGTGGGGGGTGTGTGCTGGGGGTCTGGGAGCAGGGAGGAGGGGAGGGGTGTGTGACATGAGTTTGTGTGGTTGATGCTCCCCTGAAAACAATTTGTATCCTGTTAATAAAATTAGTAAATATTTGTAGCTCCCTTTGAAGCCTGTGTCCCCAGGGGATGTATGGGGGGGGTTCAGAGAAATTAAAGAGACAAGTTACTGATTTAGTCGTCCCGTCCCCTTCCCCCAGCCTCTTTCTTTCATTTTCTACCTCCTTTATGAAGACACTAAACAGACAAATTGGAGGTTTGAAATGAGGATTGTGCCGCTGCCTGCAGAAGCAACTGGGGGGTATGTGGGGCAATGGGGGTGGAGGAGCGGGCCTGGTGTCTGCAAATGCCAAAGCTACTCATGTCTAATGAACAGAGTTGGGAGCTGAGCTCCTGCATGGCCCCGGGGTGGTGGCAGGGGCCTTCAGCCCTGTGGTGTGTGGGGCTGAGCTCGGGGTGGCTCCAGGCAGAGGGGTTTGGCTCATGTGACCATTTCCTGGGGTCTTTCAGCTTCATCACTTGCTGTGTGACTGTGAGGGAAGATATGTATGTGTGCTGTCCCTTCTTCAAATCCCTCTTTCTTCCTCCTTGTGTAGTATTGTAAGCTGGTAAAGGGCAAAGGAAGAAGAAAGTGATCTTGGGTCAGAAAATGGAGCTGTGTAGTGTGGAGACATCCCATTTCCCATTATTATTTTGGATTTACTCCTTTACAGAGCTGTCCAGATGCACAGAGTGATGGTACATACCTGCACACTTATAGGGGGTGGACACGTTCCAGCTCTTTGCTCTACCAACTGGCACTTGATATGCACATGAGTGACAACAGACACCCAAAAGGAGGGGTGGAGTATGAAACCACAGGAATCCAAAGGTCTGTTAGCATCTTCAGGCATGGCATTACTACTTGGGAGCAACTTCAGGGGGAGTTGATGCGAGTTGCATTACTTTGAAGCGCGAAAGGAGCCTGGGTCATGCCCAGTGTTCCCAGAAATGTGTTTTCATTAGCTTGCTGGGTCTGCCCAGCTCTGCTGTCCTCTGATCATGGAGAGCTCTTAGCAAAATAGCTGAGCTCTTACAAGTGAATTGGCATCTTAAAATGTATGTCTGAAGTAAGCTCTTGCCTTCTACATGGACTGCAAATGCACTGGTGGGTGGGGGGAATGGGAGTTCCTGGAAGCTGTTTGGGGCAGGGTAAAAATGACAGCTCTGCACAAGAGGAGTTGCTGCGCACCAGATGTAGTAGAATCTGATAACCTGGATCTTCTTGATGCTTTTCCAAATTAAACTGGTTGGACTTGAACGTCTGTATTTCGTGGGTTTGCTGTTTGTAATATTAATGCTTTCTGTGGAGCTGTAATACCCCTGGCTGAGGAGGGGAGCGCTGAGCCCAGCTTTAGGCAACACTCAGCGCTTTGCCAAAAGAAGGTGCAGCTCTGCTGCTGGTGGAGGGTCAGCCCATGTCGGAGGGGGGACTATATGTGAGCCAGTTATAAAAACTAACTGTCCATCATGCAGCATCACTGCATACTCAAGGACCAATTTGTTCCTTGGAAACAGGAGGAGCACCTGCCTGACAAAGAGAGGCTGAGGGAGCTGGGCTTGTTCAGCCTGGAGAAGAGAAGGCTGTGGGGGGACCTCATTGCAGCCTGCCAGTCCCTGAAGGGAGCTTATAAGCGGGAGGGGATTCGACTTTTTAAAAGGACAGACAATGGCAGGACAAGGGGGATGGATTAAAACTAAAGGAAGGAAGGTTTAGATTAGATATTGGGGGGAAGTTTTTTACAGAAAGAGTGGTGAGGTGCTGGAACAGGCTGCCCAGAGAAGTAGTGGATGCCCCGTCCCTAGAAGTGTTCAAGGCCAGGTTGGATGGGGCCCTGGGCAACCTTGTGTAGATCCAGGCCTGGAGGTTGGTGGCCCTGCCTGTAGCAGGGGGGTTGGAGCTCTATGATCCTTGGGGTCCCTTCCAACCCAGACCAGTCTATGATTCTATGAACAGAGCAAGAAGCAATCTTAACTGGCAGCATGGCTACCTGTGGGGTGAGACCTGGCCATGATGGCATCTCATACAGCTGATGATAAGGTTAGGGAATGACTCCCAACAGCTGGGTGGTGAGGTTGAAAACTTGCCTTCTCATTTTTGGGGGCTGTGGAAAGCAATAAAGAAACCTCAGGTGGCTAATTTGTGTCTGGAGGTAAAGGGAGAGCATGGCAGGCTTGTTGGTAGTTGAACATTGGGTTTTCTACATGGCAGGAATGTTTATTAGGGTTGACATGCTTCACATCTCTAGTAGTAGGCAGCTAGAAGTTGGCCAGCCACCATCATCTCCTACAAGTACTGGTGGGAGGAAGGCAGTGGCTCAGGAGAGCCGTCCTCTCTGTGTGTCTCTGTCCGTTTCTCTTCATGAGCTGCTGAGCTGACTGGGGTTACTAGCTCAAATTCAGGGTGGATTAATCCCTTTTTGAGTTGAGAGTTTGGTGTCTTGGCAGATTTCAACCTGGAGGAGGAGAATAGTTTCATTCATACTTGGTTGAAGGTTGGCATTCAACGTTTGTTCACCTAAAACCTGTGAAAAGACCCTGACCTTCCCTTGAAATGAGAGTTTATGTGTAGGAAACGAAACTGTAAATTATTTTAAGCTTTTGAGTTTTCTTTTTTGGGGGGAACAGGTTTAGAAAGAGAGAAACAACTACAGGAATTCTCTCAGGTATTGTTGGCTTTCTGTCTAAAAGCAATGCCAGAAATGTTCACAGGCCTTTACGAAAGAAAACTTTAAGGAAAATAGTTGCAAAACACATTCAGTATGCTTCAACCAGCTGGATTTTCTGGCAGCTCTAGTGAAATCTAAACAAGGAAAATGATTGTCTTCTTCTGTTGTGTGTTGCAATATTTTTTTTATCCAGGCTGGACAGTACAAAGCACATCCTCTGTGGGAAGGTGTCGCAGGCTGCAGATGAGATAAAGTTCCCTGTGATTATATGGGGTGTTTCTCAAGTGAGAGTCAGCACATGTGGAGGGAGGTCCAATCCTTTTAATGCACACATACAGGGAAACGAGAGGAAGTGGAGTCCATTAAGGAGAATAGTAAAACCAGGAGCCAAGTAACGAAGGAGCAACTGATCCAGTAACATCATGTGAGCACCTTTCACTCCCACTCCTTGCAGGAGGTACTCGACAGTTTTGCAGGGCTGAGCCCCAGACCCTGTGAGCAAGGGCCTCTTTTGCAATTCTATATGTCTGCCTTACCTTTTCCAGACATGCATCTCTGGTTTTATTAAGCACACGGCTTGCCGTGGTCCTTAAGCTCCCAGCAGCTCTCTCTGCTCCCATTCCCACCCTCCCACCCGGAGCTGAGAGACCCATTACCAGGTAATGATGTGTCAAGCACCAGGTAAGGTACAGGGAAGTGGCCAAAGGAAAACGCTGAGGTAGCAGTGGAAGCACCTCTCTCTCCGTTCTCCTTTGTGACCTGATTTGCTATACACTTTAACTCAATGCTGTTTCTCCGTGGGTGGGGGGGTTTGGGCACCAGCAGATTGGTAGCAGGTCTTGTCTGAGAAGTGTTGTAGTATTTCCCTTGTCCTGACAGGAATTAACATTTTCAAATCCTCAGACCTGGAAAAGTTAATTTGAAGTAGTGAGTTTGAACCTCGCTTGAGTCTGACGATGGAATGGTTGAGTTGCCTGCAGCTTTGTGCTTATCTGAAACCTGCAGTGAAATCTGGGGGTGGTTTTCTTAGGTGGTCCAGGTCTCTCAAAACGTGGCCTCACTTCTTCTGAAATTGAGTCCAGTTAAAGCCAGACCTCACCCTAACCTTAAACTGACGTTGCCAGGGTCTAGGCTAATTTTCCTCAGGGTGTTGACTTTGGTCATAGACTGACAAGGACCAGAAGCATCTTAGAGTAGAAAGCTCTGCGGTACCAAACCTTGATGATCTCCCCAGGGAGCATCATACCTCTGTGACCTGGGTGCTGTCTGGGCAAAACTGACCCAAAGGCTGAGTGATTTAATAGTCCTGATCTTGACTGAAATCAAGGGTAAATCTTGCCCAGATTCTTGCTTCATCATGTACCATTTTAATGGTTTTCCATATGTTAAATATTTTCTCAGTAAGTGGGAAATGCAGCTTTTCTAGTGAACTCGAGATGCAATAAAGTCATTTTGAAATGATTTCTGGATAGTGGAGTCTGCAAATGTTCAGAAACCACTTTTTTTTTTTACATCTAATGCTCAGTGTTGTGTTCTGAGATTCCCTGCAAAGACTCGAGCCCAGATTGTAAAATGTTCTTTGAAATTTAATTTCCATCAATTTCAATGTGGAAGAGATTAAAACGTGAAACTTCACAAGGAGAAAGATTTTTCTCAGTAACAAAACAAATTCCAGTCTGAGTTGGTGACAGATTTTATCAAAAATATTTTAAAAGCTGTCATTTCAGATTGTTTTGGCTTTACAAGGTTTGAAACGCTCCTCTAGGAGCCAGATAGGGGTTTGATCTCTTTAGCAAACTAGTTTGACAAATCAGCCGCTGTGTCTTTGATTGCAGCATACTTTGCTTTCTGAAAACAGCAGCTGTGGCAAGGAGAAAAAAAAAATACATCCTTGTTTGGCAAACAGTTTTGGTAAGGTCAATAAAAAAAAATTGATAAATTATTCCAAAAGAATCCAACAGGCTTTGGGAAAAGCCAACAATAAAGAGGAATTCTGGCTAAAAATTTTGCTTTTGAAAAAGAAAAAAGGCTGGTTTCGACATAAAACACTTCTCGTGCCAAGAATTTAAGCCAGCTGTCATTGTCTTTTGTATCCATAAACAAATGCTTTGGTCTCCCTAACGAATCTCAAATGAGTAAAATGAGAATGGGAAAAGTAAGGGCTGTCTGTCTGCAGTGCATATGCCATCCAGCAGCCAGTGAGTCTGACACCGATTTGGGGCTGTTTCTGTGAAATCCTGAGCATGTACAGAGAGCTGCCAGGGGTTCAATGCCTGCACCTCTGGCAAGAGTGCCTGGGGGGGCTAGAAATCAAACCCCATCCATCAAATCCTGGCGAAGAAGTGATGCTGCGTGGTGATGGGCGCTTCAGACTGGGAGAGTGCTGGAGGCAGCTGGGCAGGTGCTGGACCAGTGATACCTAACCAGCTCTTTGCTCTTCGATAGTTCCACTGCCATGTGTAAGCAGAGGTTTTACATCATCTCGGAAGTTCTCAACAGCTGGAAGCCAGGAGAAGTTTACTCCTCAATCTCTTTGGTCCCAGTTTCTTCCCCTTTTTATTTCCCCCCCTGTTCTTTAAAAGCCCTATCGCCAGCTGAAGGTATCTGCCTGGGTCCCCTTTCTTGCAGTGCTAAAGCCAAAGCCCTGGAGATGTGAATGAGGATTTGGAGTAGTGCTTAGGCAGCTTGCTTGCTCCTCTGGTCTGCACTGCCCAGGTACAGATGGCTACGTCAGATTACTCTTTATTCTCTCTGATAGATCTGTGGATATCCTGTAAGCTGGTTATTGCTGGGGCAGGGCTGCACAGGGGGAAGAAGGTATCCTTTATTTCTGGGGTGAGAATTAGGGATTTTAGCTGAAGCCCTTCAGGATGGTGTTTGTACATCTTGTGAGGACTGAAGTGTTGCAGAAAGTAAACTTCCTTGTGCGGTTTCTCAGGATTTTCCCTCCCCTTTCTGCCAGCATTTCAAAGGCAATAACTGTCTTTGGGATGACTTTGGGTCCTCTCATCTAAGTAATACCTGGGCTTGGAGAAAGGAAGAGCGTTTCTAAGAGGAATTGTTTAATGAGCAAATTAAGCCTGAACTGCTGTGATTTTTCTACTTTGTAGCATTCTCTGGTGGCTGCACCAGTTTGGGTTTTCCCTCCTTTGGACCACCATAGGAACTCTTCTCTATTGGCTTCTTTCTAGTAGGCTACTCGTATGCAACTCCAAGATCTTTGTTGAAAAACTGAAGTGTTTCAACTAAATAAAGATCTGTGGCTCGAAGATGGTGAGGTAACTGTGGGTGGACAGGCTCTGATCACACCAGCCTTGTCTCCATAGGAATCCAGATGCCAAAAAAAAAGCTTACATCATTTCTGAGTCTCCTGCCTCTGTTTAGCTTCAAGTTGTTGGGGAAGGTTAAACAGAGATGTTCACCAGATGGTTTATCTTCCCAAGTATCTACCCTTTCATAAGGGTATTTGTTTCACTCCTTCCATGCTCAGCTTTGGCATGTTTTTAATCAATAAAAATTGGTTTAATGTCTTTTTCTCTGAATATATCTCTGTGCCTCCCCCTGTGTCCAGGAGATCCCTGGACATACCTGCTAGAGGGACATCTGATGCATAGTCAGGGTTCCTTTCTGAATGCGGAGTCTGTTGGCTGCGTGCAACATACATATGTTAAACACTGAAGCAAACAGTGTGGTACCTTCCTCTGGGGAGTGAGGCTCAAGGTCAGGAGAAGATGAGGTGCTTGGCTGCACTTCATTCACAGCATGGCAGATCTGCAGGAGACATTGTCTTCGAGGCACTGGGGATGCGCTTGCACACGTGTAGGCTCTGGTGGGGGCTGGCTATCCTGCTAGTCCTTGGGCACAGAAGCCCTGTGCTCCCCTCTCCTGCCATGCCCGGGGGTGGATGGAACATCTGCCTCCACTGCCACGAGGACGCAGCTGACACACAGCAGTGTCACTGGGTTTAAAGATCGAAGCTGGGCAGAACACAGAGGTGGAGTAAAAAAAAACCTCCCAGTGTAATTAATCCAGTCATATTACTCCAGCTTTCAGCTTTGGGGTTTTTTTTCTAAAGCTGGCCTGGCCTGCAAAACCCAGGTCTCAATTAATACTATTATCCTGGGGATGACATTTCCTCAGTCTGTCGTCGGTTATTTTTTAATTCTCTAATTTGTTCTAATATGCGCATTGCCTGCACATCAAGTCAGCCATGAAGACGCTGCATTTCCAGGTTCCTTCCTCTCCATCCTCCCAAAGAAATTAAAGCAAGGAGGCTGCGGGACCACAAGTGCAGGAAATAGAATTAGGGAACATATTAATTGGGGCATCAAGTAGGATTTTGTTCCAGGCGGTTTCCTTCCGTGAGCCACTTTGATGCTTCCCCTTCGCAGCTCTGTTTCTCATTAAAAGTATCCCTTAATGGCAAATGTTGTTTATGCATGTTGCAATTATGTCATGCTGTAACCCCTATGCTGGCAGGCTGGGCTGATTGGCGGGGAGGAGGAGGAGGAGGAGGTCAGTTGTGGGGAGGAATCGGTGCGGAGGAAGAGGGGGGAGGCCATGGGGTGGGGAGGTAAACAACAGACAAATAGTTTCAGCTTGGCGGTGGAAGGTGATGGCTGCACTGAGCCTCTCTGTGCGTTCAGCTGGGCTGGATGCCCGTGTGAGAGTTGAGGCTCGTCGCTCCTTTCACAGTCGGGGTTTATTCTCCCTGCTCTTTACTGGCGTTGGGGTTTGCAGCACTGCCAGGAGAATGGCTGGGTAGTGTTCACGCTCCGCTTCTCGAAGCGAAACCTGGGTTCCCTTCTGCTGTTTTAGCCACTCCTTGATTTAAGAGAAGTGAGGATGTCTCTTTGGCTTGTGGGGATTTGGGGGAGAGGGTATCTCCTCTTCATCATCTCACCTTTCACTGTCCTCAGTGGCTCTTGTGCATCTGGTCCCAGACGTGGCTGCAAACCTTCCGCGGGGATCTCCTTCAGGGCCCCCAGATCTGCTCTGATCTTTTCAGCCCTGTTGCCTTCAGCGAGGCTGCTCCTCAGCGGTCCTTGCCAGCGCTAATTCAAGGCTGTGAGAATAGCTCATTTGTGGGAGGGTATTTGTTTTTCCATCTAGGCAGCCAAAACCTCCAGCTTCCCCTCTCCCTCACTCAGGGGCTGGGAGTGCAGAGGGTTCATTTCTGCCCTTGATCTCCAAGCTTCTGGGATCAGCTCAAGAGAAACCTGGTGAACTGAACTTTTTCCTCCCATTTTTTGGTCAC
This sequence comes from Zapornia atra, assembly GCA_013400835.1. Lineage (NCBI taxonomy): Eukaryota > Metazoa > Chordata > Aves > Gruiformes > Rallidae > Zapornia > Zapornia atra. Next base: position 35,743 of record VZTU01031005.1, on the reverse strand, counting down.
TCCTACTGTAAAATAGATTTGCCTCCGCATCTAGATCTCAAGAGCAAACAATTAAGAGCCCTAATGAAAGAAAACAGCTCGTGTATGTGGGGGAGAGCAAGCCAAACCATGTCCATGCACAAGCAAGTTCAGAAGCCAACACAAATACTGCCTCTGTGTTTTGGAAAGTGCCGACCTCTCTGGATTTTGGGAGCCAACACACAGCAACTGAAGCCGATGGCAAAAGCAGTGAGAAAAAACCTCAAAGCTGTAAAAAACCAGAATGTGAAACAAATCTAAGGGTGGGGGGAGAAACCCTCCCTCCTTCCTTCCTAGCTAATATCCGATCTAAAGTGACTGGAGCCTAAGCGGGCAAACAGGCCGAGGAAACCACGGGAGCTGGAGCTGACAGGGACAGAGCTGGTGAATGAGGGGAAGCAGACAAGTGCAGGAGTCACAGAGGAGAAGTCACTCTGTGCCTAGAGCCAGAGCTGCTGTGAAATGACTCATTTTCACTTTGCATGTATGATATTTGCATGCAAAACACATTCTGTGCCCCGTCACATGGGTATTCTGCTCATGGGTTTTGATCCAGGATGAAATTTCACCCTTTCCTCCAGCAAAGTCGTTTATCTTTCTTTCGGGGAGGAGGGAGGAAGTGGGGAGGGAACTGGGGAGAGAGAGAAAGTAATTGTCCTTCAGGCATAAAATTCAGGGATTTATCCCTGAAAAGGGTCACTTGGCTGTTCCCTAACATGGGGACAGAAGTGGGAAATGCTAGTGAGAGGAGAAGGTCGGGCCAGAGATGGGCCTTGGCTCAGCTGCCTCCACGCCACCGCTGGACCAAACCGGAACAGTCCAGAGGCAGGGACTCAGAGCCTTTGTATTGCTTGGATGTAAATCTGCCTTCAGCTAAAAATCTTCTCTAGAATGAAGTCCAGAATTACACCCATGCTGTGCTCTGAGAGTCTTGAGGGTCCAGGAGTGTCCCCCAACCAGGAGAGAATTGCTCCTGAGAGAGGTTTGCAGTGTTTTGCCTGCTCAGGCTTTGCAGATAATTCAGCAGGGGAGCCTGATACTCCTGACTTTGTGAGGACACACACACGCCCCACACCCACCCTGATGCTGCTGGGCACTGCGGGAGGGCAGTATGCCATACCACCTGCTCAGCACACTGCGATCCTGGTGCTGTGTATTGTCCTCCCTGGTCATGGGAGGGAAATAAGCCTCAGGAAAAAGACAGAGGCTTAAAAAGTACTTGAAGTGATGAGCCCAACTATCCTCCTGGCCCATTGTGCCTCTAGGCTGAGATTTATGCCAAGGGATGCTGATCCTCCAGGTTTATTTTAGCAGCAGCCCTCGCTTCCACGAACATCTTTGCTGGGGGGGCTTGGAGGACTTTACCCGTCAGAGATCTTAGCAGGCCAGTGTAGCACATGTCCTCTGCCAGGGGTTTTGTGCTGGTCCTTTCCTCTCCCCTCCAGCCTGTGTGGAGCCCAGGAGGAAAGCAACTCTTTGTGAGGGATCTTCACTGCAGTTCTGGCATTGGACCCCACTGTCCATAATGGAGGAGCAGACTGGGACCATAGAGGAGCTTTTCTTGCTCCCTGTTGAGTGTTTCTGATGTTGAATGCTTCTCACAAAGACAGCCTGTTGAGAGTAGCACATTCTTAAGCCAACTTACTTTTAGGGAGCTTCTAGGCCAGTCTTGAGGACTCTGCTGTGTGACCAAGCATGCTGTGTGGTGTCTTGGACACTGCTGGGTCTAGTTGGAGCAGAATAAATCCAAGGGTTGCAGGTTTTTGAGAGGTTTACTTGTGTGCTTGTACCTCTTCCTCTGTGTCTCATCTGCAGAAGGAAGGAAAGGGTCTCAGGAGAGGGACTTGCATCCTCGGTTACAGACCGGTGATCATGTAATGACTGTAACAAGTGCCAGCGTACATGCCAGGATGGGTTGGATGGCTGTTGGTTCTTGTGGTCCCTGAGAACTGCAGGGATCCCTAGTTTGGGAATGACTGGAGATGCTCGTAGTTTGAGAAATAGTAAATCTAATTCTGCAGTAAATCTTGGTGCTGTTGTGGGAGGTTTCATTCCTTTGGGGCTCAGGCAGGCTTTGGTGTCCCTGGAGTCTGCAGCAGTCTCTATTGGCTTCTACACTCTTCCTGGTGGAGGGATGGAGTTTCTGAAGGATTCCATTAACACAGTGTATCAACCTACTTTTTCTCTGCTCTTGCCTGCTTCCAAAGCCTTACAAGGCAGCATACATGCTTAATGGGAAAGGTAAGCCTTTGGCGTGCTGGTGGTGTGGGCAGCTTAGCTGGGTTTGTGCACAGCTGCTCTTTGCCCTTCCAGGGCATCGTAAGTGAAAGGAGCAGATCCATAAGCCAGAGCCTGCCACTCCTGATGGCAGGAGGTGTGCCCTTTTCACCAGACCTCTGGCTTCAGGCTTGAGAGCTGTTCATTCAGTATCTTACACGCCCAACAGCATTTCTTAGCCATAGTTCTGCTGTGGTCCACTGCGTTTTTCCCTCCAGCCAACAGCAGTGGATGCTCCGCTCTGGGAGCTGGGGCAGGAGATTCTGCCAGTCACAGAGGGGTTGCACCTTGTTCAGGCAGGTGCTGCTGGGTGCAGAGCATGTGGCAGCAATACTGAGAGGTGACTTCTGAATTTGGTCTTCAGGATGCTACTTAGTAGTGTACCCGTGTAAGCCTGGTCCTCTGCATCCAGTGATGGGCATCTGGAGACACTGAGAACTTGGGTAAGGGAGCTACTGTGCAATTACGGCCCGTGTCCAAATGCTTTACCTGCACTAAATGATGTCTCTGGGGAGTGTGTCGCAGCATTCAGTCTGTACCATCACTCCTCAGACATACCTGGAGTTCATGCTGCGTGCAGACCCAAACCTGTGCTTTCTGTCTGCATTCTGAGCACGAGCTGCTCTCCAAAACAGCAGGGGGGCGTGGGGGGGTGGTGAGCTGTGCATACTCCAACAAACAGGAAAACCTTGAGACCAACCTTCCCCTCAGCCTGAGCTTGGTTGTGTGGGTGGGCAAACAGGCTGCGCCCAGGCTCGATGCTCCCAGCCTCTCCACATGCCGGCTGCTGCTCCTGCGGTAAGGTTGCTGGCATTTTCTAATGACATAAACCAGCATGGTGGCATCAAATCACTGCAGTAGTCAAAAAGCTTTGAAAACACCTATTTTAGTGCCAAGGTAGAGGAAGGACATCCCAGAACAAGTGCATCTTTCAGGCAGAGGTTGAACAACTGCCTCTGGCACCTTTCTCTCTAAGCCTGTGATTTTTACAAGGACTTTCACCATTTCCCATCTGTTCAGGGATGTTGAATCCCTTGCTGGATGGTTGCACAGGTCAGGGAGTGAGGTTGCAGCATATTCCTTTGTTTCTCCAGTTTAAATGTAGTTTTCTCTGGAGCTAGAGTGAGGAAGGAGGGAGCATCACCTGCTGAACACACTCCTGTTGCTGGAAATGTTTATACATCGTTCTCGAAAAACACACAAAGCGCGTTGATAGCATAGTGCAGAGTTCAGCTTGTGCAATCAGGAGTGGGTGTCTGCGAGTGTCTGTGCGTCCATTTCCAAGATAGGTCTTTCCCTGAAAGTAAGTTTTGGAGAATGGCTGCTGGCAGGTGACTTCCTGGACTAGAATTCCCTGCACTATCCCGATCCATCTGCGCTAAGTCACTTGGGAACAACAGTGACAAACCCCAACGCTTGGGTATTTCTGCTGTTTCCTGGCAGAATTATATAGGCAGATGTGGAGGGGTGTGTGTGCAATGGATCTATTAATGAATCCACTAAAATGCAGGCGTGGATGGGCAGTGCAGCATGTGTGTCCTGCATCTGGCATGTGTCAAAGGACGGATCTGCTTGATGGCACTGTGGTCCTTCCAGATATCTGGGTGTCTAGTTAAAGCTGCTGCACAGCCCCGTATCCTGATACCTCGTTCTGTGCTGAGATTGATTTTTCTCTCTACTGAAAAGGGGACACACAAGGACATGTATGGTGTGGTAACCTTAATTAAACCTCCAATCCAAGGCTGGAGGAATATCAGAAAGGCCAGGGCAAAGTCCCTTATTTGGTAGTAGAATTTTAATCAGGTAATCCCAGGAACCCCTGATGAGATTTTTGGCTTTTGTCTTTTTGTGCTGTAACACCAGGGAGAAACACCAAACATGCTGCCGTTACATGATGCTGCAGTGACGATGCCTCAGGATGTTCAGGATGCAGAGGCAGCATCGCTTCTCTGCATCTGTGCCAGTTCCTTGGTCTTGGATGCCAAACTAATATGATTCTAAGAATTGGAAAAGTAAATTGGTTTGCAATTAGCACAGATGCAATCTGACTATTCCCAGGGAACCAGGCAATTGTCTGCCTTTTTCTTGCCACGAGTTGCTTTTCCCCCCTTAATCTCTATTGCCCTCACTTAAGATATACAGAACAACACGCTGCTTATTTTCCATCCCTCAGAATCGCATGTGTTTCCATGTTCTGCTAACAGACACTGAGCTTCACTGTCCCTCTGGTGCTGGAAATCTCTTCAAATGAAAGATTTTCATATGAAAATTCCTCTGTAATTTAGTCTGATGAAAACAGTGGAAACGCCTAAAGTCAACAAAACAGCTCACAACTTGGGTGGCCAAGGGGTAGCAGGTGGGGGTGCCATGGTAAAATAAACCCCAACTTAATTACAGGAACCTCTGTCAAAGAGGCTTTCTTGTTTTCTCACACACACGTACGTACATGCGTGCACTCATCTCCTGCAAGCAGGCTTCTCCGAGGGCTCGGACGAGCGGGGTCAGCTGTGATACACAAGTTACTCCTCTCACCACAAACCAGTCTCCTGATTCAGTCCTTGGGATCTCTGCGTGAGCAGTGCCACATTGCACTCTGTTCTCTTCATTTGGTCACAGATGGGTATTGGGGGTGGGAAATATATATATTTTAAGAAATTTTTCTAGCAGACAACTGGGAACCTGAACCCCCAACTTACCCTCCCCTTTCCTTCTCCTTCCTTTCCCCGCCCCCCTCTCCCCTTTTCTTATCCTTCCCTGTGTTCACTTTAAGTGCTGGATGCACCTGCCTGCCTTGGGAAGACACATCAGTAAACACTCCCTGCGTGAGCCTTTGCTGATGAGCCGGAGTAAATGCAACTGAGTCAACAGCATCATCCAAATTCAGAAGCGTGGGTGGAAGAAAAGAATCACCCTTTGTTGCTGAACCTAAAATCCTGAAGCTTTCTTCCCTGTGTAATTTGTTGGCGTCAGCAGATTCGGGGTGTCTCACTGCCAGCAGTCTTGTTGAACTTCCTTGAAGTTGCAACATCAGGAGGGTTAATTATGTACAAAGCGCTGGCCGATGCTGAGGTCTGGCATGCAGGGATCCAGCTGTGCTGGAGAGACGATCCAGAGGTGATTGTCATGGGCTGATGTTTACGTGTTTCTGGGGACCCCAGGCCGGGTGCATTCCTGGGATTTTGGGGTGGTGGAGGCAGGGCAGAGCAGGCAGGCTCTGGGAGAGGCTTTCCTTCTGCCATAAGTTCTGCTGCAAAGGAAAGCTCGTTGTGGGGGGAGCGTGGTGGGGATTAGCATGCTGGGGAATGGAGCTGCAGCCCTTTGGGGCTTAATTTGGTCCTTTTCAACCATTTTTAGGGTTGAAAATGCCAGTTTTGCCCATTGCAGAGATTTTCTTCAAAAATTAACTTTTAAATGCCATCGGGGGGGGAACAAAATATATATTTATTATTTTTTACGAATGTATGGTGGCTTTACAGCTTCTTTAGTCTTAATGAATAACTGATGAATTGTATTCAGCTGAAGAGTGTGGGGATTTTGGGGATGAACTTGGTTTTGAGGCAATCCTCTCTCGGGACTCCCACAGCCGATTCGTCAGGTTCTCCAAAGGGGAAAAGAGTTTCTCCTACTCTTCCCAAACAACCTGCAGCGCTGCCAAGGCTCCATCCTCCCCCTCCCAGCAGCACTTAAAATACAGTTTGTGCATTTCCCAATATTTGCAGCCTCGTCAGTCAGGGCTTATCTCCCCGATAAATAAAAGGACACAAAGCACACACATGCCTTATCGGAGAGCTAACAGGGCGCTCGCCTGGCCTCGCTGAAGGCGAAGACATGGGAAGCGTTCTGTCAACAATTTAAACACTGCAATTAAAATGGGTATCGATTCCTTTTTCACTTGCACTGCTTTGCTCCTGAAGCTGGAGCCACACCATCATTTCGGGTAAGCCAGGTGTGGAAATTACATTTTCTTCTCTCGCTTCCTCTGCCCAGCATCTGGCCAAACTCAGGGTACCACCCAGCTACCTCCCGCACTGACCCTCCTCTTCATAGCTTTCTGTTCAAGGTACTTTGCCTTGATGCCCAAATATTGTACTCCCTTGCCCAAAAGGGCACTCCAGTGCTTTCTATTTAAATACAATTTTTACTTAATTATGACACAATTCAGTTACAACTGCAGACTGCAGGATGCCTTAAATGCTTGGCTGTCCTTTGCCTGCCGTAGGTCAGGTGTCAGAGCTGCCAAATGTCAACGTTGCCAAACAGGGAAGGGATGGGACTTAAATATAACTTAGAGCAACTCTTCTTTTTCCTTTTTTTTGGCAATTCGGCCATTTTCCTATATGCTGCAACACTGTCCTCTACCCACCATCTTCCTGGTGGAAATACCCAACACGGGAAAGCACGGTGGTTGGTGCTGCCAGTGAGCAATTTTAACCAGCAGTAGAGTTCAACTGGGTTCCTGGCTTAGTACAACTGTCTTGTGTCCCCCTCAGTCCAAACTGAGTGGCTGTTTAATCTTCATCCCATGGAAGAATAAAAAAAGCCAGGCTGTGCTCATCCCCTGAGATGGGCTTTTTAACTGCTCTAGCTTGACACTCCAACTTGGTGTCCTCATGGCCACTGATTGATTTCAATTAACATTCCCATGCTCCAGGCACTATAAATAACCCTTGTCTGGCCGGCCGCTCCTCCGCTGCCAGCTCAACCTTTCTCCTCTAGCTGCTGCTGCTGCTCATCTTGCTTCTTGGCTTGGCCTCAGGCTCAGCCTATAATTCTTTCCAAACTTCCCTGTATAAAATAATCATGTACATGAAGTAAAACAGGAGTCTCATATACACACTTAATAACTCTTGTGTACTGTATGAGTGGGAATTCCACTTTATAACCCCCAGAGCTTTCAAATGGTTCTCATTTTCGGCAGTATTCCTCCTGTGAGATCTAAAACTTCCCATTTTATCCTGAGCCATTTCTTTCCCTTTCAACCTTCTTATTTCTCCCCTAGATTTTGGGGGACAGGCTGCTGCTGCTTTCCTTGGGGCTGTGGTTTCGGCAGCAAGGCGGCTGGGAGCTGATAGCGCCGTGCTCGAGCTCTTAAGCCAAATGTCAGGGTCTTCTTCCCAATGCCACATTTTCCAAATTAAAGCTTGCAACTCAGAGCAAGAGGCTGCAAGTCAAGATTTAGGCTGTGCTGATAAGATAAGCTCATGGAGACCTGCAGCTAATGTCCTACATGTGTTGGTCTGTCTGCCTACCTGTTATCTTCTTCCTCAAGCAATGGAGGAGGAGGAGGAATATCGTGTGTGTGCAGGCGCCTGCTGTGTGTGACATGTCTGTACATGTGTGTGTGCAAGGAGCAAGACTGATGGGCAGATAAGAGGTGGCAGTGCCCAGCTTTGTAAGGCCAGAAGGGACAGTGACATCAAAGCCATGTACAAGGAGGGTTTGCATCTCGGGTAGGGGGTGGTGGTGTTATTTTCGTGATGTTTTAAAAGCCAAGGGAAAACAGGCACCTCTCTGATAAAACACATATGCATTTCTCTATTTTTATTTTTTTTTTCCAGCTGGGGATATGGTTGAAGTTTCCCAATCTTGAATTAAAAGAAAAAAATAACCATGACTTGTCTCTCTTCTGTCTGGCTTTACTTCTGTTCCTTTTTTTTCTCCCGGCGACACTTTTGATGGAAGATTTCAAAACACCATTTAAATTAGGAAGATCTATATTGATTTGTGATTAGTCCACACGTATGGAAGAACTAAGGGAGGTGACAGGCGTTGCCCCCAGAAACCAAGCACCCTTTCCTTCAAAAATTCCCAGTCCCCTTCAGAAAGGTGCAAACAGCACCCAAGGCAAGAGCTCTTCCACGTCACTGCAGAGGTGGACGGTGGCAAAGCTGGATGTGTGAGAACACAGGCGAGCAGCAAGCTGCAGGGGAGTGGGTAAAGCTTGCCCGGGCCAGAAGGTCATGGGCTGCTCTCTGGCCGGTGCCGTGCTGTGCCATGCAAGCTGCTGATGGTGACTTGCCATGCCAGTGGTTGGGACTTGAATCTTCCCTCATGTGCCACGGCTCCGGCTGCGTGCGGAGCCCATGTGCTCTGTGCATGTCATGCAGTTGCTGGTTACCAGGACTAATTGAAACATCGTTTTCAATGGTACATTCTTTGGGGTTGGATTTTTTTTTTCTTTTTTTTCCCTCCCTGCTTTCCACATTTGGAGCTTGGCCCTGGTCCCTCTGTTGTGTCCCTGACTGTTAGCTGAGCACCGGATTGGTGCTGTATCTCCATGCTGGGCAGCACTTGGCCAAACGAAGGAATCAGGAGACTGTAGGGATGCTGGGTGGCCAGCCTCTCCCCACACTGCACCCCCCCCAATCCCCCAAAAACTGGAGGCTGAAATCCCAAGAGTGTCTCACTGGTGCCGAGTAGAGGGAGGGAGTAATTTTCTTGGATCTGTTGGCCATGATTTTTTAAATCAGTGGTTCATGGGTGGTGGGAGTGTGCAGCCAGCTCGTGTCCAGCCTGGTGTGGCTGTTCCACTGCCACTTCAGACTGTGCCAGTGCTCAAGCTGGCTCCAGGATGTTTGTCTTTGCCCCACGTTCCTTATTCACGTTCATTTGTCTACAAAGTCAGAATAATAGTTTGGTGCCACTGCATTCAGCTTCTGGTTTGTGCCTGGTGGTGGGCAGAACACAGCAAAAAATTAAGGCCCCATGCAAAAGAGTTACCTTTATTGGTAATTAAAAAGAACTTGAGGAGTGGTCTAATTTGGAATTAAAGCCAAAACCATCTCAAGAGGGGTAAATTTTCTTTTGTGTCTGACAGAGCGGCGATAATCTTAACACTTTAAAGCTCTTTTAATGCTCTTCAAGGGAAAAAAGAAAAAATATGGAGTCTTTTCAAACAGAAACTGTACTTCTGAAAGTGTTGAAATTTGCCAATTGAATGGTTTGGGATTTAGCAGTAAATAAAAATATAAACCCTTAAGTCAGTGTTTTCAACATGCATTTTTGATACGCTATGGTCCTGAGGCTTTGCTTTTTCCACGAGAAACAGTGTGAAAAAAATTGCCATAGGCCTAATCGCCTGATTTCCCAAAGCTATTAGTGGATATGCTGATAGATAAACAAGAACCAAAACATCCTGAGACCAGCGGGAGGAATAAATAGATTTTCTGGAAGGGTGAGCGAGTGTGAGAGCAAGGGGAGTAACGGTGCAGTTCTGTGTGAGTTTGAAAACTGGTTTTTGCATTACAGGATGTCATTTATTTAGCTTGAAAAAACATGTTTTTATGGCATTATTCTGGGCCTTTCAGAGTTCTCATGCGCTGGAAGCCAGCTCCGACTTCTGTGTCAATGGGCACTTGGGGACTCCAAGCCCTAAGTTATTTGACTGTCAAATGCTGTTACTAAGTCACTGGAAATCACTTTTTTTTTCTTTAACAAAATTAATTTGTTTTACTCCAAGATGCCCAGAGCAATCATTTATATTATAAAGCTGCAAGTGGCAGGAAGACATCTAAAAATAGCACGTTCCAGAGGCTCAAATACAGACACTGGAAGAAAAATTTTCCCCTTGCTTGTACTCTGTATTGTTATTTAACCTGAAGAACCTGGGTAGGTGAAAATAAGGGATGTCACATGGATACAGTTATACAAATGATAATATTGTCATTTGTGTCCAGTTAATCACAGAAAGTTACTGTGCCGAATCCTGCCAAGTTCTGTGTGTCGGTGCGCTGGGTTGAAGTGGGAGGACTGAAGTTGGGCAAATTGCTCTTAAATCACTTTGCCTTTGAAAATCCATGCATTGCTCCCGTGCCAGTTTTGGGGGGTAAAGCATCAGGGTCTGCAGAACTATCTGTGATGTGGGGATCTGGATGGGCGAGATCCCTCTGGGCTCCCCTTGCACTCCTGGGTGAAGGTGGGTATGTTCGGGATGCCTGTCTTAGACAGGAGGATTGTGCTCCTCTGCTGCTTTTCCTCTCATTACACAGGGAAAAGCATTGATCTACACTGTTGGCATCTTCTAGGGGAGGGGCACCTCGCCACATTCGTCCTCAGCAGGCCTTTGATAGTTTTGTCATTGAAGGTTTGTAATTCCTGCTGGAATTTGGAGGTGTGATGAGCTCTGACCTCAAAATGAAACTTGGCCCCAGACCTCTGCTTTTGCCTGACTCTGAGGGCTCATCCCCAGCTCACTGGGATCTCTTCCTAAGCTCCTGGGAGATGTGGCCCAGACTGTTTCCAAAGAGGTGTGGAGATGTGTCTGAATCAGTGAATTCTGTCACAAAATTAACATTAATCTAGATAATCCAGCCTCTTCTACCACCTGGAGATCTCATGGAGAAGGAAAAGTATTTGACCTTTTCTTTCTTGTTCTGGACTTCTAGCATCCCAAGTCCTTCTTGGCCAAGCTTCATCATGGCCATATAAAGCAGTATCAAGAGGCTGACTAGACACTGCTTGCTTCATGCCACGATCCATTTATAAGCCTGGATTATGATTTTTGTCCCAGAAAGCTTGCCCTACCCCAAAATACCAGTGGTCTAGATGAGAGGAAAATCAGATTAACTGTTCTTTATAGCAAGAGAGCTGAGACCTGATGCAAGGAGTTGCTTCCGCTTACAGTGGGACCCTTCTGCCAAACAGGCAGCCAAACACAAGGATCCTGAGCTGTCATGTGAGCTCACCTCCCATCCCTGACACTGCTGCATTTCGCTGCAGGTCAGCACCGCCAAGCCCGCCGGCACGCATTGGGGAGGTTCGGCTGGCATTGGTAGCAGGGAACCCATGTAACAACAGAGGCCATAAAGGAAATGCTTACCAAATGTTCAGCTGCAGCAGTGAGGCTGCTGCAGGAGTCTCTTGGCTGCATTTTAGGTCTGTTGCTCACCTGCTTTAAACTACACAGAACTTTGAGGGAGTCAACTACTGTCTGCAGAACCAGGGAGCTGAGAACTTTCCCAGCTGGCCCACCAAACACAGTCAGAGCTGTCCCTGCAAGGTGCCATGCGCAGAGTGGCCTTTCTTTTAGATGTGAATGAGCTGCTGCAGCAGGTAGGGGTGAGGTGTGTGCAGATTCAGACACTGAGGCTGCGCTTGATGATCTCCAGTGGAAAAGAGTCCCTGTGGTAATGACTCCCAGAAAGCGCCCTGGTCAGTACAGTAGAGCTGGAGACCTGATTGCCAGGGTCAGGCTGGGACCGTGGGATCAGTTTGTAAACAGCATGGTAAACTTTGCAAAGTGCCAGGCTTTTAAAAAGAAACCTCTTCTTGGTCTCTTGATGCCAACAAGTGTCATATCCCTTCTTCCAGGCAAGGGATCTGCCACAGGAGAAAGGAATGAAGGAACTTTGGGTGCAGTTAGAAAATACTAGGACAATAAGGGCATACGCTGTTGAATTGTTGTGGGAGAGATCAGCCCACCATTGCTACACATTGTGTTGCATTAACCCTCCCGGCCCCAAAAGGAGGAAGAAATGTGGTGGCCAGACTCTGCTTTGATGTCTAAGCCCTCCATCCACTTGGTTTGTAATGTCATGGACTTTTCTTTGAGCCCATAGAAGAAAGGTTTATAGGGGTTACTGGACCATTTTGTCCTTTTGCTTGCTTTATCAAAAGTCAGGGAAAAGATTTTGGTTTTTATTTTATTTGGGGCCAGAGATGGACTGGCCACAAATGTTCAGGACTTTGATATAAGCAAAAGTCCTAACTGAAACAGTACGTTAATTTTGACAGCTGGGGTACATAGTGCTCTTCTCATTCAGCAACCAGTCGAGTGACTTTTCCAGCAGCTAGCCAGTGGTGAAGAGGCTCTTTGAGATTGGGAAACCCCAAACACAAGCTGCTGGGGTGTGCCACCTCCATCCTGCACAGAGCTGTGTTGTGGAGCAGACCTGCCAAGACTTTGCGTGTCTGCTCAAGTGGATACGATCTGCAGAACACAGTGAACTTGCACTGGCAAATTGTACTTCAGAAAGCATTCCTCACCCATTGTTGTTCTCCCTGCTTTCTCGTGAGCTTTGGATGCCTTGGTGGTAGCTCTGAAGCACCATGTGTTCTTCCACCATCAAGACTCAGCAGGTACATAAAATAACCTTGCAGTAATATTTCCATTCCCTTTTTAGTTGGTCCTCAAATTATAAATCACCAGTGCACAAATATTTCTTGTTTCCCAGTGTATTACCCTTAAACTCCTGTGACTGCAGGCATCTAAAAATTCAGCAGACTCGCTTTGACTCACCCTCTGCTTCTTGCAGCCTCTTGCAGTCTTTCTCTTCATTCCCGGTTATTCATCGTTACCCATGAGCTTCTTTCATCAGTCCCACTCAAAGCTAATGTAAAGCCCTTTGCACAACCAGTGAGCCTCGCTGCACCTTGTTGTCCTTTTATGTTCCTGGAGGTGGTCCCCATGCTTACCTTGCAGGTTTTTCCCTTTCTTCAGGAGTTTCCCCAGTTGACACTGGCACCCAGTTGGCCTCAGAACCCGAAGGTGCCCACACTGAAAATAAGGAACAGCTCTCCACTTACTGACTGAGGTGTCCTTAATTTCCCCAGCTGGCCCATGCCTGTCATGGCCAAGAGCCCTGGCAGAACATGATGAATCACATCCAGCGCTTTTGTTGTCATACGACGTGTGCTTTTACCCTTTTATAGAGTAATGGTTGTAAATGTCTTAGCATCTCACTTGAATTCTGTCTTAAGATCGGATGATTTCTTGGCTGGTTGCATGAGATCAGTTACTGGGAGTGTTTTGTACTCGGATGTGCTGTGGATTTGGCTTGATGGAGATGCTTGCAGGCTGTTGCCATCATTTCTGCTTACGGTATGTGGTGATGGGTTTGTTCTTGTGCTTGTTGTGTCTTTGGCTGCTTGTTTGTTGTGGTCATTGTGTTTTCATGTTCTGATTTCTGGTTATCATGTAGCCGTGGAGACCACCACCGTGCTCTGCCTCCCATTGTTGTGGCTTCCTGCTAACCAGTGTTTGTTGTGGGAGATAATATGTGGTGGTGTTTCTCGGCTTGTTCCTTTGCTCTGGCTGCTTGATGTTTGTGTTGTAGCCATAGATTTCCGTGGTAAATCCTTTGAGCTCTGAAAAAAGAACAAACACGCTTTCCCTTTCTAGTCATTTGTGAAACTCAAATGTGATCTTGCTCAGCCTGACCACGAAAACTTGGAGATCAAACCAAGTAAATTGAAAGTGTCCCACAACACAGAAATTCCCTTCTTCCGCCTTTCCTCTCTTCCACAACCAGATTCCTCCTGCCAACTCCAAGCAGAAGGCAGCTTTGCCTACCACTTAAGAGTGCTGCTCCTGGCCCTGCTTACTGGGGTGGGACAGTAATGATGGGCCATCACC
>VZTU01031005.1:0-22081 GCA_013400835.1 Zapornia atra | reverse complement strand
AGAGGAGGGGTCGGGGCAGGTGGGGGTGGGGGAGCAGAAGACTATGTTTCTATTGAGTTTCTACATGCAAAGAGAAGAAACGTACTTATTTAAAAACTCTGTTTTGGTGATTTCGCTGTTCCCTCACCACTCCAATGACAGAAGTCTCCCTTTACCTGTACAGACTGGGGTGGGGGGGCGTGGCAGTGTGCATGGGTTTAGGAACCCAGTGTTTTTCCCTAAAGACAACCGCCCCATATAATCAGGTTGGGGAAATGTAGCTGCAAGGTACTGAAAATGAAATGTCCGAAAGCTCCTTATGAAAACTGTTCCCAACTCTTTCTAACAGCTTGAAATCCCGCCCCTCCGGCTCTTCCCTCCCCCTAAACATGATCAACGACACCGAAACTCAGACAGTTGTAATCAGCTCTAATAGGAGCAGAAAAGCCAAGTGCCACGCGTTGTTATGCTTCAGCCCCTGTAGTGCCGGTATCCGGAACCTCGCTTGCGCTGGGATAACAGTAAACAGATGTGAGGGCAGTAGTTGCAATACTGAGTTACCCTTTAAAAATCCAGCTTGCCCCATGGATTTTTACAGTTCTTGTTAAGGCCCCTTCCTAGCGAACGCTGCTTTTCTTGCTCTCTTTCCCCTTTGGCTTTTCTGCAAGGTTGGGTTTTTTGGTTTGGTTTGGGTTTTTGCAGGATCAGCTCCCTTGGCTGATTCACCATGTGGCGTCATAAATAGTTGGATTGGCATAATTGAGGGGTGAATGGGATTTGGGAGTGAGTGGCTGGTGATGGAGAAAGGAGGGGAATTGTGATGGGATAAGCCGGGCTTACCACTGAGAGAAATGTTTGTGGAACCACGGCTTTCCCACAAGGAGCCACAAGTCTCTCAAAACAGCAGATAAATGCCATGACCACTGGAGGAGTGAAACTCTGCTCTCTGGGCCAGACGCTGATATCATTGCTTTGAGAGTATTGTCTTTGGCTTTGACCTCGTGGAGACGAGCATACCCAGAGCTTAACACCCTGAGAGTTGGTTTTGAATGGGAATAGACACAAGAGCCCTGTTGAAGTCTGTAGGATGATCTTTGATGTCAAGGCAGAGAACCCCGTTGACTGTTTTGGTGCTGAGTTAGGTCTAAAGTTATGTTGAATATCTGTCTAAAGCATTATGGAATTGGGACTTCACTCCAAAACCAAGTGTATTGACTTTGAAGAAGGTTCTTGTCAGTGGTGGAACCAGTTCCTGGGTTCACACAGATGAGTGGTCATGCCAACAGAAGAAGGGGGGTAGAAAAACAGCACTGAGAGGAGAAGTAAGGGGTAGGAGTACAGATTTTTGGACTGTTTCCAGCTAACTGTGAGATTGCGCCCCAAGGATTCAGTATCCTTTGACATCCAGTCTTGGGTGCCTGCCCTTGCCTTGTAGTGTTCTCACTGCCATGGAGTGAGCTGCATCACACTGCTAATCCCATGGGAAGTTCACCCATTAGTGAAGACAAATAAGTTTCCAGTTGAATCAACTTGCAGATCTGATCCATTCTTCAGTTTCTTCACTGCCAGATTTGACCTCAGAGAGGGCAGGGGAACATGGAATAGTGGGAAAGTGAGCAGGCAGTGGTGAGCTCTTCCCAAAGAGGGACAGGTTACTAAGTGTGCTGCGAGTAAAGGAGGATGGGTGCGGCCTTTTCTAGTGACTAGCCCAGTGGTCAACCTGTCAGTGCTTGGCTCTTGACAGCTTCAGTTCAACCTTGTCATCATCTCTGCCCGCTTCTTTTCCGGCATCCCAAGATGTTGTAATTTGTAGGTGTAATATTTTAAACCACAAACTTGGTGTCTCTAGACACACCGTGACCACAGAACAGCTTTCAACAGAAGGATGTGGAGAGAAAGAAAGGATTTGGTTTGGTTCATGAGTGCCATTGAGGGGGTTTCTCCCTGGAGTGGGAGGGCCAGGGCTCTTGTGCCAGAGCTTGCTCAGCTGAGAGTCCACAGGGAGAAGCTGGAGAGCTGGGGATGTGCGTGGGATGTGGGCAGTGACGCATTACTTGGGCATGTGCAAAATTCCCCCAGATGACCACAACACTTTGCTGAACAACTATCAGAGGGCTTCTCACCCTTCTTTGAGTGAGGATGCTGTGCTCCCAAAAAAGACTCCCAACAGACAGAACAATATTCATCCGGTTCTGCTCTTCCTGTGGCTCTTTTGCTCCTCATTATCTCCCTGGGAAGAGGTTGTTCTCTTGCACGACAATATCCCTGAACCAGTTTGGTTTCTGCAGTGTCCATATTTGGTGGGCCTGTTTCTTATTTAAGAGCAGCCTTTGCATGGGTGTGAAGATGCTCTGTGCCATGTGAGCAAAGTTAAATGGGCTTTGGCCCCCTGGTCTGTAGCTGGAGAAAATGTGCGAGAGATTTCCCTGCTGCTAACAAAGCATTGTGTTTGCCTCCCTCTTTGGGGGTGGGAAAGATTTGGGGAAAGGAGGAGGGGAAAAAAGAAAAGAAGGTTTTCCAGTGGGATGCAAATGTTTCTGCCTGTGTTCCCACATTGTTCCCAGCCTTCTGCCAGCGTCCAGCTGTATGACACAGGCCTCCAAAATGTAAACGAGATTCCGCAGTGAATGACGCACAGTCGCAGCTCGCTGCTTGCGTGGACAAGGCGACAGTCGTCTTGTGGGTGGTAGAGCACGTTTGCTGGTGGGGAAGGGGGTGCTGAGCCCAGCATGGCTTTAGCCAGCAGCAGGAATCAGACCCTTCTGCAGATCATAGAATCATAGGGGTTGGAAGAGACCTCAAGATGTTGGACCCAGACCCTTCTGTGGCCTGGAGTGTTTGTAGAAAGGCTGTAACTTCTTGACAGCCCACTGAGAAACGTTTGCTCCTCTGTAGCTAGCTGATGGGGGTCATCACGACAGGTAGCCTGGTGCCCAGGGGTTGCTGGAGAGATAACCAGGGGAGCGCCGAGCTTCCAGGAGGTGGGAGCGGAGAAGCAGCAGCAGTCTTTGCTGCTAAGGCTTCCAGGGAGGGAATCTGAGGAAATGCTTGGAAAGGAATAAGTAGAGCTGGCAACAAATGTGCATTTCATTTTATGAAGATTTCATGGTGAAACTTAAAACTTCCACAAAATTTGGGGGACTGGATAGCTCAGGGGATTAGTAATGGGATACAGAGCCTTTCATCTCACCAGTGCCTTTTCAACTGCAGCTCAAGTCAATACCAGTGACTGAAAGTTGTTACCATCTGATGGCTTATGTGTAATGAGTTGATGGTCTCACTCCATTTCCTGGTAGTCAGGTATCTGTGGCTGACGCACACAAACACACCATAGCACCTGGCTGCTTGCCAGCCTTGTTGGCAGCCTCTGCCAAGGCCTGGATGAGTCTGAGAGTGAAATATCCCGTTTGCTTCAAAACGAAAACTTCATCAGGTCATATCCTGGCTTGCACAGCGTGTGAGAGTTGTGAGGTGGGGAAGCAGGAGGCCAGTTCAGAGCAGTGGGCTTGTGTAGACATCGTCCATCTGTACTGAGCTCTACAAGGAACAGGGGCTTGTTGCAGGACCTCCTCTTTGGAAGCTCACCCTGCAGCAAAGCTGTGACGAATGTGAAATTCATGTTTTGCTAACAAAGCAAAGACATTGTGGCATGGGACGAAGTGGAACCTGGCACACATCTTGTAAGCATTTGTTTAGTAATGCATTTGTGATATGACTCTAGCGCAGGACTGCATCATCATCCCCACTCCCAACAGGGGAAACTGAGGGAGAGAGAAACCAAATGAAGGAGCAGATATTCCAAGATAAAAAATTCAGGAGTTCGTGGAAGCTGACGCACTGCCAGGTCCAATAATGGGTTTAGAGCATCTGTACTCTCTGCTTCTCCCTCAGCTGGGACATCTGCCCTTCCTCTTTCCATCATGGATCTAGCAATGGCCCATCATTTGAAGTGGAAGAAAAACACTGCCATTTAGGGGCTGCATTCTTTCACCATTTTGTGCTCTAGAGACCTCATAGTTTGGAACGAGGTGACTCCTAAGAAGTTGTCCAAACATAGATCATGGAATCACAGAATGCTTTGGGTTGGAAGGGACCTCAAAGATCATCTAGTTCCAACCCCCTGCCATGGGCAGGGACACCTCCACTAGACCAGGTTGTCCAAAGCCTCATCCAACCTGGCCTTGAGCACTGTCAGGAATTGGATGATGTTGGTTCTGTCCAAAATCATGGTGTTGGTGGTAAAGAAGTGAACACCCATTAACAGAAGCAACCAGGCTGTGGGGCTGGCTGTTGTCCCCAGGTGAGACTCCCTCACCACCGAGCAGCAATACATGATGTGAGTCCCCTGATGAGGCACACAAGACCGAGCATCCCTCCGAACCCCACCACATTGTGAGGGTCTCTCTCACCTAGGTCTGGCAGGAGGATCTCCTGGCCCTGCCCATGGGAATGGGCGCAGCCTGGCGTTAACTGTCCCCTGCAAGAATCTGTGGACCGAAGCAGTGGTGGAGTGTAGCCCCACATGCACCACTGGTCTTTCCAAGGTTACCCAGAGCCAGGCACGAGCAGGCCATTAGTAAACAGATGATGTCAGCTCCCGCTGGTGTTATTTTTAAGCACTTTGTATATGTTCCTTGTCTGTCTGTATCTCTGGACTGTTCTTCCCCCTCCCTTTGCTTCTCAATCACTCAGAGCTTTTTTCTTTCTTTTTTTTTTTTTTTCGTTTGGTTAAACCCAACATCTGTAGATGTGTTCTTGACAAAAATAAAGCCATCCATCTCCTCTGGCCTGCCACGCTGTCATGTAAGCTCAGGAAAACTGGCTCGGCCGAGGTTTACAGTAGCTGTCGCAGCCTGCAGTGGGAAAGGCACTTATCTGTCGAGGAGGGTTAGTTCTCAAGAATGCATCCTTCCCTCAGACCGAGAGGGTGGCTTTTGTTTATCCTCTGGCACACAATGAAATGATGGGAAAACATGCTTGGATGCACTGGAGTAGTAAGGTGGGGCAGGGCAGCGGTTAAAAATGGAACAGAGCCTTTGATCCTAGGCCAGAGCAGATGACTCCTGGGGTTCGGGGTTGAGAGTGGACGCCGTGTACTTTCTCTCCATCTCTGTGTATAGATCGAAGAGTTCCCCTCCTAACTAGTGTGCAGAACAAAGCCTCCAAGGCAGGCTTGGGGGAAGAGAGGGACTATATTGAGGTCAGAAGGAAGGGGTGGGCAAGGCGGGGTGGGGAGTGGGGGAAGCCTGTCTGGGCCCCCCCTGTCATGCCTGGCTCAGGTGGAAGAGGAGGGATGGGGTGTAAGCCTGTGCATTCCCAACAGCAGGCCAAGGAGGGGAGCCCACAGCTCAACGTGGCGTGTGTCCCGAGATCTCAAAGCACCATGGCAAAGAGCAGGCAGCTGAGCCTCTGGGCCATTGCCTTGGGATGCAGGGGCTGACCAGGGCCAAGCAGTGAGTCACAGCAGTGGCTCGGGTTTGTGACCATGTTTTTCCTGTTAATCTCCCCCACCATCACCCCCAGAAAACACAATGGAAACTCCGTAATCTGGGAGATAGCCTGGGGCATACCACAACTCCAGAGGGTCCTCGCAGGAGGCTCCAAGTCCTCCCCAGATTTCCCAGCAGCCAGACCAGGTAGTAAATAACTGCACAAGCCCAAAAGATCGAAGGGGAGTGATAGAAGTATTACGTGCTTGCGCTCAGTCCTGCTCCATCCTGGATCTGGAGTGGGACGCTCAAAGACTTCAGAGTGCTGACTCCTTGGAGCCAGAGTATATCATCTGTTAAGTCTCTGGCACGACAGACTTGCTTTAGAGTGAGCAAATTAAAGGTCGTCTCTTAAAATCTGGTTAATGCCACATGCCAGAGTAGACAGAAACAGAAGGATGATAGATATTCCGATGTGTAGATCAATCCGTGGTTCAAGGCATGTTTGTTTCTTACTCGGGTTTTGTTTCTGTAGTCTTAGGTATATTGTTTTTATTATTTATAGCGTCAGGGGGAGTAATCCTGTGTGTTTGAATTTATTTGCTGTGCTGTGTGGCTGATTTGGAACACGTCCTGTTGTGGGTTTTTTTGTTGGGTTGTTTTTTTTTCTGAGGAGCTCGGCAATCATTTGGCACCAAGTACAGGACAAAAGCAAAAAAAAAAAACCTATTAAAAAATACCCAAAGTTTCATTTAACCATTTAGCTTTTCTGTGCCTAGCCACTGTGTATGTGTTGGAGATAGCTGAGGGACCGTGCCAAACGATGGCCGTGGTGAGGATGGCTTTGCCCAAGGCAGCAGCAGGAGATGGAACGCAGCAGCTGTTCAGCAGCAGCACGGGAGCCTCAGCCAGCACCGTGCAGGGAGCCAGGAGGGAAAGAGGATCCATTACATTGCAAGTTTGCTTTAAACTCACTTCAGTGTTTTAACATGAATCATTCATTCCACTAGCGAGATGACTGAGGAATCTGGGCAAAAAAATGCCTAGAGGAGCGCTGCAGAGGAACATCTGAAGGGATGTGGGTGGGGGACTTGGACTCTAGCACTTCAGCAGCTCGGAGGCATCCTGTGATGCTTGATCAGGAGCCTCAATTGTCCCTTTTTCTTGATAAGAAACTCAGGGTTCTGGACTGGTTTCTTCCTCACGTTCATGTGTGTTTGTACCTCAGTGGCTGGCAGGAAGGGTCAGTAATGATACCCTGGAGCTTCCCTTCTGCGCTGAGCCCCAGCTCCGCATCTGTTGCAGCTCTTGTCTGGTAGAGATGTGGCATCCCAGGAGGAAGCAAGGCAGTGGCAAGGCAAGGAGGGAGGCAGCATGAATTCTCCGTTTATGGGGGGTACCAGAAGCAGAGAGCTGCTTCTGAGTGGGACTTAGAATGGTCCCAGTGCAGATATTAATATGACAGTTGTGCCTTCGGATGCACAGCTCAACCCAAGTCAAGAACCTCGAGCCTGATGTGCACAGCTGGAGCAGGAAGCTTGTCCCTTCTGCAGAAGACTTTCCTAAAAATTCAAGACTCTTGAGGTGCTGAGCTTTGAGGTCTATGGTCCTGGACAGAAGACAAGGATCACCCCTATGCCTCAGGGCATCTCAGTTCTCTAATGAATTCCTCTTCGGTGATGCCCCGTGTCAGGGACTTCCCTGATCTCATCTCTGCAGCCTCAAAGAACAGCTTAGGCTGTGCAGCCAAAAGCAGGATTGGATGCACGTCCTCTGAGCACAGGGGACGGTTCTGGCCTGTTACATTTGAAAAAGCAGTTTAAATGCAACCTTAAGGCCAGGAACCCCAACCTGCATAGCCTCAAACCTTCACGTTATGGTAGGCTGAAGCACAGTTAGTTCAGCTGCTTTACTCGCCTGTGGTGTTAACTATACTTGTTTTATGGTTACATGTAAAACTCGACCCTTTGCTGTTTCTCACTTCTCATCAGTACCAAACTTTGAGCCCCAGCTCACCCCAAACATGTACTTTGGCTGAACAGAAGCTTCAGTAGCAACTTGATTCTGTGGAATTGCACACTTCAGCATGGTTTCCTGTTCTTAGCTTGGCCTTCAGGGATTTGTCGCTACTGTGCATTCAGGGAAGAGATGCTGCTGCTGGTTCCTCCTTTATCTTTTGCCTGTCTGATTTCAGGGTACTGGAGGGAACAGAACTGCACGAATTCTTGGTTGTAAAAATGTGCAGTGTTGCCCTTCCTAATGAGTTTCAAGGTGTGTTACTGCCAGCATCAACACTAGGGCAACCAGGATGGGGAAGGGGCTGGAGAGCAGCAAACCTTCCAAGGAGCAACTGAGGGTGCTGGGGGTGCTGACCTGACAGGAGGGTGCAGAGAGGTGGGTGATGGTCTCTTCAGCTAGGTGACAGGAGATGGGACAAGGGGGAACAGGCTCAAGCTGCACCAGGGCAGGGTCAGATCAGATGTGAGGGAAAAGTTATTCCCTGAAAGGGTCATCAGGTGCTGGAACAGGCTGCCCAGGAAGGGGGTTGAGTCACTGACCCTGGATGTATTTAATAGGCAGATGAGGTGCTCGAGGATATAGGTTAGTAGGGGACAGGTATAGTTGAACTCGATGATCTCAAAGGTCTTTTCCAACCCAGGGATTCTGGGATTCTGTGAACACATGTATTTGAATTATTCTCTCAGTCTGCCTGACTGTTGGAAATACCAAAATTCCCACTGATTTCATTACTCTCATACAAGCAAAACATCTCCATGGCAGCTGGTTTAAAGAGACAAAAGGTGGCCCTGCTCCACTCCAGACTACTCGTGTGGGAGCCAGCTTGGGCATGGACCAGAGGGACTTTGGTCTTTGCATCCCTGCCTTTTTTTTTGGAGGTACTGTCTGAGGGGTTCCGGTGTTTCTGTGGCAAAACTCAGTGCAGTACACAGCTTCATGGATCTCTGAGTATGTTCCCAGTAAAACTGGTTCAGCCTTTCTTTCTCCTCCTGCTCTGTATAACAGGTTACACTGAAAAGAAAAAACAGATTTCAGCTAAAATCAAAATGTTTTCCAAGACTGTCAGCTTCAACTAAATTTTCCAGCAGATGAAGTTGGCATGACTTCCCTTGGCTTTCATGTTTTGTTTGGATAACATCAAAAGGCTCTTGTTTCAATGGACTAGGATCTTGTCATTTCAGCACTAGCATTTCACTTCATCTTGCTTTCTCTATTACAGTAAATAAACTTGTTGGTGTTACAGTGAACGAGGGGGTTGGCGACCCCACACGAGGTGTAGCAGACCTTTAAAGGGGCTGATGGATGATGGATGCCTGTACAGCTTCCTAGGGTGGCTGGAGGTAGGGTTGGACTTCCCACTGTGGTGACGTACAGAGAGGCCCTGTGGAAGAGTAGCTGTTTGCCTCGATGACCTTCAGTTCTCAGTCCCAAACTGAAGCAGAGTTGTTCCTGTCCGTGAAAGGGCTTTGGTTTGACCAGAACAGGAAAGATGTGGTTTTCTTCTGCAGGGAAAACTCTGGGACTTTGTAGAAAACTTTTAAAATCTTGGCTGGTTTTCTCCAAATGGGAACCTTAAATGAGTTCTGTCAGGCTGGAAGTTGTGACAGATAGGGGACACTGCTTTCTGCCTGGCTGTCGCACCCAAGAGCAGCTGGTGCTGCCGATGCCGACGTGCACCTCGGGAAAGCTGCCCTGGGCTGCAGGAAACGGGTTGTTTGGGTTTTAATCCAGAAAAGTGTTTGAAGCAAAGATACCTTCCAGGCTATGAGGAGCACAGCTCCCCCAGCTTTGGGGCTGTTGAGTGGGCAACACTGGTGTTCCCAGTTTTCATCCCAGAGCTGCATTCCAAGGGGGTTATTTTAAATGGTACTGTTTTAAACTCCTGAAGCTTCCCTGGGTGGCAAAGGATGATCCTCCCACCTCCATGTCCTTGATGGGGGGAAAGGCAGATGAAGGTGTGAAAACCAGGTAATGGGTCATTATGCTAAGGTGAGGTGAGTTATTGTCACTCACGGTTTGGTTTTGTGTCCCAATGGTGTTTCTAAGCTAAAGCCTAGACAACGATTTTCCACTTGGGAGGCTGAATTCCTTGCTCATGTCCCTGAATTCATTGCATTTGTTTGCTTTTAAGCTAACAGTATTTCTCAGCAGGTACAGCTAGTAAAACCACAGACCTGTGAAGGCACAGACAGTTTTTTGGAGACACTTTATCTCCCTCAGAGGAGCCGGTGGGGAAGGGAAACACAAATTCTGCTGCTTCCTTTCCTGGCGTTGGTTACAGTCCCTTCTCAGGGCTGTGGCCATTAAGAGGGGCATACTGCCTTCCCTCGGTGCTTCTGTGAGGTGGTTGGTTTTATTCAAACTAAAGATATATGGTTGCATTTTGAATGAAAACTACATCTGAAACCAGTTTTATCAGTTTCCTGGAAGATGACAATGAGAAAATATGTGAAAAATGCCTTTTTGCCACTGTTGGGGGTTTTTTCCATCCCTTGTCACCCATTGCATCAAGCTTCCTTCTCATTTGACCATGAGAAAAAGTTTTCACCCGATAAAACAGAGGCCAAACCCTCATGGGTTCATTAAGGGGTGAGTGGTGTGACTGGGGATACCTGATCTGAGTGCAAGGGGAGCTTTAGCCTGGCATTTATTTGCTTGCTAGTGATGTTTTGGGGCAAGGAAAGAGGTACATTTCTCCTGCTTACCCCAGCTATGCTGGGGTAAACTTGCTTGCCATGGGTGAGCCCAGCTCTGCTCGCACATAATTTTGAGGAGCAGCCAGCTCCATGCCGAGCTCCTCTCCCCAATCACTTGGGCAGGAAGAGCAGCAAGTCTCACCCCCTCCTCGGCTGCACCAGGGCTCCCAGTACGAGCAGCCATGGGAAGGAGTGAAGGGGTGTTTAACAGCCTGTGTAACTATCTTGCACAGAAACAGAGCAAGAAACCTTCTTGCTTTCAGCAGCTTCCCTACTAGGCAATATATTCTTCCCGTTTCTCCCGGTGGATGCAGCTTTCCTATCGGCATTACAACATATTAGTTAGGTCACTTCACAGCTATGAGGCTGTTGTGTGGATTCCCTCTCTTCTAGGAATTCTGCCGATGAATCATCGACACTTTAGGCCGTAGTTTGATGTCTTTATTCACACTTAATGCTAGTACTTGGCCGCAAAAGTAATCCTGTGGAATCCAATGGGACTAACTGTGGAGTTACATACTATTAAATCTTTGGCCTTTTAACAGGGTAATGGGTTACAGCCAGATCTGAGAATAAAAGTGAAATGCAGTCCTGGGTTTTGGAGGGGTTTGAGTGGTACAGGGCAAAATTTTTCATGATGAAACCTAGACCCATGTGAAAATTCCCTGCTAGCTGGCTCTGTTGTGAACCCTCAGATGCGATCCTCAGGGGGAAAGGTGGTTGGACCCACCTGGCCTTGCTTCTCAGAGCAAACGCTGGAGTTGGGAGCAAATTACATCCTGGGTTGAGGCTTTTGTCAGGGTATTTTGTGTTGGGGTTTTTTTTCCCACTTGTTTGCTATCATTATAAGTAAGATTTTTCAGAGCATAATAAATAATTTTCTTTCCAGAGTAATAGCTTTTTAACTTCTGCATCATGGGCAGTCAGGAGACACAGCCACAGGAGATGCAAGTCTGCTTTCTGGGAAGGGATTTTGGATGTGATGGTGATGCTGTTTATTTGAAGAGCATTTCTCACATCTCCACTCAGATTCTAGGTGGGTTTGCTGGAGCTTTAATTTGGCTTCCTCAGTGGGTGGGTGAGTGAGTGCCCTTGACTTCATTTTCCCATATGAAAAAAGAAAAAGGGGGAAAAAGTTATTTGAAAAAGTGTTATCAGTGTCAATAGTATCTTGATAATGTGGTGCTTGATGAACTTCAGCCATAACACTAACTGAGACTGGGTGTGCAGGGTGAAGGGTTTTGGAGGGAGGAAACCCCCTCACTTGACACCTTATAAAAGTCAAGGGTGCAGTTTGTGACAGGCACTCGGTTGTGCCCAGCTGATGTGCTTTCGTGTGTGGCAGTGGACCAAGAAGCGTAGGCAGCGATGGAGGAGAAAGGGGCCACTCTTTGGCTTGGTCTCTGTCATCTGCAGTCCCACCATAGGATGGGGAGCAGATGCTAGGACAGTAGGCTCCCAGCCACATCGTTCCATCAAAGTGAGGGAGGACTGGCCAGTCCCTTCCTGCACAGGTCAGACTGCAAATGGCGCTGAGGTTGCAAAAAGGAAAGGGATCCAGAGACCTGGTGGATCATGACATTCCCATGCCTTAGCCTGACTAAAATACCCGAAGTTAGTAAGCAGTTACAGAACCCAAATCTTCATTCAGTGAACTCTTAGGAATTGATCTCAACCGCAGGGCTGCGACCTCAGTGATGGAGGGGGCAGCACTGCGCCCCGCACGATGCCGAGGTGCGATGAAGTCCTGGCCAGCCCCTCTCAGATGGGAGCAGAGAGCAGCTCCTTGAGTGTGGCCATGCCCTGGGTGCCACAACAGCCCTTTCCTCCCAAGAGGGAGAAGCACCAATGGAGAGCAGTGACACGCCAGTGCAGCTGTATGAAATCATGCTGCAGGGGAACAGGGTGGGGAAATGAAGAACAGCCGCACGTCCTCCCTTGAACAGGGCTTGGTTTACGCTGTTCCACCGAGGGTTTGGTTTCCTTTATACTGGGTTGGATGGTGGCAATGGGGGCTGCACGGGAAGACATCACCCGATGTGGCAGCTCTGTGGCTTACGGCATTGCTGGGCTGCTTGTCTCAGCTCCTGCGAGGACCCAACGTGGAAGCCTTGAAGCCTCTCTCTTTCTTCAGCCTCTGCCTCTCTCTCCTCCCCCCTTCCCCTCCCAAGGTGCTTTTAATCCCTTTGCTTAATGTGAAATTAAGATAATGAGTCAAAGGGAAGAGAGGACTGGGAAGAGGGCAGCAGGGGGGAAGGGGGAAAGAAAATAGAAAGGAGAGAGATTCTTCTGACAGATAATTAGGGAGATTGGTTTACCAGCCAGGGATTAATGCTGGCTTCCCAGCTCAAACAGTCCCTCGTGACTCATTTTGTGACTTTAATTTCTCTGGGGTTCCTTAAGCAGGTGCCCTCTGACAGGTAGTCAATAGAGGACTGCTGGCTGAGCACCAGTGCCTCTTTGGGGAGGTCAAATTCAGAGGTCAGAGAGCAAGGCCTGCGAGTT
The DNA here is from genome assembly GCA_013400835.1 of Zapornia atra. Taxonomy (NCBI): domain Eukaryota; kingdom Metazoa; phylum Chordata; class Aves; order Gruiformes; family Rallidae; genus Zapornia; species Zapornia atra. The sequence continues at coordinate 9,453 of VZTU01031005.1, read as the reverse complement.
TGGTGGGTCAGGAGTCATCGCGGTGACAGATGAACCTAAACGTGTTCCCTGCTCCCAGGCTCTCCCGTGCCGAGCAGCAGCGCTGGCGGCTGTTGAGACCAGCCCCTCTTTGCAAGGAGACGTTCCTGCTCGTCTCCCTCTCACTCGCACCTCTCAACTGCTCTTCATTAGCCAGAGGATAGGGCTTGTTCGCAGCCCTCAAGCCGATGGCGAGAGGGTGCTGTCTCCATACCTCTCAACTGGTCCTCATTAGGTAGAACAGGCCCCTTTTGTCCTGCATGAAGCCCCCTTTGTTTCTCAGCCACAGCAGGGCTGCGAGAGCAGAACCTGATACAAAACAATGCGTCATTATTTAGCCAGAGCCTAAAGTCAAGGAGAGAGCAGCGTTTTGAGAAGCTCTTATTGCCATAGCGTGTGCACGGGTGTAAACACCCGCAGATTCTAGCTGTCCGTCTGTCTGTCCTCCCTGCTCTGAGCTTGGTGCCTCTTTCTGGTGTTTCTAGCTGGAGTTCACACAGTGTTATGCCAGCTGACATTGTAAGACCCCTCCAAGAATGTCTTTCTAAGGTGGTGTACCTACAAAGAACCCCTTCCTTCAATTCTTCTGCTGGCAGAGAGCAGGTTTTATTCTGCTTCTCTATGTTCTGGGGGCACTGATCACTGCCCACTTTCTTCAAGCAGTTTGCACAGGGTCCCCAGCCCCGACAGCATCTCCACACTTGGCATGAGGGATCCGTGACCCTTTTGCTTTGCTTTTCACCCCTCCTGGGCTGCCTCCCTGCCAGCAGCTGAGGTTGTGTTGGCTGGGGCCTGATTACTCATTCTGTCTGAGATTTCTCTCAGATTGAGGATAATGATGGCAAAAAAGAAATTCATTTTCTTTCTAATTGGATTCCCACTTTTCCCTGAAGAGCTGATGTCCTTTTAAAAAGCCATGTCTGTCACCTCTGTGGTGGTGGCTGCAGTGCTGCCACAAAGCCGTGTCACCACAGGAGTGTCTGGTAGGTTATAAATTGGGTGGCAGAATTAAATGCTTACATGCCTGGAGTGCCAAGGTCGGGTCCCTGATCCCATTAGCCACTTCTTTCGCCTGGAAACAGCTGGAACAGAGCTAAGCATCAGCTGCGAAATGCCTCGTTGAAGTAGAAATGGCAGAAGCAAACTGGAAAGAAATGAAGGCAACTGTTGTGCTTCCAAGTCCTTCCACTGCAAGAAAGGGAGAGGGCTGGGATTAAGCAGTGTCAAAACCCTGAGAGAGAAAACAAAGCCTGATTTTCTGGAGCAACTGGGGTGGCAAAGTGCTGCTTGCAGTGAGTAGTGTTTGGAAAATTAAGGTCCTCTTTAAGTATTTAAACCTAAAATTAAACAGAAAAAAAAATCATCCATGGATCAGGCCACAGCGGAATTTTGTAGAAACAGGAGTGAGGACAAGGAGCTCATTGTCCATGGGCTGGTGATCCAGAGAGAACTTCTCTGTCCTACACGAGAGTCTGAATATGAAAGTCCTCTATAAATCCAACCTGATTTGTGAGTTAATTGGAGTGGGGAAACCAGGACAGCGGTATGGAGAAATAGGGCTTTGTGGCTTTCCTGCTACACCTCTCCCAGAGAGCTCCTCCTTCGTTTGGGTAATGTTTCTGTGGCCTGCAGGCCAAGTGTTTACACCAGCATCTCTATGCCAAGACTGTTGCATCATATTGGTCAAGGTTTGTTTTGATACAACCCCCCACAGCATCACGTGTTGCACAACAGCCAAACCAACATTGCAGCCACCTTGGGAAGCTAGCCCTTGCCAGGTGACCTCAGGTCCTGCCACCATATCCAAAGGGCGCTACGGGAACTGGAACGATGGCTGCAGTTCTTCATCTCCAGCCTGTTGGGTATCGGATGTCCCCACCCTGTTGTACACTTTAATTCTGTGCAACCCATGCAGAGAAGCTGGTATGGGTCTCCTGCGTGACTCAAAGCAGTGACATGCACAGGGGTGGATGTCTCTGGCAAGCAGATGTTTCAGTGGGCAGCTAAGAATTTGGGGGCTGGGGAGGGTGGGGTGCTTTTCCTCTAGCAATCTCCAGTGGTGTTTGCAGAAGGGCTGGAAATTCTGTCCAGTGGCTTGAGAAATGGTTGTGACCAGTGGCTTGGGCACAGGCCGGTGTCGTGCCTTCATTTGGTGCTCCCCCCCACACCACCTTGCAAGTGGGTGGGGTTTTTGGTACCACCAAAGCAGCTTGTGTGAGATGCCCGGGGCTCTCCACACCTACAGCGGGGTGCTCATCCCAAGCAAGTAGCAGGACTCTAGCAGGACTAATTAGTGTTTATAAATATCTTAGACATGGGATGCAGGGGGAATTGGCCAGCCCCTTTTCAGTGGTCTGTGGGGACAGGACTAGGGGCAATGGCTGTAAAATGGAGCATAGGAAGTTCCACACCAACATGGGGAAGAACTTTTACACAGTGAGGGTGTCAGAGCACTGGAATAGGCTGCCCAGGGAGGTGGTGGAGTCTCCTTCTCTAGAGATATTCAAGTCTCGTCTGGATGCCTATCTATGTAATATGAGATAGGGAGCTGCTTTGGCAGGGGGGTTGGACCCGATGATCTCTCGAGGTCCCTTCCAACCCCTACGATTCTGCGATTCTGTGACTCAGGCTGGATCTATGCAGCAAACTGGGAGCTGCTTTCCCCTAGAGGTTGGATTTGCTTTGTGGCCAAGGTGGGCGGTCGGCACAGCAGAGACAGGGGTCTGCAACAGTGCTGGACTTCAGGGCCAGTTTTGGCTCCTTGAGATGCCCTGGCAGGGTGGGACTTGCAGTACTGCATCTGAGGGGTTTGTGTTTTGTTTTGAACCGTAAATATAACACAATTGTGTTTCTATCTGCAGCATCTCGCCTTATTGCATTAAGGGTTTTAAATAAAACAAGAGTTAATTTTAGCTGCCTTTTTTTTTTCTCCCATTGATTTTGTAGAGATAGACTTGTGTTTGGAAGACTTCTCACCCTTGAGTTTACCGGCCTCTGTACTGCATGATCTCATTGCTAGTATCTGACTCCTTCTCCACCCTTCCCTCCCGTTGTTTGCTATTCTGACTGAAGATGAGACATAAAAAGTTAAACAAACTTTTGAAAGACAGGGAACGCATCATCCTATGTGTTTATGCAGTATTAAACACAACAAGATCATTATCTGGAAACACTGGAGACCGGATTCACATTGGATATAAATGAGTAAGTTCCCATCAAGTACATGATTTACACCAGCACAGGCTTTGGCGCCAGGGCCTATAAAGATGAGCAAGAAAAGAGAAATTTGGTTTTGCAGACTTGTACTTTGAAGCATGCAAGCCCTTCTTGTGATCTTCTAATCAGAAAGTGGGGGGAAAAAGTATTGGAAAAAGAAAACAAATAGGCTAAAACAATCACAAGGCCAAACTTTCAAATTCTGGGTGTATTTATTTCTTTAAACATTACTTAGTTCTTTTTCAGAAAATGATGGGCCCAACACTTGGGGCTGAATTTCCCCGCTTCTTTAGAGGTCAACACTTGGAATTTGCCTCCTAAACTGAGCTGAAATGGTATCTGGGACTTGGATCCTATAGCCAGTGATGCAGATGCTATTGCAGATTGCTCTGCCTTTGTCATACGGGCTTTGAGGGGAAACTTTTCTCCAGCTTCAATCTCTGCTGAGGTTATTTTCCGGTTTCTGTTGTGATCCATGGGTCCTGGGATCAGGACTATGCTGACTCTGCTCTAAACAGTCCTTTGTGTCTTCAAGGCTCTCAACCAGCAGCATCTCCTCAAAATTCTTTGATATAAAGTGGGTTTAGGTTTGCAGACAGGGTCTCAGAGGAAGAAATGAGTAATCTACCCAAAGCCATGCAGAAAGAGCAGCGTCCCAACTCAGGGCTGTTAGTGTCCAGCTGCTTTCCATGCTGCTGCTTCTGCTCGTCCCATCAGGCTTCTCCTGGTTCACCACAGCCTTGATTGTAAGAAATTCCCTTCTTTTATAGCATACAAAGAAATATCTCCCCTATTTAACAAGTGAGAGAACTGGGGAGGTAAGGTTAAACCAGAGATCCTTTGGAAGAAGAGGGGGGATGGCACAACTTCATGCTTGACCCTTTGTACGTGACCCAGAGCATGTGTCAAGTGTGCTGCTGCTCAGGTTGGGCTGATGTAAAGGGAGACAGCAGGACATCGTGTCCTATCAGCTGTGGTCATAAATTCAGTGCTGAAAACATGAATAAAGTCATTACTGACTTCTTTAACGTACTGAATCTGATTTCCAGTTGAAAATCAAGGCAAAGTGGGCATTCTTTTAGTAGGTCTTTCTGTTAAATTATTTACTCTCTTACGAAGGAGGAAAAACTATCTGGAAGAGACGCTTTTGGAGGAAAATGTCACTGATCAGTCAAACTTTTGATCATCCACAATTCCCTGCAACCTCAGAGAGTCTTCCAGTTTGTCACTGATCCTTCACTCGTATTTGTGAACTAAGTACAAACTCCTGACTCTAACAAGGATGGGATATATATGGGGAACTTGAGCAGAAAACATGCAGAAATAGGTTTTTTTTCCTAACATGGATCCAAGGCTTAAAATAATCTGTACGCCTTGAGGACTTCTCCATTATCTCACTGTTCCTTCAGGAGAAGATTGCCATTGCTTCCTGGCAGCAGAGCTGTGATGCACAAAGGAAATGTGAATAATTTCCCACACTGTGAGATCTGGAGTGGTTGTCTCCCTGACCGTGTAAGGTTTAAATTGGTGGATGGACTGGCACTCTCATGGTTCTCTAGGGCATACTGGTGACCTACCAAGTGTACGTGACATTTATGGTCTTCAAACTTGGCCCATCCTGGGTTTGAAGCCCATGTTTATATTTGAGGATGGGGTGATGCTGTGGTTGAGTGCGGTGAGTCGATGCCCACTTTTGCCGTTTGCACTGTTCGTGATCTCTTCCGTTGCTCCCTTCCAGGGCTCCCTAACTCCATGCTAATTGGGTGCTGGCTCCAGGCTTTCTATTTTAATACTGTTTGATGATAATAATCATTCCTGCAGGATGAATGGTTGAGAACAAAGACAGGAAACGTCCCCCTGATTAGATAGAGGCAAGGGAGACATTGGAGGAAAAAAACAAATGACAAAAATGACAAATGAGGGTCCTGTAACTTCTGCCATCCTCCTGGGGCATGTGGAAGGGCCTGGAAGGATATGTGAGAAAGACCATAATTTACTGGTTTGGGAAACCATATGTTGGAAGCCTTCATGTATCATCTCCATCTGCAAACAAAAGCCAGCGGGAGAGATAAGGCCAGGCAGCTACCAGAACAGGGCGGTTTGGGCACAGTTATGCAAAGCCTCCTTCATTCCAGTCATATTGAAACTAGCTGTGACCTTTCCTATTGCATTAATGCTGTTACTGGATAAGTGGGGAAGAGGCAACACTTGGATCTAGGTGAAGAGCAGGATGAGACCTACATCTACAATGTGTTATAAGTGTGGACCTGAGCACCTTGTTCCGTGTTGACTTGTGTTGATGCAAGGTTATGGCCAGGCTAAGCTTGGTGTGCTCCTTCAGGATCACCAGAGAAGCGAAATGGGTCATAGTGTTCCTCAGCAGGAACCCAGATGTGTGCATATCTGCAGAAGTAGGTATTTTGGATGTGGTCTGTCTGGCTTCTCAATTTCTGGGTAAATCTACCCAGTATTATCAAATATTTCCAGCATCCTAAAAGGGCTTTCAAGTCCTGCAAGGGCTGGAAGGTTGTACAGGAGCCTGTGTTGGGCTTTAGGTGTCAATCCACTCATAGAAACATGAGCACACGGAGCTTGGACCAGGTAACACATCCTGGCCTGGTAGCAGAGGTGCTGTCAGAATCTAGTTTTACTTGGGCTTTTTTCTTCCTCCAAGTACAGAAGTGCTCTGTAAACTGGTCAAGAGCAGTCAAGTATTTCTTGGAGGAAATAATCAAAAAAAGCAAACTCGATCACTTCAGTCAGATTGTTCAGAGTATTGTAGAGTCTTAAACCCAGAAAGGCTTTTATTTTCAGGGGGTTGAATACTGTGTGGGAGCTGGAAGTTCAGGGGAGCTGGTTCTGATTAGCCCTGAGTCCCCACGTGCATTTCCGTTGTATTTTTGCTTGTTAAACTTTGTTTCAACCAATTGTGCTTAGTGCTGGCGTTCAGAGCGTTGCCTTGGTTTTGTTTATGGTCATCGTGCACTGTGGGTGTGAACAGAGTATGGGCATCCATGTGAAGCTCCCAAAACCAGGGAACTTGGGCTAGGCGGGGCTCTGGGGTGCCCATGGTATTTTGACACTTCCATGGTTTGATAAAAGCTCAAAAAGGTTTTCTGAAGCTGAATGAAACAAAGGTCTGACTCTTACAGTCAAACCTGGGATAAAGGGACAAAACCCTGACCTGCAGCACTTGATCTTGTAATCGCTGGTGTTTCTTTGCCTGCTCCTTATGAGACAAGGGTTGCTGTGGTTCTTGATGATGTCTAGGTTTGAAGCCAGTAGAAAACCATTGAAAGTAAATGGAAATACTCTGATTCAAATACCTTTAACTCAAGCTTTGAGATAAAGTTCATTTTCTAATGCTTCAGGGGGGTTGTTGATGGCATTTTTGAAAGAGAGAATAACTTTTTAGATGTGCTCTTACAAAAACAAGTCCTCCATCTGTGTTTAGTGATAATTTATAACTGCTTTCTTAGACCTGTGCTGTGAAATAAATTAGGGCCACGCCTGGAAAACTGTTGAGTTGGCTTAAATGTGCTGTGGAGTCTTTTCAGTTTCTTTTATCCTCCATTTTTAAATTAATGTGATGATTTAAAGTGTTTGATCTCTGAATGTTGCAATTTTTATTAGCATTTGTTTCCAGTTGTGTGTTTTCCCAGTAATCAGTTTATGGAACCTTTAACCTCTAGATCTCCACCTCCTGAGTCACATGCGGTGCTCAGGTCCAGCCATCTGGCTCTTCTCTCCCACCGCTGAACAAGTTGGGGGTCACGTTTTTTTCTGAAAAGGGAGAAGAACAAATGCTTCTGCAACCATTGCTACTTGGCAGCTCTGTTGGGTGGCCTCAGCAGGGTCAAGGACTAAAAAACTGCAGAGCAACCTATTAGTCCCTTTCTAGATAGGATATTTCAGCCTGGCATGGACATGTACGAAGTTGCCACAAGTTCTGCCAAGCAAATCACCCTAATACATGATCCCACTTCTGAATCAGCTATTTTTCTTTTCCCCGTCTCCTTCAGAAGGTCTAGTGAATCAAGATGTGGCTTCATGCCACTCAAATCTGCTCAGCTTTGAAACGAGTTCCTCAACTTGAGAAGCAGTTCAAGATCTCAATGGGGAGGGGGATAAAATAATGCTCACTGGGGTTGAGCAAGTAGTTCAGAGGTTTCAAATAGAGTTGATGGGGGAAGAGGATAAAGGTCAATGGGACAGTGACAGGCTTGGGAATGTTGTTGTTCTAGGTGATTGCAGGGAAAAGTCTCTGGATTGTCCTGTAGGATCTTGTGAGAATTCCTCAAAGGAGGTACAGTTGCCTGTTCCCCACCCAAAATCCTCTTGCATCACTTTAGGGTTACCTGTACCTGCTGCCTCCCTAAAGTGTCTATATACTAACAGGCGCAGCATGGGAAATAAACTGGAAGAGTTAGAGATCTTTGTGTGGAAGCAAGGCCATGATCTCATTGCAGTCACCAAGATGTGGTGGGACAGTTTGGATGACTGGAATGCTGTCACGGATGGATGTGTGCTTGTTAGGAAAGATAGGCTGGGGAGGCGAGGTGGTGGAGTTGCTCTTTATGTGAGAGAGCAGCTGGGGTGTACTGAACCCCATCTGGGGGAGGGTGAGGTACCAGTGGAGAGCTTGTGGGTGAGAATCCAGGTGCAGGGTAGTGTGGGTGACACTGTTGTTGGGGGTGTGCTACAGGCCCCTGATCAAGGGGAGAAAGTTGATGAAACCTTCTACAATCAGCTAGAAATAGCCTCGCGATCCCAGGCACTGGTCCTTATGGGGGGACTTCAATTACCCAGATATTTGCTGGGTAAGAAACAGGGCCAGGCATGTGCAGTCCAGAAGGTTTCTGCAACGTGTTGAAGATAACTTTCTGATACAGATGGTGGAGGAGGCAATGAGATGGGGGAGGGGGTGCTGGATCTTGTCCTTACTAATAAGGATGGGCTTGTTAAGGAAGTGAAGGTTGGGGTCAGCTTGGGACATAGCAACCGTGAGCTGGGGGAGTTCAAGATACTGAGTGGAAGAAGCAAAGCAAAAAAGTAGGATTGCTACCCTGAACTTTAGGAGAGCAGACTTTGATCTCTTCCAGAACCTAATAGGAGCTACCCCATGGGCCAGGCTGTTAGAAAGTAAGGGAGCCTGTGAGAGCTGGCCAGTGTTTAAACAGCGCTTCTTCTGAGCTCAGGATCGGTGTGTCCCAATGAGTAAGAAATGAAGTAAAGGTGGCAGAAGACCAGTGTGAATGAGCAGGAAGTTCATGCATAAGCTCACAGGGAAGCAGAAGGTCTATGAATTGTGGAAAAAGGGTCTGAGCACTTGGGAAGAATATAGGGATGTTGTCAGGGCCTGCAGGGATGCGACTAGGAAGGCTAAAGCCCACCTGGGGCTGGAAAAGGATATAAAAGATAATAAAAAGTATGTGAACAGTAAGAGGAAGACTAGGGATAATGTGGGTCCCCTGCTGAACGAGTTGGGGGTGTCCTGGTAGCGGAGGATGCTGAGACAGTGGAGATACTGAATGCCTTCTTTGTTTTGGTCTGCACTTCAAAGACACCTCGGGACTCCTGGACCCTGGAGGGAAGAAAGATAGTTCAGGAAGTGGAGAGCTTCCCTCTGGTTGAGGTGGGGGTTGTCCAGGAGCATCTCAGCGGGATCACTGCACACAAGTCCATGGGCCCTGATGGGATGCATTCACGTGTGCTGAGGGACCTGGTGGAGGTGATTGCTGAGCCACTCTCTATCATCTGCGACAGGTCGTAGAGAACAGGAGAGGTGCCTGAAGACTGGAGGATAGCCAATGTCACTCCAGCCTTCAAAAAAGGGCAAGAAGGAGGATACGAGTAACTAACTACAGGCCAGTTAGTCTCACCTCTGCTCCTGGAAAGGTGATGGAACAGCTTGTTCTGGATGCCATCTCCAAGCAATTGGAAGAGAAGAAGGTTATGAGGAGTACTCAGCATGGATTCACCAAGGAGAGGTCATGCTTGATCAACCTCATTGCCTTCTATGATGTCATCACTGGCTGGATAGATGGAGGGAGAGTAGTGGATGTCATCTACCTTGACTTCAGCAAGGTTTTTGATACTGTCTCCCATGACATCCTGATAGAAAAGCTGAGAGAACATGGGATAGATGAGTGGACAGTGAGATGGGTTGAGAACTGGCTGTCAGGCCGAGTTCAGGGGGTGGTGATCGGTGGAGCAGAG